>CAWLCW010000011.1:11205000-11805000 GCA_963856015.1 Helicoverpa assulta
TTTCGCATTGTCAATCGGATGCGTATGCAAGGATTGAGGAGCGTTTGGGGGTTGACTCAATATGCGATGACAGATGCAAAGTCGGGACACAAACATAGTATCGAGTTACTTCAGATTGAGGAGCAGAACGAATCTGCAATTGTATTTTCAATGGTTAGAAAATATTATTGGATATTAATGGTAAATAGAAAATAATAAATGATTCTCACGCCCATGCACGAATATTTTGTTGAAATAAATGAATCAACTATTGTTGCAATGTAGTTATTTTTCTGTTAGTTAATGTCTATTTTTAAATCTATTCATGTCTTCCGATATACCACGAACATAGAAACTTGCAAATACCTCTCAAATTAATTTACATTTTCATATTACCTTCCTACCATGAGTCATACACTAAGCTGTGTCCAACCAACCAATACGTGATCATAAAAGTTTATAATCCTCAATTGCTATAAGCACCAGTTCTGCACCATGAATATCTTCAATATCACATTTGTGCTCTATCACGATTTTTAAATCCGAACCATTTTGTTATCATCCATCATCTTCACGCATCGCTTGACTTGTTCCTATTTCATCAGATTCCAAACCATTCGCAGATTTTATATGCGATTAATAAAGATCATCATCGATAAACTCTTTGTTATCTTGGAAGTCTTAAAAAAAACTGAAAATGTTTGCACCAAGATTAAATATATCGAATTCTTTATTAAGCTCGCGTCTAGCTTCCCACATATTCGAGTAAAAAACTTCATTGCTTCTTCCCCATCGGATTCGCTTGAACGCAAAAAACTTGCGGTTACTACAGACGGACGGACAATCGATAAATAATAATATCGATAGTAGTGATCTAAACGAACGGGGAGTAATCGAGTTATTACACTGTAATTATTAACCGACGGTTTACTTTCTTCGTTTTGTTGGGTGCCTTAGTGTGGAACTGGCTCTTTTGTTCAAGATTTTTCTAGTGTAACCGTCTTTAGTCTTGCATCATTCAATGGTTTAAGTTCTGTTGTTTGTCAAACTCAAGTAACTTTGCGTTTCTGAAGCCAGCCATTTCATCACTCCTCATCGTTTTTCGTAATTTTATATGAAAGCTTTGCTTGCGAAACCTCTCAAAATTACTTAGCGAAAACTACTACTACTAATTTCGTCAACATATTTCAGTAACTATACATACATGTAAATATCTAAGCTAACCTTCATAATTTCAATTTTAAATATGAAACCAAATAATCAATTTCTTCACTATGAGTACAAAGCCATGTTAGGTATAATCATTCCTAAACAGTCTTCTAATAAATGTACAAATAACAACACACTTACTTGTACTTAAGACAACCAGTACACCATCTAAACTTTTCTCCATCAGCACTAATAAAACAGGAGCTACCTCCTCACCAGCCAGGGTATCAGAGATGGCAGCAGGTGTCGCCACGCTTCATCGCCCACCACGCACGGCGGCCCAAGATAAAAGCCCCTCTGTAGCACCGACAGTATTTTATACCCTATTTGCTGTTTTAATTGACAAAAACTTATTTACCACTTCTTTTGCTTTTACTTCCGAAATATTAGCTTGTAAGTTTCTGTTATTAGCTTTGGTTTTATTTTAACCTAGCTTCTATCAGCGGTTTCATCTGGGTCCCGTGGATACTAATTGATACACTCGGATAAAATTTAGCCTCTAACTGTAACCTGCCTCGATAAGTTGGCTATCAAACACTAAAAGATTTTTTTAAATCGGACAAGCTGTATCTGAGACTACAGCGTTCAAGTAAACAAACAAACTTTTTATCTTTATAATATGATTATAAATAATTGATGAACTAGCTTCTTCCTTGTGTGGTTAATAGATTGTTTCCTTGTCAATAGCAACAGTTTTTGCTTCAATATGTATTAACTCTATGTGTGGGTCTTAATTATGTTCTGTAGATTTATTAGTATTATTATATTTATTCGGTGTACCATAACTAGTGTTCGATTTATAACACGCTAGTTTATAGAATGCGGATCTGATGTATGGTTCAATAGTTGGATGCACTTAAGTTACTCAGTGATTTATTTTATAGGAAACTTCAGTTTGCAGCTTGGACTATATAGAAACTTTATAAGGAGGAGCACGTGAGTAAGGACCAATCACGTGAATAAGGTCATAGGTCGGGGGTCGATCTCAAAACTTGATGCGTTGTGTCTGGAGATGGGTGACCATCTATGTCATTGTTGAGTCTTACTTGTAAAAGTATTTTGTTTATTTGTGTACTATGTTATCTATATCATCGAAATACATTCATCTGTGTCAACGAATTACTGCCATTGTAACTAACTTTCAAGTTTTGTTCAATAAGTAGTAACTTATTAACTTGTATCACAGTGATGTAATTAACAAAAATAAACTAAGACCTTGTTAGTAGCCTAGTTAGCATTTAACTTCTTGTTAAATATTCACTTCTGCACTCACAGCCAAATTCCTTTCATTTAAATCGTAACACACGATTATTTCAGCATCAATAACAACTGCCGTTGTCACATTTCCGTGAACGGGTTCCGAAAAATGTAGATTAATGATCACGAGCACATTAACTTGACAAGCAAATCGATGCATTTGTGAATCGATTCGATCATCAATATGAATTACACGGTACGATTACTGAGATACGCAACGAGGTAAAATTATTTAGATCAAAAGATGCATCTGCGAAAGAGTTGCAACAAAAGAAAAGTTCTGTTTGATATAGAATTGAAGTTACCAAAAGGCAAAGTGTGAATTCGTCTTTTACCTAAATATCAATTTTAATATTAATGTTAATTCAAAAGAAAAAGATGTTCCAGCTATTGAATGCTAAATATGATTTAAAGTACTCACTAATAATATAACAAGTACTGATAAAACCATCCACATCCGGCCCACCGGCACTACAATGACAGGCCCTCACCAAAATCCGGAAGCACAAACAATAATATCGAACGTATTACATTAAAAAAAAGAACTTAACAACGAACTTTCATATTCAAATTTGAAATTCGAACGAACCAAAAAAACGAACGGAGAGCACCGATCAATTAGAGTAACTCAATACTCTGTCACATTAAAATGACGAGTCGCACTAATGGATTTCCAAATTTGAATTTCAAATACGAATGGGATCGGAAGGATCAGTCGGGCGTCCTCGGGTGATTCCGTATTGGCTTGGACAAGTTATTGGCCGTTCGAAACATAAATCAATCATGTTTTGGAAAAAATAATATTTGCAGCTTCTAAAAGAACAATTACATAGACATTATTATAGCAGTTAATATAAAAGGTCCAAGGTAAATGAACCTAAGTGTAACAACGTGACCTATTGGTACCCGATCATCAAAAGTTAACCCAAATTAAGATAAAAAAAAAAAAGCACACAGGCAGCAAAGAAAGACGTTATCTTTTAAAAACTTAAACGTTCTATTCCTAATTTGAAAATTATACCTTCGATAGTCTGGCATACGGACACTTCGTCAGTCTCACTTTGAGCAATCGCCGGAACGGCCGCACTTTTTGCGTCACATTATAATGCCTACTTACGTCTATAGCCATAATTGGCGATATTACACGATGGTGATTAATTAATGGCGATGTTATGACGAAGGCTTAATGCTTGACGCCTACGATGAGTGCTGGTTACAGATCGGTTATTGTCTGTGAGAGTTTTTCTGCAGTTTTTGCTAAATATTCTATTGTCTTCTGTAGCCTCATTGAAAATTGATTGCTTTTGATAATGATATTCTTGTAGTTTCATGAACTACTAATATTAGATATTTGCATATAGAGTATCATCTTAATACAAAGTCCATTAACAAGTTAATTTCAATCATTTTCCGTAACTATTCGACATATTGCATCACTATCATATTTTACACCACCAACAACAAATTCTTCGTTATCCTTTACAAAAATTCTAAAATCCTTCCTATCTCCGATATCTTAACCATGTTTATCGTTAACCATTAAACAACTATATCCTTTAGTTGCGTTAACCAAATCTCTGAAACCAGATAAATCTGTTCGTATTCGCCACGCGTCTGCCAAACCATTTGTCACTCACTAATGATTCGGTACATTTTGATGCGTGAAACACCCCTTTCAAGTGTAAAGGGGATGGTGTAACATGTTGTGTGATTTTGGATAATACAAAATGTCTCTAACTTAACGGAGATATGGCTAAAATATTACAGTTCCTCTCAAAAAAAGCTCTAAAGTTGGCTAAATAGAGCACTACAAACCGATTTGACGTATAAATGGATGATTTCAGAAAAGCAGAGTTATATGTTGAGAGGTGTATCTTTGGAATCATTTAAAATCTCTCATAGCATGCTACTTCGATGTAAATAATGTATCTATGTATGTTGGTAGATAAAAAAAAAACATTAGATATGTTGTCTGCCTATCTTCTGCATTGACGTATTAGGGAGATTACTCGTTCTCCGATCACCAGTTTTCTTACTGTTTGCTTTAAATAATAGGTTCATCTCCTACATTTGATAGAAAAATAACTTTAAATCTAGCTTTCGAATCCATTTTATTCCATCCAATATTAATTTTATCCAAATCAGGTATAAAATAAACAAAATCTAAATTTAACCGCACCTCAAACCGTAGAATTCCATATCAAAAAATAATTTAAATTCAAGTACACTTTAAAGAACGCGTGCGCAAGTCCGCCCACAGACAGAGATACAAACCGATCTCGTTACTAACAATGCACCATATATTACTCCGTTTCCGGTGAGATATCACATTTAGTTGCTCTTTCACTCTTACAAACTTTACAATCATCTGTCCCTTTCTACCATCATCATGGAATATCAAGATCATTAAGAGACGATACTGTGATTTGTATTGTGTATTTTTTTTTTCTTCTTTTTTTTGCTTTTGTGCGTAATTTTTCGATTTGGCGATTTTATTTATATGGTATTGTCACCTGGTTTAGAGTTGCTGTTTACGTTGTTTGTTTATTTTATGGTGTTTTGGTGGTTAGTGTTACTGTCAAGTTTATTTATGTCTTATTTTACTACTTGCATTTTAATGGCAAATAGTATTTGTTAGTTTCATTCTACCATAGATTAAGACATTATCCTTATTTCTATCATTAAAAAACGTGCATCATTAAATTCATTCTTAATAAGTACTACACCTGAATAAATAGTTTTGCCTAAGTTGAACTGTAGTTTCTCTTAATTATTAACATCGATATTCTAAACCATAAATTCGTTGCAAGCTGTTCTACTATCTATAACAACAAAAACTGGAGCATTATCAAAAAGTTCGATTATACCAACACCAAAGACAACGTATTGTCTATTCTTTCTATAGACCTTTATTATAACACGATCCATCTTTTATGGATATGTCAAAAATATAAACCCTGTTTTGCATATCAACGGGATTTTGGCCTGCATTGTTTGTCTTGTTTTTTGGGACTTTGGAGATCCTTCGTGTTGTCAAAAACCCTTTCACTTATCATTTTATCGACGACCAATTCTGTTGACGTTGTTTATTTTTTGTTTTTACTTTCATTGGCGGTTTTTAAATAAAGGAAAATACCATTAAGAACTATCCAACTTACTTTCTTCGCGATCTATTTAGGTACACTCATTTTGAATTGTTAACTTATAAGTCAAAATTCAGATTATACCTCTACAGATGTAATACGGAACCCCACCCACAAAATGACTCTCACAGTCACACTTATCCTTCTGTCATAATCAGAAGATATAGAAACAGACAGGCAGTACAAAACTGTCACTAAATGTTTTACGCTTATTTTGTATAAGTAGTTCAAAAACCAAACGACAATGTTTGGTATTTAGAAAAAACACAATAGATGAACTTATGGCGGCCTTGTTCTCGAGCTCTCAAGACCTCAAGCTTTTTATATGTTTCATTGAAAAATATGTAGGTATGTACATATTGTCATCTTTTCAAATATTCTAGAGTAATTTTCAAGCTTAAATCTCTTTTGCCTAAAAAATACTTTATAATGTAGACTGTTGTCTTTATTATTTTTTGTTTTTAAATAAGTTATGGCTAGGAACCGTTCCATTCAGATCACGTGCACGAGTATAGCTTAGCAACATGTCAAGAAAAATACATCGATAACAAGACAAAATCCCCGAACAAAAGAGAAAAACAAACACCAATTTTTTTAAACACAATAGTTTACCAAACCCATTATCTATCAGTGCTCTATTTTTTTCGAAATAAAAGCAAAGGTATCCGATCAAACATCCTTTTGACAAAGCCCCAGTCATTACTACATTTGAATAATAAAAAAAAAGTTTTGCCCAAAGGGGCGAAAAGCATTCTTGCATAAGTAATTAGTTCAATTATTTTTTGATAGATAATAAATTATTTTTGACATTGGCACTGCGTTGGGGTGTTATGGTGTTTCAAATAGATCTGCAATTTTTGTATTTGCATTTTTTTGGTTTTGCGTTTTGGTAATGATTGGTGCTGTGTTAGTTAGTTGTGGGTTATGAGCCGTATGCAAAAAATATAATGTCATATAAATGTGCAAGGAAGACCATTGTCTTATGGGTTAGTTGGTAAGTGGTAGGTATGTGTACCACTTGTACCAAGCATCATAGTAAATCTATAGTTAAAGCTTCAAAAAGTTCGTCGAAATCTTAAACTTCCAAGTAACGTTATTTAAAAGAACGTCTCAAGGCACACCCACGATAATTTAATAACAAAGCATTCTTAGAATGAGGATAGGTCTCTTCTCTACCCTACATTAATACCTGCGTAGGTATTAATTAGCCAATAACAGTAGTAATAAAAAAAAAAACAAAATCATCTTTATTTTCAGGCATCAATGGCCCATAGATAAACCTTAAAACCTTAATGACTAAACAGCATAGATATCAGTAAAAGTGAAACATTAATAAAAAAAAAAACAAATGAACTTAAAATACACAAAAAAATAACTACACCTTGTTCCTCATAAAACTTTCATTCTTACCATAGAAAGTGAGTTGTCACAAAAAGAGCACCTTGGCACCGGGATATATTTGAATATGACATCCGATATGCACTCGATAACTATCGGATGCAACGGTAGGAATTGAGGGGAGACAGTTTTTTATATGCTTGTACTTTCTTTAGTTACGCATGCGTGTTTTTGAGGGCTGTCTGCATATTTTTGAATATTCACTTTTTAGGAACATTATTAAATTGGGGAAATTATTTAACAATAGCTTGGTTTAGGGTTCTGAAATAAGCTGGACAGTAAAACATGATTTCAATTAAATGCTTTCTCCCTGACCATTCTCAAAATACAAGATACTTTATTTGGTCAGTGGCTCGTCTTAGGGAATTAGAGATAGAATAAGAAATAAAAAAACTCACCAGTTAATATGTACTGCTCCGAATTTTGTAGGATTCACTTTATGTCAACTCACTTCCACCTCTACATTCACCCGCGAGAGAGGTAGCAACTCCGCGCTCCTGCATAAAAAAAGGTTTCTTCGATATCTAACACTCGAAATAAATAGTTCCTAAGACTTCTTTTACGGATTTTATCGTGGTATGTTATTAAAATCCCGACGTTTCGGATCCTGTACTGCATCCACGGTCACGGACAGACTAACTTGTTGGTCGTCTTAATATTTCAGTTACAAACAGCTGCCCTACATTTTGTTGATTATTGACAATCCGATTCACGCAAAACGAGCTCACATATCCAATCGGATTGCCAATAATCAAAAGTAGTTTTATTTAAATTTCATATATTCGCGTAAGTGTCAGAAATCAACATAATTCCTAAGATTAGCGTATTCAAACAAAGTAAATCTTCAGCTTTCTATTCTATTTTAATTTATGGCAATCAGTGTCGATGACAATGTCGACGATTCTGCCAATAACAAGTGAAATGAGAAGCAAGTAGTGTATGTGATAAAAAAGGGATTTCATAATATTACTACAAACACTTCACACTTCAAAAATTAATTAAAAATACCTCCTAATACATTCATTAACATAAAATTATAAATCAAACACCCTCATTCCATTTTTTTTACCACTTCCTTGACGACAGATGTCGCCCATTCATGAACAAATCTTGGTATTATTATATTTAGATCAACCCTTTCATTATCAATATGAAGAAACAGTATCATATGTCATTGTATGGCTTTTGTGTTATACTTTGATATATATTTTGTAATGTAGGACTATGGGACTTTCTTTTGTTGTTTTTCTGGATGAACTGTTAATGAGTTAAAAGGTCTTAGAAGTTATTTTGCATACGTAAGTATTGTTATCTCAAATGGGGTTTGTTCAATGTATTTTTCTGTGTTGGCTTTTGGTCAGTAAGACAGGATGTCTTTCTTCTATCTAAAAAGAGAAGACTCGTGTCAATTTCTGAATTAACTTTGTATCATTGGTACCGAAGTAGTATAAAATATGATCAGATATTTGTATAGTTGACCAAAACAACTACTTACAATGCCAAGGTCAATGAACTTGAGGTAAGAAAATGATGTTTGAATATCACTCAAGGGGACATCTTCTAGACTATAAGCCAACATAGTGCTAGTGTACTAGAATAACAATTATCCTACATCATCATCATCATCCTCCGAGCCTTTTCCCAACTATGTTGGGGTCGGCTTCCAGTCTAACCGGATAGACAAGAAGCGACTGCCTATCTGACCTCCTCAACCCAGTTACCCGGGCAACCCGATACCCCTTGGTTAGACTGGTGTCAGACTTACTGGCTTCTGACTCAAGGGCGGATCCAGCTTCGGCGCCAGGGGGGGGGTCACACAGTCGTGGTCAAGTTACAAAAAATATTAGGTATATTATTGTAGCGTTTACTTCTTTTAATATTAAAAGTAGTAGTATAAATGTCACCGTAAGATTACAAACATCGTTAGATTACAATCTATCTCGAGAGATTGTAAACTGTCGAATTATTGTGAACCGTAACATCTGATTGCAATTTAACGTATTATTTTTCGCTATATTATAATCTATCAATGTAAAGCGGTCAAATTGTCAACTGGCGTAGAACGGAATGCATCTTGCGCGCTGATTGGTAGAACGTAATGTGCCCCCGCCGCTCCGGCATTCGCCATTTTGTTTGTTTATTTCGTTTGTTGTCGATTGTGTAAACAACTGTGTTTTCGTGATTATAAATTGATTCCCTGTTGAAAATAACTTATATCTTTAGAATTAGTTATATAAAAGTGTTGAGGATGTAAAATTTATCTGTGATTAACCAAAGAAAAGCAGTTTGAACGATAAACCAACAAATTAGTATTAGTTTCCGAACATAACCTAAATTACATTAATTTCTCGTGTTTTAATATTTGTATATGCGTGGAAACTTACGTGTTCTCATTAAATAATACTAGCCATGTCGGATATTGAGCCTGGTCAACAAAATAACTCAGAAAAAAATTATATTGTTAATCCGAACGAATTTACCATAGAGCTACAAAAATATTACAGTGGGCTTTATAAGAGTGATTTTTATATAAATTTATGTCAAATGTTTTTTCTAAGACTGAAATTTGTAACGTTATTTTAATTTGTATTAGAGGACAAAGTAAGAGTTTTTATATTTTTCATTTTCATTTGAATTGCAGGATAAAATGATTGTTTATTATTTTAAAGTTTTTTTTTGTAATTGTCTAATTTAAATTGTTTGAGGACAAAATTAAGTACCCTTTTTTATATATGAGGCTTTTATTTTTTTTTAATATTTGTTTGTGTTTGAAGACAAACTACCTAATTGTTTTGTTTTTTTTTTATAAAAGTTTCTTATAATTTTCCAATTTCAATTTGTGTTTGAAGAATAAATATTTCGTTACAATTTGTTCCCTCCATATGTCAGGAATATTAATTACATACTCGTACTAAATAATAAATACTTGAAGAATTTTTGAAGAGCATTTATTTTATTTAACTGACACCTCTATTTCATTCCTAACTCTACGGGAACTCCATGGGAACAGAACGGCTGGTCGTGATTGGTCGATCTTACAAAAAGACTGACCAATCAGGGAGAGCTTTCGGACAGTTGACAATTTGACAATTTCTCATCGATAGATTATAATATAGCGAAAAATAATGCGTTAAATTGCAATCAGATGTTACGGTTCACAATAATTCGACAGTTTACAATCTCTCGAGATAGATTGTAATCTAACGATGTTTGTAATCTTACGGTGACATAAATACAATAAGCGCGATCGTAGCGAGCTCGACATTTTTACGAATGTTAAGAAAAGTGTTTTCATGTAGAAAATGGCCCGAGCAGAGTGAGCGCAATTTCTCGTATTTATACTACACACACGTGCCAAACAAAAAAGCGCGAGCGAAGCGAGCGCGAAAATGTTTGTTCAAGTCGAGGACTAAGGTTAAAAAAGTGTTTTTATGTAGAAAATGGTCCGAGCTGAGCGAACGCGATTTCTTGGACATAATCACGAATGCGAAATTGAAAAAAGCGCGAGCGAAGCGAGCGCGAAAATTTTTATTCAGTTTGAGGACTAAAAGTAGATGAAAACGCTTTCTTGCTGTATAACAAATATACAGCATAAATACAAGAAAGCGCGATCATGAAGACTAAACGTTTGAAAAGTATACGCAGAAAAGGGCGCGTACGTTTTTTATTGCAGCAACAGTAAAACATTTTCTGTGAAAACTTCTACTGTCTTACTATTGGTAAGGGTTCATGAGATCAGGGCCGTCTCTAGCTCATGTAGCGCCTGGGTGCAATCATCACCCAAGCGCCACCTATGTATTTATTGAAAGATTTTGAGTAGTACATATTGATCGAAGTACTTTACAAGGAATATAAATAAGAACGTTCGAACGAAAGTCACTTTTTTGGTAGATAAAGGACTTAAAAAAATGTTTCCAAATCATTGTAGCCTCAAACTGTTGGCCAGATTTAAGTTATGAAAGTCGAGACAGGACAACGTAACTGTAAAAATTAGCGCGAGCGAAGCGAACGCGTAAATTTTTTAATTTTGGGACACAAAAAGTTCATAAGTTTTAAAAAGCGCTGTATAGTAACAAGCAGTCGGAAGCGCAAACTGTTTTGTTTTTGAGGACTCCGTTAATATTTTTTTTGCTATATTTGATTTATGAAGTTATCAAGGCAAGGTATATATAATATTGCGCGAGCGAAGCGAGCGCGAAATTTTTTGAGCCTACGACACAAAAGCACCTGATTAAGTACATTGGAAAGTAACAAGTAGATAGCCGCGAGCGCAGCGAGCGCGAACTTTTTTAAATTATTTGTTTGAAGACTCACAAATGAGACTGGAAATGATGTACAAATAAAAAGGAACCTGATTAGAGCGAGTGCCATTTGTGTTCGTTGATTCGGTGCGTCAATAAAAATAATAAACAATCAGAAATACAGTACAGACAGTCATTTAGCCGCGAGCGTTAGCGGGCGAGAATTTTTCACTTAGTTGTTAAAAGTTAAAAATAATCAAAATGATCAATCCAACAAAGCGAAGGTGACTTTTTTGTCAGTATCATGACACAATGTGGAACTTCCTTATCGAACGGGTGTAATTTCTTCGAAATTTCTTGGTGGTGGGGCGTCCCGCGGCGCCCCTGAGACCGAGGCGCCCGGGTTATTCGCACACCCTGCACCATAGGCTAAGACAACCCGGACAGCGGATTCTTAGTAACAGGGTCCCGTTTCCTCCTTTTGGGAACGGATAAAGAGTAAATAAAGAATAGAGAGCGAGCGTTGCGAGCACGAATTCTTCAGCAAAACTACTCTACCTGTAACTATGTAGGTATCTACCTATTCACTCGGAATAAAAATTATCTTATACTTATAACAAAAACATAAAACATCGTGTTTAACCATTTCAATTATTAGTCCTCTTAGGTCCTGATCCTGGCCCAGGGGGGGGTCATGACCTTGTGACCTACCCCCTGGATCCGCCGTTGTTCTGACTACCCGTAACGACTGCCAAGGATGTTCAATGACAGCCGGGACCTACAGTTTAACGTGCCATCCGAAACACAGTCATTGGTGTCTAAGACATACCTAGAAAGTACATACAAACTTAGAAAAGTTGCATTGGTACTTTGCCTGACCTGGAATCGAACCCGCACCCTCATACTCGAGAGGTTGGTTCTTTTCCCACTAGGCCACCACGACCTTTTAACAATTATCCTACAAATCTGGCATTGATTCTGTGTATTCTATCACTAACTTATTGACAATAACCCTTCGAGAAAAATACCCAATTTTCCCATCTTACCAAAATGGCATTCTCCAACAATTTACTATGTACCTCAAGCCCTCAAAAACTGGCAACAGGTCACTACACTACAAAATGCAGGCGACGTCGGGTGCAACAGTGAGTGTGGAGTAAACAGAGCGCCCGCATCATCAAATTTTAATTGTTCCAATGACGCCATTACGATTGTAGAGTTAGGTAGCACATAGAAGTGACAGTGCAATCTGTTGTCTTAGTTTTTGGGAATTAATGTGTTATACAGTACCTAGTTTTTTATTTAATAGTAAATAGAAAAACATTCGAAATTAATGTAAAATTTTAATACAAAATATAATAATATTATGAGCTTAACTATTTGCATGCATAAATCCTATCTGGAATGTTGTTTGGTCAATAAAAGTACTAGAAAAAATATTATGTGAAACAACTAAACCATATTTTTAAATAAAAAGTCATTTACTTAAAAGTAGGCTTAAGTTAAACTTTTGAAGGTTAAGTTTACTAACTAGGTAGCCCTCAAAAAGCACATGCATTCAATAATATGCCAGAAGACTTGTATGTAGATCTCTTTTGCACAAAAGCTCTCACAGTGAAACGTTTATTAGCGAATATTTTTTTTTTAAAGATTGACTCGCGTCTATAAATGTTGATCTCTAATATCCTTAATGCGTTGCCTAAAACTATACCAACATATTATATATACTTTAATTTTTACATAAAATTTGTATCACTTAATTGTTAATGTTTACTCTTTTTTTTTTCAAAACTGTTGTTATATCATCCTCATCCTCCGAGCCTTTTTCCCAACTATGTTGGGGTCGGCTTCCAGTCTAACCGGATTCAGCTGAGTACCAGTGCTTTACAAGAAGCGACTGCCTATCTGACCTCCTTAACCCAGTTACCCGGGCAACCCGATACCCCTTGGTTAGACTGGTGTCAGACTTACTGGCTTCTGACTACCCGTAACGACTGCCAAGGATGTTCAATGACAGCCGGGACCTACAGTTTAACGTGCCATCCGAAACACAGGCAATGGTGTCTAAGATATACTTAGAAAGTACATACAGACTTAGAAAAGTTGCATTGGTACTTGCCTGACCTGGGATCGAACCCGCGCCCTCATACTTGAGAGGCTGGTCCTTTACCCACTAGGCCACCACGACTTACTCAAAACTGTTGTTATATGTGGTCTACGATAGTTATAAGTACTATATTATGTCTCTTATTGGCGGAAGCTTGTTGTTAGCAAATTAGAAATATAGTAAGTTATTAAAATTGTCATTAGTCTGTAAGCTTTCCTAAGAATAAATAAATAAATAAAAACACCAGCCCTTCACCACTACCAAAGTGTTTTTTTGGGAAGAAGACATGGCGGAACAAAATCAACATTTATATTGAGACTACTGAAAATTCTAATTAGATATTATGAATATGATCAACGAAAGTACTGTCCAAAACTGACAAACTCCCTTACAATCCATATTGCCGCCTCTAAAAACTACACAACTCTACACAAAACTCATTTCAATGTAAGTATCCGTCAATTCGGGGGCAATTTTTTGAAGAATATAATACTGTTGATTAATTAATTATGGAGATTGTGGTAAAACAATGCGTCAGCGATGAACGACTGCCGTACCATGGGGGTTTGGACCATGGTGTTACACCACTGATTATTGACTATGTTTATTGGTAATGGTTATGGGGCCTACATTACTACTGGTATATTTTTGTGTATTGCAGAACTGCTACTACCAGGAACTGGTGAACGGTGGTCAGTTTTGGGGGTTGTCTCATGTAATTTTGACGGTCGAAAAGTGATGGTTTTCTATATGTGATGGTTTTAATATTATTTTGTCAATTCAACCTGAAAATGAAAGCATTATCCATTTTATCTTAGAAAAGGCATAAGTAAACATAAAATCAACAGAGCTAGATAAGTCAACAAATTCAATGCCAGTAGTTAAACAAAAATCACACTAGTTACTCATACCTTTTCTCTTCACATACATACTAAGCAAGACCTCCGAAACACCTGTCACATATTTGAACAAACCACAAACGAAAAATCTCTAATACATAGTTGTAAACCACTTAATTCCAGCAATCAGCACTTCACAAGCAACGCCCATAGACAAACCATAGACTAGAGTAAACATTTGACCACCTGTGTGGTCCGCCATGACACACCACCTCTATATCTCGCACTTGTCTGTGACAAGTATGGCCGATATCATGATTATGTGAAAGTAATCAACGTTTTATAACATTGAAGTTTGAGCTTCCACCGATGATATGAGCGTCAGTTTTCTGTAAACATGAATTTTCGGGTTCAGTTTTCAAATAACCAGGTGGACGTTTCATATTGTCGATGAACTTAGATCTTAATATACTGATTCATAATGTCTTGTTCAGAAGATCCTTTCGTAAAAAACTTTTATCAAAGCTAATGATATAATTTAAATAAGAACTGCCATATCTATTAGACAGGAAGCTGCTGATAAAATGCTTAACCCTAGTTGTTTTTTTTTATTCAATAATAACTACAGATTCCCCTTTGATCATCATCATCATGTCATCTTAGGAGGTTCTCTGCTAAACGTAGACTTTCCCCATTGATTTTCAAAAATACTGGACAATTTACAGCTCGCGTAAGCTCTTTGCATTTTTCAAGTTAGCTATTTGATTCCCGCATTCAATCAATCAATTATTATTTATTTCTCATCATCAATTACATTAACTGAATTAAACATAGAGACATTATGCACGTATACGTATTAATCTCATAAAGCTTTGCTTTTCCGAAGATGGCTACTATATTGACTTCATAATACTCCAAAAATGTAACAAAACACGGCGTGCTTGCTTGAAGCGTCAATATATCTGCCGGGGCTGCGGGTTGTTCGAAAGAGATACCTTGGCCCTGGTACATAAAAGGCCTATGACGGAACACGACGGTTTTTAGTCAGTAAGAGTCTGACACTCCCTCACCGCTGCTAACCCACAGCAGGAAGGGTCATTTGATGATTGTTGACGTCGGAAAAAAAAAAGGCGTCAATATATCATCTTTTAAATGTCAATAGGTCAAACTAGTCCACAAACAAGCCTAGAAAGTAATAGAGCAACTGATACAAAAACACAATAATTTAGATCTAACGACTAGTATTAGCATACGACGATAGCCGTCCGTAATAAAGACTTCACGACTCATAAATATTAATGGAAACAGCAGAATTCTTATAACAGATGACGGTAGCTGCTTTGATCTTGTACTGTGGGCTGAGTTATAAGCTGAAGCGATTTTATAAGCGGAGCGGTGATGAACATTTTGTCACAACACAAAAAATAATTACAAGGGTGCATAAAGACTATTTAAAAAAAATGCTATAGGTACTTTAAATAAAACTACTTTTACGGATTTTATCGCGGTTATATTAATATTATTTAATCCCGACGTTACTATAGGTACCTACTTCCATAAGTGATCTATCCGCAATACTGGAAGCCTGATAGAATTTTCGAAAAGAGCCACTCCATAAACAAAAGATACAATACTCACGAAAGCCAGCAATAGTATTATTTTCGTCAATTTTGTTGTTTGCCGTCCACCAACTTTTGAAAGGCAGAGTTATTTGACGAAAGCTTAACATTATTTCACTTACTACCCAAAACAGTAGCAATACTAACTCATAGACAGACACCCATATTTCCATCTGGCTTTACCAATCGTATTCCCATACATAACGCCTTCAATTCTTCGAAGCTCAACAATGGCTAATCCATGGCGTACTTCCAACTATAGCATGTAAAGTGCGAATATCAAGTGATGGGGAAAACCTATTGCTTGTTTATGCCTTTCAATGTAGGATCGAAGATTCGAAGGAAGAACTGCTTACGTTGTACGTTAATAAATAATTGTTGATCTCCCTCACATTTGTGATCGAGAACCTTCTAGCTCCTTAATAAATGGCAACTATGAGAAGTGGTCTACTTTCCTCAATGGGTTTTAAGCTATTGCATAGCTTCTATCGCAGGCCTTTTTTTTGTGTAAGTACTAGTCGTATTCACTCTATATTTACAGGACACACATGCACTTCAAACTACGATTTAATCAGGCAACTAGGAACTACTAACTTTGAATCGATAAACCTACTTGTGAACTTAGACTCAAATATTAAGTCACTTCATCTGTATTCGATTTTCGACGTACATTTTTTTGTATTTTCCTGGCCTGAATATCTACAATCCTATGTCTTTCGTAACCAATCCGCCATTTCCTATCCCTTGACCCACACCATCCATCTCAGTAGACAGTAGTGGGTGCGTAACACGTATTGTCACCTAACACGTGGCATCATTGTCTGACGAACAGACGGACAGACAGACTGGTTCCGAAGCTGGTTGCGTTACATTCAATGATCAGCATTGTTCGATTGTAGAAGGATGAGATTTAACTTCCTTTGTGGTTTAAATGAAGGAGCTACTATAAAATTGTATGTGTTATAGTGTGTGCCATAGTTTATTAGAAAGTCATGGTTATCCAGACCTTATTACAAGTTTTCTTCCGTACTTTTCTGTTTGACGTCATTGCATAGTAATATTCTGCCCAGCTTTAATCATCGGCAGGGGTATTGAGCCCTGACCTTCACCTGCGCAGAAGCGATTTATTGGTTTATTGCCTTATGTGTACAGTGCGCAAAGCGATCCCCACTGTTCCGCCGAGAGCTCAATATCCGTGCCGATAACTATACATAGGTATATCGTCTTTAACATAATTCATTAACATATTGAAAAAAGAACTGTATTTCTTTTAATTATTGCAACATGACATTAAACATTTATATTATTCGGTCAACATAATTTACCTACTAAGTACATAGTTTAAGTTGCTAATGCCATTTTTCAGATAAATAATATGTTTATTTAAGAAAGAGAGTTATTGAAAGCTTTTAATTCTACACAAAGCAAAATTGAGATTGCTTATAAATAATACAAGTCCATATAAAAAGTCCGTCCATCAAACTGGGACCCAATCAGGAATTCTGATTACAAAAATATAAAAAAAAACAAAAGGACAATTTACACTTCAAAAAACCTCGATTTTCTTTCGCGTTAATTAATTCTATTGAACGAGAAAGTCGAGAACATTCGTAACCCTTTGAGTAGGTCGCATACTGTAGACTAAACAGTCGCCCGACAGTTGCCCCGATGGCTATCAATCATTTTTATTTAAAGATATTATTCAATATCTACGGTAATAATAAAAGCAACCTTAAATTGAGCAAAAAATTACAAGTAACAAAAAATTGATTACAAATGAAATCTGGATTCCAATCAAAGTTTTCTGTCGATCAGATACCGACTTAATAAATACCCGATATGTATAACGTGCTTACTACCATTCATCTTCACACTGATTTAAGACCCAAACAAACTATCGACCGACTAAAAGTCCTCAGTGTGTCCACTCTTTGAAAAGAACGTGCCATTCGGAATCCGAAATTTTTCATAAATCGTTTCGAACAAAAAAAATGCTAATAAATCACTTGGAAATTAATAATTAATAACGCAACACTAGGGCGCGACGGCTCGCTGAAATCAAACGTAAATTCTAAGGAGTTATTTGCATAAGAAGGGATTTTTTACGTTACGTTTTTTTCTGCTTTTTAGCCTTCACTTTCCGATTTCCGGCGAAAGAATTGAGGGGATACGATTGTAAATTGTTAAAAGTTCCTGGCTCCACTATGTACTAACTATCACTGTGTAAATACTTCTCGTTGTATTTAACTAAATGTATGTAAGTCCATGTATAGAACCTAATAGTATAAGAAACTTTTAAATTACTACTTACTGCCTAATAAACATTATAAATTGCCGTAAAATTGTAGTTCGTTTGTTAAATTAAATCAATTTTTTTTCGCTTCCACAGTATATCTTAAATACCGACTGAGATTTTATAGTGATTATCTATCTACTGAAACCTTAAAAAACATACAGTAAACCATCTCAAAAACTATTAATAATAAAAAAGGAACATCCACAACAATTCAACTTAACCCTTTGCCTACGTATCGGAGGGTACAAAACAGATGTTTTTAATATCGACTACACCCCCGTACTGTTGACTGTGCTACTGCCATTGTGAACGTCTTAACTTCCAATATCCAAACGTTTAAGAACTCATTGTTTCAATGTTTGCTGTGCGTCAGATATCCAGGTGCGCCGATGCGCTTTTTTAAGTATGTAAATAAAAAGTAAGGTTGTTTTTCTATGGGGTAAAGAGTAATGCTGAGTTTATTTAAAGGTAGTATGGGAGTTCGTGGCTATACGTAACAGCACGGGTTGGTCGATCATAAAATTAAGTTAAGCAGTCTGTCCGTAGATGGGATCCGTCTTTTCATGACGAGTTCGGAAAGCACGTTAAAGGGTGGGTTTGGGCTTTCACTTTAATATCTTTGGCAGTTGTCACGAGTAATCAGAAACAAGAAAGTCTGATAACTAGTCTTACCAATAGGTATCGGTTTGTCCAGGTAACTGAGTTGAGGAGTTCAGATAGGCAGTCGCTCTAGTAAAACTGTGGTAAGTACTCAGCGTGGTAAGGAAATTATAGAAAGCCGATGAAATGACCCAATCTGGCACGAAAAGATTTAGTAACTAATTTTGTAATTAAATGCTCTTCGTCTATCATTACTTACACTCAATTTTATTTCCAAAAAAAATCTAGATCATTAAAAGGCTCAATTATAACTTAAGCTAAGTTACTCCACTGAGCGAAATGAAGAAAACTCCATTAATCCTGACTTGCCCAATGACAACAACAATGATGTTCAAATAATACAATTTGCTAACCAACCTGTAATTATGTAGTGGCTTCAGTTATAAGCTGAAGCGATAGCGATAATAGAAAACTGAAGTTTCTGTATTCAGAGGTACTTTTTGAGAGAACATGCTGCACCAGAATGTCACGGATTGAAAGATAAAGTCTTGTGACACCGGTAATCGTGGGTTAAAACTTTCATCAAAAATTAAGTTCGTTAAACTAAGATTCGTACAATCATACACGCATATGATTTGGATGTAGGTATTTCTAATGAATTTATTACATGCAATCATATGAAGGTAAAAATTCATTATCAAACCAGGATCTAAGATCTAAGAGCTCCCGCACACCACAAACTTTTATTTGGACGATAGTTTGTTTGGGCTCATTTTGTATGAATATGAATGGTAGTAGACACATTTCAAAGTTGAGGTATTTAGCCATTTTGTATACAGAAATAGTTTTGCCAACCATCGCGTCAACTGTCGGCCAACTGGTTGTGTGCCCGCCAACCAAGTCTTACCAAGAAAGTACTGTCCGAAAGAGTTACAGCGGTACTAGTACCTTCACGAAAGGACTTCGAAAAGAACAGAGTTGAGTTTAGCCAGTAAGTAAACGTCTGTTTCTCCCTCACGCTGCATCGACAGTGGGGGGGGGTCATTTGAAGATGACTCTACCAAAAATAGTTTAGAATATAGGTAAAGAGCTCTTTAAATAACATACTTACCTACAGTATTTACTCGATAGAAGTCCAAAAAAAACATTTCTGTAACATAGATCCTACCCGCTGATCGCTCCACCATGCTGCTACAATGTCGTCACCTCGCTTGCGCGAGCGCAGACCTAATAATTGCTTTCGCACGATCAACTCGACGCAATTATTTTGTCACAGTTTTCGTCAATCTTAATATCTTTCCTTCTGTTTTTAGTGTAATTTCGAATATGATTGGATGGAGTGTTTTGTTTATGTAATTTTTGAAATTTTAATCATTTTGGTACTTATCTACTATGAAAAATAACCTACTTAAAAGAAAGGTTTGATGCGTTTCCTTGATTTATCTAAACAACTACTCTGCGTCTGCCTAGAATTTCCTAGCTATGTTGGGGTCGGCTTTCAGTCTACTTGGATGCAGCTGAGCACCAGTGTTTTATAAGGAGCTGAACTGGATCTGAACTCCTCGTCAAAACGACTGCAGGTACTTACTAAGATAGCTTCCTTTCTCGAAAGAAAGCTTCTCTCGCAGCTTCTAATAATTTTGAAGATAATATTTGTCCCTAGCTTCATACCTACCTATAAAAAACTATGAAGCACAAAAATAAGCCCAATTCATATAAAAAAAACTGTTACAAAAAATAAATAAACAAAGCAGGCATTAAATTCTTATTTATGTCCTCATTTATGTTTGGTATAAAAATAAGATACCTATGTAAAAATACATGTTTAATCCACTTTGATCACTTACTTAAACGTAAAGACAACTTTAAATAAAAATTCACATATCAGAATATAACTAAAAATGCATGATAATTTCCCAAACCATTTTACTACCCTTATAAAAGTCGAAAAACTCCCATACTTAACTCAAAACACCATACAAAGTTACTATAGTACCCATGGTGTGACAACATTCACTCCCCTCGGCCGTGGCGTCGGGAAAATGTATGGAAAATCGAGGAAAGCGTCGTCCAACGCCATCTAGTGACGGGGGGAGGGTAACTTGACTGGTTGTTTTCCTTTGGCGAAATAATTTGAAAGAAAATTATGAAGAGGAATGTTTTGGAATTATTTAAATGTAGAGAGGGAAGGAAAAGTGTGTTTAGAAACTACAGTAATACTTTTCATTTATTGTAGTGCAAGTGTCATTTTAGTTACTTATAATTAATTAATCGGATTAAACTTTTAATAAGCTGTGGCATACAATGAGCTGAAGCATCGTGAAGTATCGTTTTACTTAAATGTTTAATCAAAGTTTGAAAGAACTGCACTGACCAGTAAGCATGAATGCAGAGTTGTAATCAACTATCTTATAATTTTAGTTTTAACTCGATGACATATCTACTTAATCAATATTTTCTACCATCACAAAAAAGTGACACAAAAACACCAATAATTGGCTCCAAAAAGATTAATAAGTATCCAAACGTAACACGAACGAACCTAGTAACCGAATTTCGGGTGGCGCGAAACAAAAACTGACCTACATTGGCGCCCTACGGAGTTCAGCCACCCCACGATCAGACGAACCCTACGCGTCTTGCCCTTACGACGCTCATGCACTTTCCATTATTTCAAGGTGATGCCGATACTAGAACCCCCTTTCTTATTCTTTACAACCAACTAGATATACTTATTGACGATGCAATCATCATCAAACATAATTTTTTTGAACAACAAAGACTGCAGAAAAAAATAGGTACCTACTCATAAAGCATCATAGAGGACATGCATGATAAATATAGTAGCACCCGAGCCTCGGAGCCTTGATCAATACATTTTTAAGAGACATAAAAAATCAGGTAGGCGTGTTTGTTGTGGTCACAAGTGGTAGCTCTCGGCAATGTAAACAAGTGCACGCAACACAAACAGCCGAGCGACCAAGAAGGCCAGTCGATCGCGCCGCAAAAAAAGCGCATCCTATTATCGACTACAACAAAAGGACTTGTGCAGTGATACCTAAGTACACATCTCGATTCATCGTCTCGACTCGATCCGCCGAACCGATCCTATTGGCGCGCCCCACTGTCGCCGCGGGGGAAAGGGACGAGAAGCGCGCGCCCGGCCGCGAGCGATAAGGAGGGAGACGGTCATCTTAGCTGCCGAGTGGCATCCCACTGGGCGGGGCCGCGCCAAGGAGCGAGCCTCAGATGCGCGGCGAGTTGGTGGGGCTCCGGCCGAAGGATCGCACTGCAGTCGTGTGTCGCGCCAACGACGCGCGCCCGCCGCCACGCCGCGCTCCGCGTCACGATCGCCTTACGTAATAATAACTAATCGGATCGAAACCGTTCCTCCGATAATCGATTGTGATTGTAAACTGTCGATAATCGCACACAGATTTTTTATTAATTTAATTATTTTTTTGTTCCGCATCGGCCGATTGTGAACTTGAGTTTTGTGTACACTGTGTCATGTTTTTGTTTTGTTTTCGCTCGGACTTAAGATTATTTTTGGGCGTAGCTGACTGTGTTTCGCTTTTATAATTTAGTAACAATATTGTTACTAGTGCGTGTGATACTGAACAAATATTTCGAAAAACAGTTCTTGTGAATTATTTTGACTTAGAAGTGTTATGTGGACGTACATTGAAAATTATTGTGATTTTACAAGTTTCTTCTGAGAACACGTAAGTGTTAACAAACTAAGTGTATTTGCTTGTTTTATTTTGGGAAGTGTGATTTTTCTCTAGTGACATGGATGTTTAGTTTGAAAAATATTACAAGTGCTAATAAGATTAAATTCTTATCGGACCGGCAAAGTTACCTTACTGCCGTACTTACTTAACATTGTTTCTAAGTTCTAACAAGATTTAGGCCAACTGGACAATAGATTAAATTACAAACAAATCAAACTAAATTATTTTTATCATTCGTCAAGTCCAACCGGCGATACACAGAACATTAAAATTTCTCAAGTCCTTGGCCAACTACAAACTCGCTACCAATTAAATTCTACCAACATAAATTTGATCGCACATAAAAAAATGGCGAACAAACCGGCCAAGAATGCATTTCTCATTAGAAAATAAAAAGTTTGAAATAGAGCGTTGTGATCGGTAAATCAAATGATCAATTGCTATCGAGAGTTTAATTACCTAGGTATGTTACTGCGTCGGGACGGTGTTTCGCCGCCGATAATAATTCCGTGATGAACGAGTCTTACCTTACAATCTTCTTTCAAAGAATTAGTGGGTCTCATTTAAGTAAGCTTAAGAACTTATATTGTTTTAATAATTAAGTAAAACGGTTTAAAATTGAGTGTTTATTTTGGGAAATTTTGGTTCCGAAAGCCGGTGTGTTTTGATAAAAAAGGTTTCTGACCTAGCTACAACAGATGAGTGCATTAGAAGAATACGGCAAGTAGATCTTATAGCAGGAAACAATATTTATTGTAAAGAAAAATGATAAATGACATATTTTTGTATTGTGAGATTTGTGAGAAACTTTTGACACGGCAACACTAAAAATTTTCGTGTGTATTTTTTTTCTGTGGTCTGTCTTTAGGTCATAGAAATAGAGATAAGTTAGATCACTGATAATTAGTAATTAAATAATATTTACATGTTTATTATAAATGTGGCTGATTTACCTGTTAATCAAATAAATCATAAAAATATTTATAAAGATGTTACATATAAATTACTTTAAAAGAAATAAATACCTATGTTATCCGCTTAGAGCAAAGCCGCAAATGACAATTCCTATGCAAAAATGATGTTAGAAAAAACTTTTTTTGATTTACGGAATATTATGTGTATTTAAAGTATTTATGATTTATTATTACAAATTAACGTTTCAATAGTTACTTTTAATACATACCTAGATTATAAAAAAATCATTGGTTTATTATGGATTTATAGTAAAAACAATTAAAATAGGGACTACAAATTTAGGCAGATAAGTCGGTCCCGCAGATGGCGTCGCAGGTCATTGACCCCTGAAGTTAACTGTTGAATTAAACAGTACAATTTCCGCCTTTTAATAACTTAAATAATACTTAGATGTGATTTTCGTAGAAAAATAGGAAAAATATAATTAGTTTTAGTAATGTAGAAAGTAGGATAAAAATAATCGAAACATGAAACTAGACCGATTTATCGATTATGCATTCTACAATTGCAAAAAACTGCAATATTCAAATTGATTCGTAGAAAAAAACTAATAATGAATATTGAACACAGTCGCATACAAGTGTTTTTCCACCTACTTATATCAATTACAGTTAATACCAATTAGCATCGCAACAAAAACTTAATCGATTGTAAACAGTATCGATTAACAGTGAATCGAATAACTCGAGTATGTGATAATGTGAGATTTTTCCATTGTCAAAGCGAAATGTTTTGCTTTTTTCCGCTGTGAGAGAATATTTTTATTGCAAACGTTTGGTTTCTTGTAAAACGGAATAGAATTTCAGCTTTTATTGAATACGTATAGTTTTAATTATTAATTATCATTAGTTTTATTTTAACTGAGTTTTAATTTTGGGTACGTAAGTAATGATTTTTTTTTCATTTCTAAAAGTCAATAGGTATAGGTACTATGGTAATAAGTACATATAATTTTGTGGTAAAAAATACGAATAAAAAAAAATTTGAAAAAAATAAAGTTTCTTTGACGAAATTATCAAATCGGTAAAAATATTTATTTCCGCGCTTAAAATGTTTTTAGCACAATTTTGTTAAGTTATTGTAGGTGTAAGAATAGATTGGTAGATTCTTATGTTACAATTTTTGGTAACTAAGTGGTAGTCACCGTAATTGTTAAGTTATTTATATAAGTTAGGTTTAAGTAGAGAGGGTGGTTTAGTTTGAATATGTTACAACAACCTAATCATTCCTAAGAAAATCTAGTCCCATTGTCCTAAAGATAATTTTAGTTGTAAATTAAATAACAACTGTCTTCGAATTAAAAATATAAACTTTTCCTAAATTATAAATTAACAAACATGTCTGAAAAATCACACATTCCCCCTAGAAGCTTAAAAATTGGTTTTCTACTAGTTAAGTGGGCCAGCTTATTTTTCACGGCACTTACGATAAAACGGCGGGATCAATTCCGGTGTAACTTTAAATCTTTATGATAGAATTTTACCTGCGAAAAAAATCGCGGGCTACAGCTACTCTTTTGTTAAAAGATATGAACGACTGTCATTTATTTTAGTTATAGTTATCGGCAGGGATATTGAGCCCTGACCTTCACCTGCGCGGAAGCGATTTATTAGTTTATTGCCTTATGTGTACAGTGTGCAAAGCGATCCCCACTCTTCCGCCGAGAGCTCAATATCCGTGCCGATAACTAAATTATAGTAACTATCTGCCCCCGCGGTTCCACCCGCGTCTCAAGGGAACTTCCCTACGCGGATAAAAATTAGACTACTTACCTATGTCCTTTCTTATGCTCTAACTTGAATAAGTAGGTACCTGCCTAATTTCATTAAAATCGGTTCAGTAGTACTGGCGAGAAAGCGCAAGACAGACAGTACCTAGTACCTCAGTAAGTAAGGATTCGACTTGAAACTATGTTTGTATCTAAGTATATCAAAAAGGTTAAAAGAAGCATATTTAAATTGTTCCGGGTTCGATACCCGGCAGAAACAATTTTGACACTTTTCTGTAAGTTCTTCATGCTACCTATACATATTTTAAGTACACAATATAAAACTGCATTGCGATTGATTCAACGTCTTTACTCATTGCGGGTGTCGAACCCGCATATTTGCGGAACAAAAGAGAGCCGGTTAAAGCTATCGGGGTAAATAGAACACGGTAGGGGAAACTTGTGAGCAATGGAGTAATTTAAAATAACCTAATAATTACCTGTAATAGATTATGTTTTATGAAAATCTATAACTGTAAAAAAATGTTAACTATTAATATGACTATAATAGGTATAAGAATTGTTCCTAAGTTTATGAGAAATCTGTATGTTTTATTTAACCGTATAATGACTGGACCGGGTAAGATAAAATTTGGCATAATGTCAGTAGGTCTTACAGACTACTTTTATCTTAGAGCGAATAAGGTACTTCCCCGGGACACCGACAAAACTCTATTTACCTACTAATACAACCTATCTTTGTTACATATAAGTAGATTAAAAAAACATAAGTAACACTTCGCAGCAGTCGGTAAAAAAAACTCAACAATTTCAATAAGGTGAATGATCCAATAATCATGGTGTAGTTATAATAATATTATTACTGAACATTATGAGATCAATAAGTTAGTGTTAAAATACTTTGTAACACAGTGTAGTATATTATTTTGATCTAAATAACGATGATATCAACACCATATGTTGTAATCGCTTGAACACTGTTCAGCCGTTGTGAAGAAATTTATTGATGTTGGGGCCATACTGATGAACATTGTTATTTATATTATCTAGTATAGATGATAATGTTTCGTAAGTTTAACTGTTATCAGAAAGATTTTGCGGGTTCGATTTCCGGATAATGTCAAATTAGTTTTTTTTTTTTTCAAGAAATCATTTTCGTTTTTTTACCGACAGGTACCTAAATGACACTATTAGCGTAATGGAAATGAAACATAATTTTGAAATAATTCTGCACTACCTATCCGTGAAAATTAGCGAGATAGTAAAATATATTTAGGTAATACTTAAAGCAGAAAATAGGTCTTATTGTGATTCATTTATAAGAACTTAGTAAAACAATATAACGCTTATCAATACTTTACAGTCACCGTGACAAAAAAGTACCTACCCATCCAAAACTGACCACTTCATCAAAATACAAAGTCCCACCAATATCCGGATGTCAAGTACAGTCAGCAACATCGACACCAATCAAAATACTAAGTAGTACTTATTTGCTGATCATAGGCGCAGATAAGGAGTACCGTTCGCAAAAGCGGCGTGGGACGCGACTGTAAGAGGTGCTCCCATATTTGTTCGATTTCTGACGTCATTATTAGTGTTAGATGTACAGGGTGTTCGGGAATAGAAATTCGTATTTTTGCATTTTTTATTGATAAGTAAATAATTGTGCAAGTTTTTGCAGTAAGTATAGGATTTATTAATGAAAATATTGGCAATGTTTATTGAAAAAAAAATACAAAAACTTGTTTCAAAAAGAATTCCCTAAAGTGAAGGAAAAAGTATATTTCACTTTGTTACATTATGATACAGAAAATAGTAGTTAATTCAATGTCTTTAGAACATAAATTCAATATAAATAATGTTGATACATTAATAGTAATGAGATGGGAGTTGTAACTCACATTTGTATAGAAAATAAATTATTGCGGAGCTCATTATTAATAAATATAACTATAATTAGGATAATCAGTCAACTTCGGAAGTGCTATTAGAATTATAGTATCCATTAGGCGGGTAGGAAGTTTCTCATCTTGTCATAGATACTCGTATAAAAGAAATATTCATAATCATTGACATCAATCTAATCATTATATTATCGATAAGAGGTTTTTTTTAATATTTTTCAACAAACATATACATATTTCAAAACTACCAATTTTACTATGAAGAATACCATGACTGTCATTATGTTTTTTAAAAAAGATCCATTTATGATAATTTCCTCAGCCGTTTAGATTTTTCACCACTTGCCAACATTCTAACAGATGTTTAATATAATTTATTATTCCCAACAAATCTTATGAACGTCACAACTAAAATAAAAATGTCTCTTTTAATTCTGAATGAAAATTTTCTTACGTTCCAAAAATAATTGGAATCGGCCATCAAAATGGACACGAAAATAGCCAACATCAATTACTTAAATACACACGCGTTTCGGAATTTTTAGTAATAAAACTATAAAAATTATCCCGGAGAAATACCAAATCATTTTGAATGTATAAACAAATATACGTTTCTAACGGATTCTAAACGTAAATACGCAATCAAATACGTTTATTAGTAGACAGATACGGAACTATTAAAGATTTCGACACAATTTTGATTTAAAATTTGTAAAAAAAAAAAAATATGATCATCACCATTTTGTTATCTTTTTTTTTTGCTTATATTTTGCGAGCACCCTATATGTAATCCAGCGTCCGATATTGTTTACTTTAAGTTTATCTGCAGGACGGTAAACCGACCCGCCACCCGACTCCGGCGCAGATCGATAAATACAAGAGATCTATAGATCTCACAGGATCACTGTGGGAAGAAAGAAGAGATCGCCATTTTTATTGCGACAATCTAATTGGCTATTGTTTGGAAGTTATTTAAATGGTGGAATAAGTTAGATAATAAGTATAGTGTTGGGTCACTACAATCGTTTTGTAGTAACACTTAATTAAGTAAGCAAGTAAAGATTTATTTACTTAATAATTAGACAATTTTTGCAAGATAGAGGCTATAACAACAATGTTCATGATTGTTGATTGCAATACAATAGTACCTACCTAAGATTTGCATGTTCTGCAGTCTAATAAAACACCATAGTTAAATGAAGAACAAGAAAATAAAAAAAAAGTATAAGGAGCGATAGTATAAAAGCAACAAAGACAAAAAAAAAACACTGGAATTGAGATCCTCATTTTTTTGAAGTCGGTAAAAAAGTTTAAGTTCTTCCATTTATCCTAAACAGATCTTACTATCATCCTTATAACCAAGAAAATCTTCTACAGTTTATCTACTTTACTAAGGTCTTTCTCAATCACCATAGAAAAACCACCATCACACCATAAGCTTGGACGGCCAGTCATTCATGAGACGGTTATGGTAATAATACACCATTAATTGATGCTCACGCCCTGACTGCGTTTGTTGCTGATATGTAACACCGTATGGTGTGAGGCATGAGCGGAGGCGGGAGCGGGTGAGAGTTGTCAATGGAAAGGTTTTGCAAGTTTATAACTTTTGGTGATTGGAGCGAGTAAAAGTGGAGATTTCAAGCACTAAAAGAGTTCTAAAAAAGGCAAAAGAAATCTTTAATAATAAGGGGTTTTTCGACAAAAAGACAGGTGCTTACTAAGTATCATATTTTAGTTATGATAGAAACATTTCGTAAGATTTTTATTGAAAGCCCATAAAGCATGATCTAGACATTTCGTGCAACTCAAATAGAATAAACGAAAAGCACCATTTTCACCCCGCTACCGCTTCTATCTCAATCCAAAAATATTTTTACAACGCTACCTCTCACCTCACACACCAAACTTACTTCCTCAATAGAATTACCCAATCAATATACCACCTTAACTCCCAAACAAAACAGTTCAATTTCCCATATCACCACCGTGAGAAAATATGTCAACACAACACGTGATCAGAAGCCTCTTATTGGCGAAATAGGACACCATAGAGTTTTTAATTCGTAAACATTTTAATTTCCTTAAGACAAGCATGTTATTTTTATGACTGTTATTGATATCTTGTTATTGCTAGAACAATTCCGATAATTGAGAGCTTACAATAACAAATTGCTTATTGTTTACTTGGTTATGGAACATTCTGGAAGAAAATAAACACTTACCTACTTACTTAATAACGCTTTACTTGACGAACTTAAACAGCTTCAAAATCCAATCATTTAACCGCTTTTATGTCGATTATTATAAAACAATAGAAAGTCAATTGAGTCTCGAGTATATCTGAGCTCTGACATACAGGTTAAGTAATAAGACTAGAAGCCAAACAGTAGTTAGAGCTACCCAAAATCAATTCAACAATAATACTTAAAACAAAGATAAG
Source organism: Helicoverpa assulta (assembly GCA_963856015.1). Classification (NCBI taxonomy): domain Eukaryota; kingdom Metazoa; phylum Arthropoda; class Insecta; order Lepidoptera; family Noctuidae; genus Helicoverpa; species Helicoverpa assulta. Next base: position 11,234,477 of record CAWLCW010000011.1, read on the forward strand.
ATAAACAAACAATGATTACACCAATAACTTCTGAGTACTAACCCGTTACTAAAACTATTTGAAAAAAAGGACAATACCCATTGATGCCAGGCTGAGAACAGATGTGGTGGAAGACAGGGATAAAGCTACAGAAACGAGAGAGACAGAGGTAAATTTTTCTTATTTTTTTTTAGTCACAGAAGCACCGATTTTGCCATGTGTTGGTAACATCGAATGGTAATAAAATTGGTTAGTTGAGCTTTGTACAAATAAACGATTGGAGTTACATCGCTTTTGAATGGAGTCCGAACGACCGTGATGGGGTTTAGGCGACAATTTTTACGCGTTTGTATGTGTAAAGTTGGGCTGAGTTTGATGTATCGGGAATTTTAAAATGTTTGGACTTGTAGATCTGCTATTGGGACTGTCTTGCTGAGATTTGGTGCAATAGCAATACTTAGTATGTAAATTTCAGATGGAAGAAATGACACAAAAACTAGTGTAAAATCTGATAATTCAAAACTAATACTTAGTCTATTCTGCTGAGATTTGGCTCAAAGGACTATACAACCGTAAAGTGCTTGAATTTATTATTATTAGTATCTCTTTACACAATCTTGAGATACTTCAATAACTCAAAAATAAGCCAATAGTAATTTAACCAATAGAATGTAACTGCAGTCAAAATAACTAACAATAGAAATACAACTGTAATTCTAGTTAGTAGATAATTTCGCAACTCGCATTCCCTGCCAATATCCAATAATCTTGATTCTCTGCCAGACGACAAAATGTCGAGGCGTGATATTAATTAAAATTATGATAGACAATTAGACAGAACAGTTATTGATGGTTCGGTAAGAGAAGCAGTTAATCATAATTGTGACTAATTGGGAGTGTATAGTCGATCAAAGTCAGGATGGAGATAGGCTGATAGTGTCTTTAGACATGATCGTGCAATTAAAATAACCCTGACTTAATGTCTACTTGGAATTTAACCAAGTATCTATCTAATATTTCCTCTTTTTTAAATAACTCCATCAACACTGCAAAATTCACAGGTCCAAAAAGTTCACTTATTTCATCCAGGAATTCTCAGAGATCCGATCCATTTCCATCTTACAGAATTCCTACTTCCGAAGTATGATCATTATTAAAATCAAATCAATTAAACCCATGTACCCCACTAAAAACATCTAATAAACCTCGTAAATCGATTCTAAAATCATCATCGATCATACCAAGTACTAAATCAAGCCTAAATATATCACCTGCGATCACCTGTTCTTCATTACATCATGTAGTATCAACTTGAGTGTCTGTGTATCCGTCTATATGTTCCTCTATATGTAGGACAGATAGTTTGTCAGTGTCGCGCGCCTAGCCAGAACTGTCGATTATTATTGTCGTTTGTGTGAGGATAGCTGGTTATAGTGAGTTTGGTGTTAATTGGGTAGGCTAGAAGGATAAAATGATGTCTCGGTTTCTTCAAAAATGGTAAACAATAACTATACCAAATAAAAATAAAGACAATAGTTTGATTTGCCAAAAACGGCAGATTTAGGTTATACCACAAAATTCTATGGAATCAAAAGAAATTGCAGGTGCTACATTAACATAATTAAAAACTGCTTAAAATCGATCAAATCAAATATTGTTCTTTCATATATTAGTAGAGTGTTTTCACTCATACTTATCTCCTAACAACACTTCTAATATCCCTGTATGTTTCATACCCACATCTTTATAATCTTTTATCCTCTCATACCCATCATTTAGAAGACTTTTACCATCAATAAGAGTGTCCCCTATTGAAGTTCCCATAATGTACTGGATCGACAGCTTCCCGAAATACTCCGTCCCACGCAAGGGTGTAATGACATAGCGCCTCCGATCTGTGGGGTGGACATGCTATGAGAAGTATTGAGACAGTCCCTTAATATTTGGAAGTAGGAAGCCACTTTTGGATATAATGTGCAACTTTATGTTTTGTTTATTCGATACCTTTGTTTCGTTATTTTGTTGTTTTCATAAGGACAGTCTAGGAGATTTTCTATATTCTGCTGCAAGGCAAAGGCATTTGACTATTAAGAGAAAACATGATCACAAATTATAACCCTAGACAAAGTGGATTGGCCACAGTAATTATCATTAATTAGCTTTCCGCTATCGTTTATTACTTTACTAAGCAGATGAATCAATATCAGGTACATTTTCATGTTTCTCTTGCTACACAGTGAGTAACAAATTTTCCACAAGTATTCCTTACATAAATGCCCTTACGACCTTTGTCCAGTTATGCAAATGACCAATTAGTATTTTACTAAATACTTCGATATCAATTTAATCTGCATATAAACGATATAAAGCATTAATACTGTGGAGTAAAAGTTGATTTGAAATCCTTGTGAAATAGCAATTAATACTACATATTTCAATCTATACTAATACATATTATAAAGCTGAAGAGTTTGTTTGTTTGTTTGTTTGAACGCGCTAATCTCAGGAACTACTGGTCCGATTTGAAAATTTCTTTCAGTGTTAGATAGCCCATTTATCGAGGAAGGCTATAGGCTACTTTTTATCCCGGTACGGGAAGTAGTTCCCACGGGATGCGGGTGAAACCGCTGGCAGAAGCTAGTAAAGGTATAATCTTAATACTAGGCTTAAATTACAGTGCTCTTAAGGCAGAAAACGAAAACTTAATAAACTTACATGTGACATACAGTTCAGCACCCTTCTTGCCCAAAAACATACCTGTAAAAATAAAAAAAGTTACAGAATTCACAGTCACCCTACACTCTACACCCAACAAAAAACAGTAGTACAATATAATATTATATTCGGATTTGGTTTTTTGTGTCTCTATAGCGTGCATCTATGCAAGATGCGTGTTTGGTTAATTAAACAAGCTATTATTTCAATGCATTGTCGGTTAAACTAGTTTATTGAGAGTAAATCAATCAATCGTTAGTCAGAATCCATTAAGTCTGACAGCCAGTCTTACCAAGGAGGATTGCCCGGGTAACTGGGTTGAGGAGGTCAGAGAAGCAGTCGCTCCTTGTAAAACACTGGTACTAAGCTGCATCCGGTTAGACGGGAAGCCGACTCCAACATAGTTGGGAAAAGGCTTTACAGATGATGAAATCGAGCTATGGTGACAAGCTGTATCTATACTAATATTATAAAGCTGAAGATTTTGTGTTAGTTTGTTTGAACGCGCTAATCTCAGGAACTACTGGTCCGATTTGAAAATTTCTTTCAATGTTAGATAGCCCATTTATCGAGGAAGGCTATAGGCTACTTTTTATCCTGGTACGGGAAGTAGTTCCCACGGGATGCGGGTGAAACCGCTGGCAGAAGCTAGTATATCATAAAATTTCTTCAATGACATTTGTTAAAATTGTTTTTGTACCTTGCCAAAAAAAACACAAAACACACTTTGATTGATTTCACGATTTTTTTAATATAAAACAAATATCGGGCCAACTGTATAGTCTAAAATGTGCGGGTACTTTAAATCAAAAATATAGTACAGTCACGCTCAACGTTTTCTCATTCTCATAATGATTGCCGAGTTCGTTACCCGACCATATTTTGTTTTAGTCATAAACAATTTTTTTATAGTCACCTCCCCTTCGATTGAGTTTTTAACTACGATATTATGTCAACTCGCACCACGTTAAATCCCAAATGAATTTTAAATTAACCAATAACTATACCCCAGTGTATATTTAGTATAGTAATTATTTTACTTTTTTGTTCATTTCGGGGAAGTGTAAATTATTTGGGCAATTCTAAATGGGTTGTTTTGTCAGAAACGTAAAAAAAAACGTTTTCGGGACAAAATATGGAAGTAAACACAGTGTTAACTGTTAATTTTACTATCTGCCTAGGCTTTTCCCAATTCTGTTGGGTTCGGCTTTCAGTCTTAACCTGATGCAACTCTACCTGAATCTGTATGACACACTTTCTGGATTCTGATTACACGTGACGGCTACCAAAGAAGGTAAGATGTCAGCCCACATCATTGGACATTCACATCATCCTCATTGGACCCACAATTGAACGAGCCCTTCGAGACATTTGCCTGGATATTTTTAAGAATTTAATTTTGTAATAAAATTTCAAACAAAATTTTGATCAAGCTGTTTCCTTCTCTTTCCGCAAACTTACATAAAGCATGAGTCGAACTACATAAAACTGGTCTACTAGACTCAACACGGCTAATCCGACCAGCTCACAGTTGCTATCATTCAAATATCTCGATCGATCACAATGTACGAGCGACGTCGGGTAGCGCGACAGTCGCGCGACTATCAAGCTGATTGGTGCACTCGTTTACACAAGTCTTAGGAGTCACAAAAAGTATATTTAAATATTATTTTTTTGGTTTTCAGTATTGTGGGTTTTGATATCCACTTTGCCATTGTATGAAAAAGACAAGACGATATGACTTTTAAAAAAATGTGTTGTATTATGTACTTCTCAAGGATGAAGAGCTTAAAAATTGTAATAATAGCCCGGTCAAAATAGACATTTGAAATAACAAAAATTCCCAGAAAGCTGATTTTTGGTGGAGAGCTAGATTTGATCATTATAAATAAAATACTAAAAGTCCCCATCGATCCCATGAGTGCGTCAAAAGTTATTCCAGGTCAAATGTCAAAATTTTAGGTTTTTTGTATTTTTTTCGAAAACGGTAAGTGTTATCAAAAAAAGACATCAGACCAAAGTTGTAGACCTTCAAATTTTCTACAAGAATGGTATCAACAGTTTTCTCCTAAATCTTACCATTTCTGAGATATCGCGATTCAAAGTATATGACATACACGACATGCACATATTTCCACGCCACCTGTGAGGTAGTGTACTCGGCGCGTTTTTTTTACCGTGGTTTCCTCTGTAGGCCTACTCCACTAACTGTCATGACAATTTTAGGATAGTTTAAGGGAATAATTGCCGTTATTATTGATATTGACTATTGGTATTTTGATTGTTTTAGATTTATTAGATTCATAAAAAAAGACGTGGTTTCCTAGTGGGTAAAGAACCAACCTCTCAAATATGAGTGAGTTCGATTCCAGGTCAGACAAGCACAAATGCGACTTTTCTAACTTTCTAAGTCGTCATTTAGTCCATTTCCATTTAGTTTATTTAGTCATGGTGGCCTAGTGCGCAAAGAACAACCTCTCAAGTATGAGGGCGCGGGTTCGATTCCAGGTCAGGCAAGTACCAATGCAACTTTTCTAAGTTTGTATGTACTTTCTAAGTATATCTTAGACACCAATGACCGTGTTTCGGATGGCACGTTAAACTGTAGGTTCCGGCTGTCATTGAACATCCTTGACAGACGTTACGGGTAGTCAAAAGCCAGTAAGTCTGACACCAGTCTAACCAAGGGGTATTGGGTTGCCCGGGTAACTGGGTTGAGGGGGTCAGATAGGGCAGTCGCTCCTTGTAAACCTTCTTAGCTACATCCGGTTAAACTGGAAGCCGACCCCAACATAGTTGGGAAAAGGGCTCGGAGGATGATTTGATACTACAATCTTTTATGCAATTGCTAAAAATAATGTTCAGGAGTTTTTCTGGAGCAGGTGGGAGTAAAGTTTTAATAGGTTCCAGATATTATGTATCAATTTCCAACCCCAGTCTTCTGCATAAAAATGGAAATGTCGAAGGAAAATTAGCGTGCGATAATTTTCTACAACTTTAAAAGCGGATTTTCGCGACTTCAGCGCTTTGAAAAATTTTGTTCTGTGTTTAGTGATGCAGAACCATGCCTTAGGACTGCCGTTCGCTGATATAATATTTAGGATTTCAACGTGGGCAATCTAGCCTTAGTGACAAGCCACGTGAAGGTAGTTCAAAACCCGATATGACCCAAGATATTATCGAGGCTATGCGGTAGTTAATTGTCGCAGACCAACATGTAACATACCGTGACATAGATCCGTGGGCATAACGATTTTTTTACATTCCCCAAAATTAAGTAAAGTCTTCGTGGTCAACGTTTCAGCACACCTGAAAAAGCTGTTGACTCATACAAATCGGCCATTTTGACTACCCCCACTTCAGAATGGAATAAATGATTCAAGAACTGGGTTTAATGCATGCAAAAGTGCATTAAATATCGCGGAAAATTCTTTGAAAAACAATAAATGGTATTAACCTATTAGATTGTCTATACTTATTTCAAACGACACACTTAAAGGCAGCCCTCGTATATACGTGGCTTATATGTTCATATCATGTGTAGTGTGACTCTTTGAATCGCGATATCTCAGGAATGGTAACATTTAGGAGAAAACTGTTGATACCATTTTTGTAGAAAATTTAAAGATCTACAACTTTGGTCTGATGTCTTTTTTTGATAAAACTTACCGTTTTCGAAAAAAAATCAAAAAACCAAAAATTTTGACATTTGACCTCGAATAACTTTTGACGCACACATGGGATCGATGGGGACTTTTAGTATTTTATTTATAATGATCAAATCTAGCTCTCCACCAAAAATCAGCTTTCTGGGAATTTTTGTTATTTGACCACTACTTTTATGTCTATTTTGACCGGGCTATAAATAGTAATACCAAGTTTTTCCTCATTTTTTTTTAATTCTACTTACCTATACTTACTGATAGATATCTTGACTTCATTATACAGCAATGTCCCCGCAATGTTTCAACCACAATTTGACATGCTTCAATGTCTACTCGAACAATTTATTGCACAAAATAGATTTGCCAAGCAAAACTTTGTGAGCCAATAAATTCAACAAAGTATGCAGATTAGTGCATTGTCTATATTTAAACTTGATAGCTTAAAAGTCTGGCTGTCATTTGGACATCTTTGACAGTAGTCAGAAGCCAATAAGTCTGGCAACCAGCCTGAACAAGGTATTGGGTTGTCCGGGTAACTGGGTTGAGGAGTTCAGAGAGGCAGTAACTCCTTGTAATGTAATGGTACTCAGCTGCATCAGATGAGACTGGGAGCCGACCCCAACATACTAGGGGAAAAGCTAGGCAGATTATGAACTTCAAAGTTGGATGTTTCCCGCGATTCAACGGCGGCCATATTAAATTTTACCACTCTCGCCAAGGAGAGGTCGTTTTGCATACAAATGTGTTGGTAAGCCATTGGAAATGCAATAATGCACTGCACATTACTCATATTTAATTAATTACCTGTTCGAATACGCGATACTTTTTGTAATTAATGTAACTTGGTGACAGCTTCTTGCTACAGACTTATTAGTTTTTTTATATTCGATTTTTTATGGGTTGTTTTAAAAGTCTGGTATCATTATTTTAGTGTGGTCTATATGTTAATTTATTGTTCAATAAATATTATCGATAGTCAAAGTTTGTCTTTCAAAAATTAATATTGATCTATTAACACTTGTTCACAGAACGATACATTTTTTATACTTGACTCATTCATGACAATGCTATTCTTCTCGCCATTCAACAGTCCCCAGTAATTGTTGCTAATTATTAATTCCAATAGATTACACCTATTAGTGCATGTCGGTCGTTTTGTCTGGTATATTCTCTTGAACGACCTTCACTTACGAATATTGGTAAATACTGAAAAAGATGGTGTTGGAGATTAACTTTTTTTGAGATGGTAATATGTTAAACAAAATGTTATGTCATTTGTGATTTGGATTAGCTATAACCGTGTTTGTATGAAGAAAATGTCTAATTAACTATACTGAGTCACTAATTATAATAAATTATGGCTTAAACAAGTTAAACAAACAGTCGTTTTTGACCTATAAACGGTAACCGATCGAACGATCACAACCAGACCTTTCTGTGACACAAAATATTTATACTTTCATACAATTATAATAAAGAAAACTATGACAATAACATAATGTCGATAAAAAAAGAAATTTCACCACCTGCCCCTGTCACACGCGACTCGATACAACCGTATCGATAATCGACCATTTAATAATCGAATGGCGCGTCACTATCGTGATAGTACGACGTTAAAAAGTGATGTGCCTTATCGCAAGTAAAATTGAAATTGATCATTTTATAGAATTAATGTTTATTGGAGTGATAACCGTTATTTGTCGCACGGTCAAGTAATTCAAGTGAAATTATATTTTTTTTTTGTCGAAGAAATACACAGTTTGGTGTTAGAGCGCCGTTTTATGTCTGAAATAATAGGCTTTAATTAACATTTTGTTAGCGTATTGATTAACATTATGTTAAGAAAACTTTGAGTAGTCGTAAACACGCTACTTTATATTTTAGAGTTTCGATAGATATCAAGATCTTATATGTAGTAAAATCACTATATCGACAGTGCATTCACTTCACTATTAACTACATCACTGCAATCGAACAAACGCTCAAAAAACGCAACTACATTCAATAAAAGAACACTCGGTTTAAACCAATACGACAAAAGGGCACTTAGCACACGTTCGGAAACCGCTCCGCTTAAAAAAGCTAAAACAAAACGCATCAATCAAAGAACAGAAATGAAATAATCGAATTGCAGAACGTCGAGCGTAGTTCAAAGAGCACGGGCGAAGACCGCAACAGATTTAAAAAAGTCAAAATAAAATAAAAAACAACTAAAATGGCCGAACATGACTAATATCTGGTACAAAGTTCGGTGTCGATATGAACAAAAGGAAACGAAAGGGGAAGGTATTTAGAAATGGAACGTTCAGACCAGTGGGAATTGATTCTTTTTGAAATTCGAAGTCATTTCGCGGGATTGTTTGGTCTAGCTTTGTTTTGTTTTCGAAAATGCTCATTTCGATTGCGTTTTGAAAGCATTTGAAGAGTATTTATTGAAGATCTAAGTATATTTTTTTAGGAAGATATGCATTTTACGCAAGATCGATGGAGTTAAATCCAATATTTTTACCATACATATGAATACTACAAAATTGAAAATTCTCAACCAAAAAGAAAACTTCAGCTTTTCCTTCAAAAACCTTTGCATGTGAATAAATAATTAGGTTAGAAAGTTAGTGAAAAAAACGCCGAACTAAAAGGCATCGATTGAATGGCTACAAGCGAACTTTTCTGTCACGAACGATTTCGATGCACGATAGATTTTACTACCAGGTTCACTATCGACTGTTAGGGCGACAAACTTTAATTTGCCGTCCAAAAAGTTTAAAGCCACGCAAAATTAGACCATAACTCTAAATAATAGAGGTGGTAGCATATTCGAAGGGCGGCATTGTTCCCTTGTATAATATTTCTTCGGTGTATTTTAGATTTAGAATTTGAAGGTATTTTTTTTTATTTACAACAGTGATAAAAATGTTTGCGGCCTGTAGTCGTCCGTTGTTGGAGTGTAGTCTTTGGTTAGTCGTAAAATAGTTTTTGATGGTTTAGTAAATCATTATAATGATGCGCCTTAGGTTGGTATAAAGGAAGAAAGTATTGTAGGAGCGATTCGTTAATAGATATTAAAAATCTTTAATGACAGGAGTTTATCATTGAGACAGGTTTCCTTCGTGACTAGCATGAAAAAAAAACAATCGATAAAGTTTTTGGTTAGTCGATTCGATGTTTTAATCAGCAAATCGATTAAAATCGAATCGAGCCCATCACTAGTCAAGAAACGTTCAACAATTTTCAATTACCAATTTCCAAACAAGTACACGACACAAAGCACTTAGCGACACGACAAATTTACAATTCTAATTCACAGTTAATTTATATTATATGCCGACGTAGACATATTTTAGGATTTAGTCGAAAAATAAAGTTGTTAGCCATTGTTGTGGGGACGAGAACGGGCGGAGAACACGCGACTAAGATTACCATCGATGACAAACTAACAAACTCACCAATATCTATTGAATAATCTGATATTCTAATAAACTTGCCTTGTGCCTTGTGCCTCGTGCCTTTGCCGAAGTTTTAACGAAAAAAAAGTTCACCTGTCAAACGGTTACACCTGACGTTCGATTTTTAAATTTCGACGTTTCAATTAACATATTTTTAACGGTCATATTGATTTGAAGTCCAACGTCTTTATACTAGTTAATTAAAAAATAACATAGTGCATCTATTAACATTTGCTATAAACTGTCACTATCGCTTTATGTGACGTCTAGGTGTCAAAATTATGTCAGAGTCACACAGTCTAGAATTAAATGGTTTCTTTTCTTTACAAAACTTTTCAATTAAATCTATTTTTACATAAAAGTTAAGAATGAGTGAACATTTTTTTTTATCATAATAAATATCTTTGTTTAAAACTCTTAGAAAAACAAAAAAGTAATGACGCTCGAACGCAGTGGTGGGTCGAGCCATAGTCGGGTGAAACCGCCCGTCACAGCTAGTCGCAATATGTATAACAAATTAAACGATATGTAGGGGTTAGTAACGAGTGCTTATCTATAACATCTGACCTCCCCACTAATGAATATTAACTAATTCCCAAGTAGATGCTTACGGCCATATATTTTGTGAATGTGACTCATTTTAAAGGAAATCTGTTTAAGTTTGAGTAGGTTTATTGTTTTTACCTTGTCTTTGGAATTAATTGCAACGCTACTTATCGCATTTATTATTTAGATTTCGAAATTAGGGTAAGCATTCAAAAGAAGCCTTTTATAATTTTAACTCATATATTTCAAAAAATAGAGGTATTGTCAATCAATCAGAATAAAACCTTCGTGCATCTCAATCTCTCCCGCCATAATGAACCATAGACTAACTTTCTTCACATCCATAGACACCACCGCGTTTAGTTTCAACTAATTACAATCAACAATCGATTCCTACAATCGTGTAATCGATTCAACGCGTGTAGTTCGTGCGGCTTGTAATCCTGTTTGCATATCGGTAGCACGAAAGTCCCGCACTTATCATGTTTATTGATTGACACGCCAGTAATTCAGCCTACCAACCCCACTGGATCAGTTTGGCGCGCAATTTCGAAGTTGTGGCGGGAAGATGGGTGTTTGAAATAAGAACTGGAATAGAATGTGGTCGGATTTTTTAAATATTTCATGTAAATAAATACTTTTTCACTCACTTAAATAATAAAAAGCAGAAAAACTTCATTAAAATAAGGATTATTGAATTATTAAATTAGATATCACAATTTACTGCTCTACAAAATTCATCCGGACAGATTTTTTCTACGAATTGCTAATGAAAAAAAAATATGTGTCAAAGTCAACGGCAAGAACAGTTCTAAGGAACGAAGCTATGGTTATTTCTCGCTACAGTTCTTACCTTAGGCCGGCTCCACAAATTCACAGGTAGCAGTTTACGGCTCTTTGTTTGGGTGGCGATAAGTTTTTACATGTTTTATTATACTATTTAGTATTTACTATAACATGAACTGAACGAAAGAAACAAACTCCTTCGCGTAAAGAGGTTGGCAACCACTTTCTTGGTTTGAATTTAGAACATTCCGATTCTTTCTTTAAATGTTTGAATTTAAACTTTATTCGTTTTAGCGTGTTCTTTTTTTGATTAACAGAATTGAATAAGTCTATAAATAGTTTGAAACTTAGTAGAAGTGTGTAACTCATAGTTTCGCAATGGTGGCGACAAGTTACCAGACATTCGCCCACGCAGTAACCTATTTCCTGAACCGACTATTACAACTTAAGTAGAATAGCAAACACGAGCTATAATTATCGTTCGAAGTCCGTCAAGCAATCTTTGTCCTTTGACCAATATTAACGACTTCGGTCATAGACAAACAATTCCATTTTTCATACTTTTCCTTCGTTCTCATTTCCGATTGTTCTTTTCGATTCACGAAGCTGTCAATTTACTTTTTCGTAAGCTATCGCTTTGATCAAACTTCGCAACCAAATTAGTTTCGACACGAAAACCGAGTGGCCGATTGTCTACAGACAATAGAATCGATGTAAAACCTTCCCCTTTCAATCGCCTTTTTCTGTTTCAGGTTGAGCAGCGCAACAATAAGAAAGTAAAAGAAAGAAGGTTCGACACGCAAGGGAACAATCGATTGAGTCAAGAATCGAATTCAAATTTTTTTGAACATAGAATGTGTCGTGGTGCCCGAGTGGTGCATAAATAGCGCGTGCCGTGGTGTTGGTGGGTCAGTATGTGCTGGGCGTGAGACTAGGACGGATGCACCCCACGGGCGCGGCCAGCCTGCCCGCCGCACCAGAGGCGGAGGTGCAAGCTATGCACTCGATGGACTGGCTCTTCAAGAAAGAGAGAATATATCTACTAGCGCAGTTCTGGCAACAGGTAACGTATCAGAGATTAAGGAGCCAACGGATCATAGAATAATGACCAAAAAATCTATAATAAGCCATCAGTGGGTACTTAACTAATCAAAACACATTAAAACGATACAAAACCAAACCCAATTTTCAAATTACGAACATTAACTAACCCCACAATAACGACAGGGTCACTTATACCCACACAACCCCAACTATTCTAAACAATTGAATACCGATAGCGATTAGACAATGTAGCAACAAAATCAATTAATAGTTGAACATTAGAGGCGCAATTAACCTGCGGAACCCACGGGTCGGGCGGACCATCGAGACGTGATTATTGTATTGTCTCGTATGGTAATTGTGATTGGTGTATTAGCAATTTCTGTGTACACCTGAGGTTGTGTACCTTGCGTGTACAGGCTTATTCTAAAACTGTTGGGGGATTTATTTCCACAAATAAGTAGGTAAGTAAGTATATTGATTTAAACTAATCAATAAGCGAGATTAGATTAAATGTCTAATATTCGCGTAAGTGTCAGAAATCAATACAATAAGCGAGATTTGAGGCTATCACCAGTAGAGATAGATAGAAAGTAAAAAACTGTTTTTTATTTAATAAAAACTTGAATTGATGATGAGTCTTGCGCACCCCTAAAACGGCACAAAAACAATTATAACAAAACAATAAAACCGTTCTAAGTATCAGATCTATTGCGATACAGATGCGTATCGTCAATAGTAAGGTCGCAGGAAGTTACGCCACAAAGGAAACACGTTGATGAGTCCAAATCATTACCTAGATATTGCTGTAAAAACTACCTACAATATTGAAAGATTAATCGTTCGTAATGGAACGTAATTATGGCTTATGTTACGTCTTTAAGGATTTTATCATCAATGGAAAAGTTTTATATATTTTTTTACAAATAAATTGATTAATAGATTGTCACTTCAATTGCTTTCCATTCCATTTAAGGGTTACATAAAAAATAAGTGCAAATTCCCTTTTCAAAAGCAAAAATCGAACGTTGCAATTCAAATTCCGAACAGAAATATCCTGTAGAACGAAAGACAATATCATAGATAATGAGTTCTGATCTATGACACGGCATTGGCTATGTCAAACGCCATTCAATTATTGCACGTCGCATTATCGTCTAATGTGTGTAATATTGAATAATAACATCGATTCTGAATGTAACACACGTTTGAATTAACATGTAATATGGCGGCAGTGGAGGGTCAAAATGGCTTCTTGAAGAATGTTCAATCATTTGTTTTGTTGTTTGATATTGTGTTCGTGTTATTTTTGTTTTTGAGAGTTGAAATCTATGCTGTAAAATAAAATACTTACAGATTGAATATAAATCAATTCAAATAAATTCTGAACACAAAACATTCAATTATTCTATTTTCAAAATAGAAAACCACTCAAAAAACTAGTCTAAGCCAACCAATAAAACACTTCCAATTTCAAATTCGAATTCTAGATAAACGACAAATTACGAACAATAGTACCACATAAACTGCTATGCAAAATAAATATTCATTCTCGTTCAAGGAACAAACCGATGCGTCCCAGTGATACTGGCCACATTTGAATGCACTAAAAGATACTATTGTTAGTAAGCCTTAACATTGATTAAAAACATATTTACATATAAAATTTGCATACTCCGTGCCTCGAATCGCACTTATCGATTAGACTTTGCAAGGACGTTTTGTTTTAATTTCATAGTTAATTTTATGATGTTTCGCTACTATTTTGCATATAAATATGCATTTTAAAGGTTTGGTCGCGTGCTTAAGTTTGTCACTGAATGTATGTATGTTGTGAGACTTTGGTTTACCTACTACTTATGTATTTTATTTAGAGAAGGTATCGATTTTTGTTGGAGGAAGAAACCTTTTTTGAAAGAAAACTTTGCGTTTTAATTGGTTGCGTGCGATCAATTCAAAACAATGTTAATATTATTTACGATAATATTAAACATGTATCCGTTTTTAACTAAATCGTAATTTATACTCATTAATTAGTAAACTTAAGCAAAAACGACAAGTTTTAGTGCAAAGCTACGGGTACTTTACGTAAACTTACATTAAAACGAATTGTAAAATAGCGAAAGTAAATAGATTTCTAATTAAAACAGTAATTAATATCATCATAAAAGTGCATTTCTTTTAATCGTTTTTATTACTTGTAGGATAGTGTTGGGAAATAAAGTTCATACGTTTTTGCATGAAAATAATACAAATAAAAAGGAATTCTACCCTATTAAAAATAGAGAAGATTTTGTTCTACCACTATTATCTGTTCAACTTTATTAATAACTGTGATGGGATGCAGATCACATTGACTTAACTTTTCTACATGACCAATCAAATATAATACCACAAGCAATCAAGAGCACTCAATTAAATTTTCAATTACAGCTTCTATCACATCACTAGTCAATCGCAGAGACGTCATTTGCAGTCATAAAACTTGTATAATCACTATCAAAACCAATAGCAATAAATGGAAAATAAACCACCCATCTTGATTGAACGAAAGAACGAACGAACATTCACTCATGACAGATTCGCTTGCGAGCTGTCATTTTTCGCGGCAACGGCTACTTTTTTTATTATCTTATATAAGTTTTCTCGACGGCCAGGTACTCAAAGGAGGTTGTTAATAAAACTAACAATTAACATCAATAAAATCCTTGCAGCCTATAGCTTCGCATCATTTTATTGTCACTATAATTGAATAAGGTCGAGCGAGCTTCGATTCAATCGTTTTTATATCGTTTAGCGGTGTGAGTGGCAAAAAATAAGGATGTTGAGGACAGCGAGTTCTTGTAAAAAGCCTTCCATAGTCTAGACCACATTGTCTGAAGACTGTCGTTGCAAAAACTTACATTGACTGTCAGATTTCGTCCATTTAAGAGGACTTAGCTATTAATGCTTCGTTGAGTTTAAGCACGTATGTTCATTAGTATAATTCTTCAATTCAAAATTCCTCGTCTCTATAATTATTTGCATTACTTGCTGTCTTTATTTGATTTATTTTTTTGTTTCAATCGCTAATAATGGATTCTTGGCAACTCATTAGTAGATAATAACGCGCATGCAAAAACTATTCATGGTAACGAAACACGCTGGCAGTTTCCAAAATAACTTTAAATTTAAAAATTAAACTTCGAACGTCGCCCGAACGTTAATTAGTGCTGGCCAAGGAACGTCACCGCAAACATTCGAATTTCGACGCCGTAATTAATCGACTCGATTCATCGGCCGATCGTATCGGTTTGGATCGTAAAAAGAGCATTTCCCTACGAGTCGCAAACGGAATGCAATCGGTTCCCACAGCCTTGATGCCCCGAAGAATTTGTCCCGTGTCCCGTTTAGAGCAAAAAATCGCGTGCTTTCCCATGCCTACGTCAGTTCTGGGTCGAATAGTGACGCCAGCAAGGACGTAGACTCCATAAAAATTAAAGACACGCTGCTTTCTTTTCTTTTAAGCAAATGAGCACTAAGCGTCCGGCGTTTATTTTTAGAAACTTTTTTACTCCAATTATCTCATTATCGTGCAAAAACCGAAAGCTTCAGTCTCCAAAAACGTGGAATCTTGTGGCGCGAATGCGGCCCAGACAAAAACTGTAACCTGTATTTAAAAATCGATTGCAACCAAAAAATTGTCACTGACAAATGATTCGAACGCCTTGCGGTTGAAATTACGAATTCAAATCTTCGAATTTTGAACAAAAACCGCCATTAACCGACGGTTGTTACCTTTTTTCGGCTGTCGATGATTTTCGGGGCTAATCGTGTTTTTTGCCGATACGTTCGAGGCTAATCGATGCATCGGGTTCACTAATTCGATTTGCGCTCCTCCCCCTGCATCTATAAGTGGGCGTGACCTATCGATCCTCTAGCTCGATCATTACCATAGACTAATCAACTTCAACTTCAATCAGCAATCCCACGATTTCAAGATGCTTATTTTTTGTACTCGGAACATTAAATGCTGTTTTTCTTCGATGTCAGACATAATTTTCGGTAGCGCAAAATCGAACTTTAAAAACCGCGACCATAATCGAGCGAACCTCACGACGTAGCTCAATAATTTAATAAAAATACTAAGAAAAAAATAAAGAATCGATTGTGGTTGATGGCCCGCCGCACGAATCATCTGTGGAACATTCAAATCATCAAGCGCTGATGGTTTTTTAATGATATTTTTCACAATCGGCCCGATCATTGATGGTTATTAGGTATAGGCGAGTGCCCCGAGACATGAATGTTAAGACTTCGACACAGTTAACACCGTCTTACGAATGTTACTTACGCTAATCTGATCTTTAATGCGACTAGATAAAGGGCATAATCCTGTGTAAATGATCAGCTATTAGTGGTATTTCCATGTGGTCGTATAGTTCAGCTGTGGTGGGAACGTCTCCAAAGGCACGATGCGTCATACAAAAATTATAAGAATTGTGAATGTCTTACAAAATAGAAAACTTATAGCGTGCTTTGTCGCCAGTTGTTTATCTTTCGTTTTTATATTCAATTGGAATAAAATCACCACTTTGATCGAACTAAACAGTATGCTTATTGAGAACAACTTTAGCTCTACGTGAGCTATTTGCTTATTTTTATTCCTGTATATTTCATACTGTAATCAGTAAAAAGCCCCGATGCATTCCACATTCTTATAGACATTGGAACTTTGCACATCACTATTTATCGAACTAAAAAGGACCATTGCAAAATCAATACACCATTTAAAATCGACTAAACTAAGGCACAATAGCGAACACGGGTAGCATCCCACCGGGCGGGAGTCGAGTGCTCATTATCATAATCTTAACCGCTTTCAACTGGTTTCGACTAATTTCCCGCTCGCCGCTCGCGTGTTTAGTCGACTCGCTAATGCACCACACTAATGTTTGTAAACATACCTTTATGAATGAATGTATCGATGTTTGATTGGGCGCACGTCACTATTGATGGAGTGAATGAATGATTAGATTGGTTGTTTGATGAATGAGTTGCTAGTTTATGATTTGATTTGAGTGAGAACAAATATTTTGGCGTCTTTGAATTTTATGACAGAAAATATTGTTTGTATCTATAAATAATACACTTAAACTGATGATTGAATATTGATGGAGTAATGGAAGAATAGCAAAAACGATTAGCTGCCGATAATGTCAGTGCTAGCCGGTAATGAGCGCGGCTAATTGAACGGAGTGAGCTCTCAACCTTGAACTATCTGCCGGCGCTTTTGTGACGAATGAAAAATAACAGTTCGTTATGAAAATAACATAAACAACTTTGTTATGAAAAGTATTGCACAGGTCTACAACCTCAAAACTATAACCTTTACTTAATGGATTTTATATTTATTTCTCATTAAATAATGTCTCAACAATTAACTATAAAAACAAAGAATAATAAGCAGTCTATGACAACAAACTTAAATAACATCATCACCACACTCAAACGTGGAACACAAAAATTTGAATATAGAATGCGTCTGCATTCCAAATTCAAAACAAACACGACACGAATCAAAGATTAATTTTGACGTACGCGTTCGAATTTAGAATACTTAACCTTAGTGTTGTGTCGTCACTTAATTAATCGATTGCGTTAAATCGATGGTATAACCGATTTATTATGTATCGATAACGCATCGAGTTACAGATACAAATAGCTCGTGTAAGTGATTTACGATACCATTATAGTAAACGACAGCTAAGCGATGTCGCACAAACTTAAAAGGTTAATTGGGTACTCTTTACGCCTAAAATAACCAATCGTAAAGTTTTATGTAGAGTGCCCAGATATCGAGTGGTGATAAATATGAAGCTAATGCATTATAATTTAGAGGATTTCATTAGAAATCTTATTAATGTCCGAACATATATCACGGGGAGGAAACGATGCTTGTAGATCGACATTTGAGAGACTTAAAACACGTAACAGAAGATGACGGAAAGAGTTTAAAGTAAAATACTCTTAAAGTTTTCCATTAGAAGTCCTAACATTTAGCAAATACCTCTGGTTAACTAAGCGAGAACAATTTATACATCGTTGGGTGAATTTTGCAAACATATACCTACATGCACTTGTCAAACACATTGCCAAGCAATTTTACACCTCAACATCAGGACGCTAAGATACTGTAGGGTAACGAATATAGGAATAAGAAAAAGTTGTAAAACTCCAACTGAAATGTCATTCATGTTTGACTGATTGCTATCGAACTGCAAAATGTTGCCATGTACAAAAAATCGCATGCTTGCAACAAAGGTTTATTGTTTGAAAGGAGATCCAACGAGGAGATTGCAAGTTTCTCGTAATACAGTTTATTGCACAATAATGTCAATAAATAGAGGCAAGCAATGCTAGTAGCTGTTCGTGCATTAAATTTGAAACAGACAATTTGATTTTCAAAATTAACGTTGGGATTTGAATGGTTGCCAGATTTTCAGGTGGAGAGATAGATGTATCAATTATTGTAGCTGGTAGCATTTTGTTCATTCAATACATTGGGATCTCGAGCAGATGCAAGATGTTGTGCAGCTTGTGTTATTTCTATTATGCAGTATTCATTAACTTCAAATCCATTATCATCATCAGCTTACTCTCTTTGCCATTGACCTACAGAGCCATATTTATTTATATTGCATCTTAACTCCATCCGTCTCTGCTCTACTCCCTTAAATAGATATACTAAAGAAATCGAAACAAGTCTTCCCACCAAAAAACATGGTCGTCATCGATACTCATCAGCTGTTTTTGCTGACGGTACGCGTAAAGCTGGCCATTGTTTGCTGTGTATCGCAGTTAGAATGACTCGCAGCCTGTGAGAAATGCTTCATAACGCTGGACTGTAACCTGAAATATATATTAAAAGATTTAGACCTTAAATCATCCAAAAGGAGAAAGGAGGAGACTAAAACCATTTGCCAATAATATAGATGGATTGTCTCAAGAAAGCAGGTGAACCTTAATTGTGTGTGTAAATACAATCTGCATATACATTCACACACATAAGCATGGTTCACTCACTTTCATGGGATAAAATATCTATACATTTATCAGAAAGACAAATATTGATGAAGTCGTCCATATAAAAGTGTCGAGTCCATCTCGACTTGACAAAAATACTGTGAAAGATCGAGCAAGATACAGTTGACATATGGAAGTAGGTATTATGGACGTTGCAATCTCAAGATAGCATATATTATAAAAAAAAAATACATCACAAGTTTTCCCGTACAATTACCCAAATGACGAATAACTTGTATTCGAAGCACGTAACTAACGAATTGTTTATTCAGTTTTATGAAGTTTGTGTCATTTGGGTTTCCCCGGATACCTTGATCTGGCAACCGCTGATGATTAACGCGATACAAAAATATAAATGGCTAGGTAAAATTTCTTGCTTATCATGATTGTGGAAATTGTTTATGTTTCGGACAATGTCTGAGGAAACGTTTTTATATGTTCTCCGTGTAAAGTTATCGTATTGCAGGTTGAGATTCTTGACATGACCTATTTGCAGCACAAGCGTGTATCCGAAGATAACATGAGGGAAATCACCCGTCACTACAAACAATAAAAATAAAAAAACAAACGAATTTCATAATTTTTCACGGCGCCGCCATTGACGTGTCTCGGCAGCCGTTCGAAAATCGAAAACATTTCAAAATTAGAACACCCCCGCCCGTGTTCGAACTCTTTCAAAATATGCGCGGGAATCGAAAACAGCGATTAGTTTTAAATGTCGCCGTTCGAACTTTAAAAATATGTCGTATTCTTAATTTTAAATATAAACCGACGAACGCGTTCTATTTTGTCGCCACTTTACGATGTTTGTCAGTTTAATGATTTTCGTTACGAAACATTTCGAGATTGGTAATATTAAATTTATTTGCGCTTTTAACAATTTTTCTTTTTGTTTTTACGCGCGTGGGCGGAGTTTATTTTCATATATTGTACGTTAGTGATGGGCGATTATCGTGACTAAGATATTAAGTCATAATGTTGAAGCTTTTAATGATCGTGTTGAGCTTACAAAATTTTATGATTCCATAACATAACTTTCTTATTGTCTTGTTCCCAAAAATTGAAAATTCCTTTGAATACCGATTGCCCAATTTATCAAAAACAGTGTAATCAATGAGTCCTTTATAAATCCGTGTCCGTCTTCGTGCGTCCGTCAGTGTCGGACAGTTTGACATGACGGACGCTGGGATTTGTGTCCGGTGAGCCAGCAGCCGCGCCCCTGGGGACGATTGGACTGAAACCCCTGAAATTATTACAATGCTGATAGACTTATTAATTATTTGTGACGTAATAGAGTATTTTATTATTATAACGTGGAAGAAATAATGTGAAAATGTCCTTTTGTGTCGTGGTCTAATAATTTCTTCATGATAGGCTAAGAGTTCCATATTTACCAATGAAGTAAACATTAGTTATGATTGTTTTCTATTCCTCAGCCATCTTGTTATTAATACCTATATCATTGGAAAACACCTCATTATAATTCCACGCCTAAATATTATAATCCAAATTCCGAATTTTATACATAAACCTACTTTAATCATCATAAATATTTAATTTATAAAGCCATAAAAATCGATAAAATATATTTTATTTAATTATGTAGGTACCAATCCAGTTTAGTTTTGATTATGTTCCAATGATATTTTTTATTGCTTTATTGATTATTCAAATATTATGCTCTATAGTAACGCGTAAGACTAGTCGCGTAAGATCTTATCAAGACGAACCGATATCTAATGCAAAATATTATGTAATAGAATAAGAATTTAATTTTAAAATGTATTATGTCATTTTTCAAATTCCGAACAGCAATTTGAATACCGAATGTCTGGTTCACGGCCATTCATCTAGTTGTAAGAGAATTTAAACGGAACAGTCCATTTCACTCATCTTCAATCGCGACAACAATGTCTAAGCTACTCTACGAGCACGTGTAACGCTATAAAAAAAATAATCTCTAACATTCCGTAAAACGGAGCGGTGTTGTAACCGATTCTGTAACGGCCACGAAAATAAATTCGGTTTTTATGACATTAATTTCTTTTACAAAGTAATGTTTAAATGGTCTGAAAATACAGTACATTGTGTTTTGTTTCATTGACACTCACCCACTTGGCAGCTCTTTTTAGTGGAGTGACGCTCTTACTTGCGAAAACATTGGAGTTTTTCATATTTTTCCTGATGTATTTATTTACCAATGTACCTAATTGAGAGAATTTACGAAGAAAGCTCTGACCTACAGAATGAAGTGTTAAACAAATTAATTCGAAGAAAAAATAACGAAGCTATTAAGTTATTATCGATACCGTACCTTTTGTAATTTACTTACTAGGTACCTATATTGTTTGTTTACCTAACGTACGGAGTAACAATTAAACTTAGTCAATAATTAATAAACGTATTTAACCGCAATTTGTTAATTACTAACAACTCCCAAAGAGCAATTTCAATTAATTGCTATATTTACTCAAATAATAAACATAAAAAATTACTCGCTCTTAATAATGATTAATTAAAATGTGAATGTCGAAGCAAAGCGATGTCTCGTGCAAATATCGGCGTTTATTGCTTTTCCGAATGTGAAAACCATGTCAAATGACGTCACAGACACTTCTCAATACGAATGGGACATAAGCAATAACACGAAATGAAAACGTTAAAAGAAATAAAAGAACGTTCTAATTTTAAAATCGTAACGATATCCCCCTCGTGGTTCGATGGAGTTCGATTTTTGAATGCCGTTTCGTTCGGAAATAGCGCGCGACAGCTGAGAGACGACATCGGACTGTTTTTTATTACCTCCTTCGTGTTTATGAGCACTTTATGAGTTTTTATAGATTTTATTTTTCTAATCCAATGAAAGTCACACCGGGTTCGTGATCGGATACATTCTGAACGTCAGGAAATTTACGACGGAGACCTGTTCGCACGTTATTTATTGAAGAGTTTAACGAATGACACTTTTTCTGAGAACTCACCTATTGAAATTTTAAAATGCTGGATAGCTGACTAACAGTACATGCATCGTTTTTATGAAAATAAGAGCAAGTAACTAAATATGTATGAAATGTTAAGGGCAGCATGCACGGTGTTAATATCCCGACCACATGCTTTGCAATAAATACGCGCCGGTATCGACAGATCTCAGATATAAATGGTGATATGCAATCCCGACCAACCGTGGTTATTATGACATAAAATTGTACAAGACTCCGGTTTCAAATTAGTTTAATTTAAATAAAGACTCCCTTTTGATTAGATCATTGAATAGCCCGATCGATAAAATAAGCAATATCCTTTAAACGAGGTCACTTATCGAATGAATCTATAATCGAAATTCGAATCTCATTCGGTATTCAAATTACCGATTGAGTTCCGCACTCTATGCTCATTCAGAATTCGAAAAGAAATAAAAACCTATTTAAAAGAAGCTTCTGTTTGAATTAAGAACGGAAATCAACCGTCGCGGCCGCTTGTTCCAAGTGTGAAAGGATCGATTCGAAATTTAAAAGGGGTTATTTTTTTCCAGCCAGCTCTTATTGACATGTTGCGTGTTGTTTTTTCAAAAAAGCCATTGTCTTAAGGTCTGACATTTGCGTTTCGAAAACGCGCATAAATTACTCGGGTTTCGACGCGTTTTGTTTTAAATTGCGCTAGTATTTTTACTTCTTTACTTTCACACTAAAATAATGCGATACAATTAAAAAGGTTTTTAATTCGAGGCTTTATTAGTAAACCGATCAGTGACTTCGTAGCGCAATAAAACTTTAACCAAAAAATATGTAAATACATTGTTTCACCGGAGATTATGAACTTGGATAATATTTTTTAACCTGTTAAATATAATTTTATTGTTTTCCAAGCACTTAATGAAGTCAAATTAGGCATTTCGGCTTCCCATCGACTCGTAAAAATGGTAGTAAAATTGTTAGTATTGATCGCGACTGAGTAAACTATTTTATGTTGTTTTTATAGTTATTTATGGTGAAATAAAATGTTTTTATGAATGTCATCGGTTTGTGAGGCGGTGGAACTATTAATGTATCGATAATTAAAGGTTTATTTGGTTACTAGCAGGTAGGTCCTCACAGGGACGGACTGTGAAGCCCACAGACTTCATTATAGCAAAGAATATTTAAAAGTGTGATTTAAGTAGTTTTTTTTATGATGATTTAGTTGTTGTTGAGTTGAATTTAACAAATTGAAAATATTATAACTTACATAATACGAAAAAATCATTTAACTCCAAATTATCTGACCTCATAATTTTTAATAATGATGCATTTTTTATCCATATTTAACAGTCTATTTTGGTTACTAAATCGAAATAAAACCCATCAGAATTAATTTAATTTGGTCTCAAATCAAACGACATTTTCTAGCAGCTAGATAAGTTGCCATCTTAGTTATCTGCAGTCGGCAATCGTTTATTTAAATATTTATTTATTATCTCACCATCTAGTTAACATACCTATATTAAAACTGGTAATATCTATCGACTCTTAATTAACGATATCCGTTGTGATTGGGAAGAAAATGAATTTTAATTGCCGTGGTTATATAAATCTGCGTAATTGATTTACTATATAATTGTGAAAAATATAGAAAAGAGCCTAGGTACTTATGGCACTTTCCTAAACATGAATGAATTTATTGCGAATGAATTTAAATATAGATAATGTAAATAAACATAGAAAACATTCCTTAAATAATGTTACCACTGGTTTTTCTTAATCTCAAATAAAATCTAATTTACAAAAGAACGAGTGGTAAGTACTTATAGAAATTTTTGGCGCCGAAAAATCAAAAGAACTCTGTACTTACCACGCATCCTATTATTATAATTCAATATAGTTTAATGTTGGCAATAAAATGATTCTTCGCTCGTAAAGAAATAATACAAATATAATGTGTTTGTTAATTTTATTACGAAGCCCGCATCATCTACTTGCTGCTAATAATCTGTTATTTAAAATAATGCAGCCCACCCTTTGACGCTTGATTCTATGATCCAATTTTAATAGCCCATAGAAAAGACGCCATTTTTATAGTATTTTTAATGATTTTCTTCATCTTTTCCAGGTAAATTAAGTTCCCGTATGAGAAACTACAGTGAGTACTGCCTATTATTTTATGATTTTTATTTAAAGTTATTCATAAGTTAGAAACTAAACGTAACAAAAACATATAAAAAAAACACTTTCGAATAAAAGTCACATGACAGCTCCATTCGAATTTCGAACACCAATTCGAAAAAATCCTCCCACAAACAATTGATTCTAAAAAAGGAACACGTTTTCCAAATTTAGAACGCCAATGAATTTTGTATTTGGAACAAAAAGAGCGCCCCCCTCGCGCGAATTAATAATTAATTTGTTACCATTGGCCAGTTACAGAGCGTTGCATTTTAGGGTACCGTGAATTATTTTATAGTGCTCTTGTCTGCAATTTTGACGTACACTGATAGATTACTAACTACTTTGACGAGCGTTGCGCGTACAAATGCAGCAATGGACAGTGATATGTGGATAACGTGTGTCATTGTGAACAAGAGCCTTAATAGGTATTATGTGTAGTGTCTGGGGTTAAAGCACGTTGTACACAGTTATGATTAGTCGGAGATATATGTCTAAATGTGTTGTGATTCATATTAGCACACGGAATACTGAATTCGCACTGTTGCACTAATTGTTAGGGATTTAACGTGATTTTTGTACGTGACAAATGACAAGTACCTCTGCTTTTAAGTAAATTGTTTGTTAATCTTTATAAGAGTTAATGTTATCAGATAACCGATGCTATTTTTAAAAGGTGACAAAGATAAATTTTATGCAGAACCCGAAGTACTATTTTCAATTTTTTTAACTTTATTTTTTGTAACCACCGTCATGTGGCAATGGTATTTATTTGAAAACTTACAATATTTTTGATCAGTCAAAAATTCAATAAATTTATACTTTTACATACATATAAAATTAACATGAAAATAGGTATATAGTTAAAACCAGAAATAGGAAGATACTACAATGTAAGAGTTATTGACACATTATGTTAAACAGTATCGTAAGTTATAAAGTTAATGAATTTATTGTAAATAAATGCATCAATAGGTAGGTAGGTAAGCTGAAAGGTTGTCAAGAATTTATCACAAAGATACTTCGTCTCCTTGTAGAAACAAAGGAACTTTAGAGAAACTCTTGAACAAGAAAAACTAGCATTTGTACATTATGAAATATCATTAATATATGCCACATCTTTGAGTTTAAAAACTACCCATTATGCTTGTCTAATTCTATGGTAAA
Source organism: Helicoverpa assulta (assembly GCA_963856015.1). Taxonomy (NCBI): domain Eukaryota; kingdom Metazoa; phylum Arthropoda; class Insecta; order Lepidoptera; family Noctuidae; genus Helicoverpa; species Helicoverpa assulta. Next base: position 11,260,031 of record CAWLCW010000011.1, read on the forward strand.
ACTACAATCCATAGAAATCAGACTTAATCAGCATTTTCCTTTATCTTGATATTTATTTATTTAAGGCTTTAGAAATTACAGCTTCCAAAAAGGTTCATCTTTAGCTCCAATACTCAGTTACAATAACTTTTTCAACCCAAGCAAACTCATATCAATACCCCAACTCCAGATTCAACACACAAAAAACCATATTCAAGCAATCAAAAACAATTTACAAAGAAATCAATTCAAAATCAATACCAACCCTTATAGGGATGAAGTCATAAAATTGATTAGCATCGACAATCGGTACACGTAACACGTTCTAACCCCCCAAACGTCGTAACACGTCACACACGATGTGTTAGCACTTACATCGCATTCGGGGGTTGACAAAAAAATATGTTTGATGTGAAAATTGAGTTGTAAAATCGATGGGTTTTGGTTAGCGGTCTTAAGTGCGCTTAACTTCGGAATATCCTTCGGAATGAATCAAATCGCATAATACTTCTTTGTATTAATAATTGTCAAGACAAGGTTTAGATTAGGGACATTTCTGAAAAGAATTTAGAGAAAAATGAAATGAAAACAGGACAGTCAGTCAGTCATTGAGTCATAAATAAGTGTTGTGAGTATTTTTTTTAATACTTACATCGGTTTTAGTCATAAAATCATTTCACCGTAAATATCTGTTGTACTGCCATTACAATTTCTTGGAATTAAAAATAGCTAAAAGGTTCTACCAATAACTTATTAAGGCACTGCAAATCTCATAAATAACATTATTGTAACGGCAACACTAATTAATTACTTTCTACAAAAGCAACAATATAAAAATTCATAGAAAATGTAAAACTAAGTAACTTCACACCGCAGTATATTACACATAAATTGTACATTATGACAGGGTATTTTTTCAAAACCTACTTATCCCTTTCGCGGCGAAATTTTTGACATTTGCGCGTGAGTCGCGAGTTATAATTCAAAATGGCGGATGAATTCTGCAAATAACGCGACTTTCCTTTGTCCTTGATAAAATTCAGTAAATGCATTAACCATGGACGTAAAAAACAGCTAAAATTTAATTTGTGTTTCTGTAAAATACAACTGTTGGTAGTTTTGAAAATGATCCGCAAAAAGTTGAATACAATGATCTTGCTGTGTCTCCGCTTATTATGAAATTAACGAATTATTCGACCATAAACGACGCGCTGCTTTCGCGAATTTGTGTTTTGGACATCAAAGCACTTTGCAAGCCAAATCTCTGAGCTGATTTTGGACTTTTATGGTCTTGGGGAAAGAAAAACATAAACACAGGATCATTGCAGGTCAGTTGCGCTCGAGCTGTCTCAAAACTTGAGTATCTAATTGAAATTCTTACTTGCCAGAAAAACCTAATTACAATTTTTCAAGCATCTCTTAATCCAACCCGCCAGCATTAAAACCTTACGCAAGTTTAAAAATAAAGGAAACGTGTTCGATTTCTGAACACGAAAAGTAACAAAGTGAAACAAATAAAGGCAATCGAAGTTTAACCGCAGAGATTTCCCGACATCTTTCAGCCGATGTTTACAAGTTCAAAAGAAAACTCCGGGCTCCCCTCGAAGGGTCCGGGACACAGGTAAAGAGGTGCTTAAAGGTATTTTTTTGCAAACAGATCACGTTCGATGTCTTAAGTGAGACATCTTTGTTCCCCTCTCGAGCGATTTGTACGTGAACCTAAATCGAACGCGCTTTATTGATTCCCGCGCGGAACGTTCCAACTTTGAAAGTTTGTTTTTTTAATTTGGCTATAGTAAGTTCAACTCAGTCGTGCGCGCGGCCTTATGTGTGGGTAACCCTTGTACATATACAGTGACTTTGTGTGCGTGACAAGAGGTACAGTCGGGTACAATACAGTTATTTAGGGGTTGTATACGGGTGTTTAAAGAAAAACAGTTATTACGTAATTTAATGTTTATTTAATTATTTATAATGATTCTGAATCGCTACTTGAAAAATCAAATGATGAATTTTCGGATTCGCTACTCTCCAAGGTGAATTATAAATTCTGACTCCATGTCAAAATGTCTATAGTATTCTTTTTTTTTTTTGCACATGTCGACAAATTTAGTATTACCCCACATCCCTTCATCAATTTGACTTAAACGTTCATTTATGAGTATCATTATTTCCGTCTTATTTTGGTCGGCATTATGCGAAGCAATAATTTTTTTTTTACATTCTTAGTCCACACTTTTATTTATTGTACGCGTACCCCGAGCTAGAAAATATTTAAGGAGTATTTAATTCATCTTAGATATTTCACCTTATTTATTTCTTAGATACTGTCGATGTCAATTTGAAAAGACGTAGGAGATAATAATGAAAAACTATATTGAATAATAAAAAGCTTTGAATGTTGTTTAATTTTTTGAAACGCTTTACCTGACTCCTTAATAATTTCTCCGTGAATAACTATACTCCATTTAAAATAACATTAGAAATTTAAGTAAACCTTTTTTACTGTTTGTTCAACCGATTTTGACTTCTATTCCGTAGACAAAAGAACGGAATTGAAAGCAAAATAGTGGTTACAATACCAAGTATTTACTGCAGCCGCCATTAATCATATTACTAACGCAATAGAAGTCAAAATCGGTTGAACAAACAGTAAAAAAGGTTTACTTAAATTTCTAATGTTATTTTAAATGGAGTATAGTATTTTCGTAAACGACTGTACCCACAACAAAAAGCGATAAGAAAACGTCATGCTCGGACGACGTCACTGTCACACGAATGAAAGTTGTATATTTACAAGCCTACGCACACATAGGGCCGCGCGCAAATCTGAGTTGAACTATCTATAAAGTGATTTGGCAATTGGGGCCTTATTAGTGTGTCATTTATTTTCATTATGAAGGATAAAAACTATGGATTTTTTTTGGTTCTTAGTCATAAAGTAAATTCTTTAGACCTTAAGACAGACTGGCGGTCTTTTAAAGTAAGATATTAGCATATAAAAGCGAATTCCGATACACTCATCACTTGATTTGTCGGTAAAAATATGATCCGTTGTTGCGTTTAGTTTCTGCGCACGTTAGTCCGTCGTGACCGCTGCTGCAGTGGCCGCAATTGTCCGCCTATTATCCGATAATGCCGATCAATCTGTTTTGATTGAATAATCAATCGTTAGTCAATTGAACTCGAGTTAGTTCGGTCGACAAGCTGTTCTGGACGTGGCATACATTTGGTTCGATTGAGACGTCTTGTGGTACAATAACTGAATATGATTTGATAGACTTGAATTATTCAACAGTCGAAGCCTTTGTTAATTCAGAAAAATTGAAACAAAATCGTGAGAATACGACATTTATTCATACCACAACCTAAGTTCGACGTAATCACAAATCACATATTTATAACAACCTCCAAATGAGTTTTTTGACAAATATTTATAGTGTCTCGTTCAATTTACGATCATAATCTGTTAATTAAAAACTTTTTTTTTGGGGACATTATCGTCCGATATTGGATTCGTAAAATCGATTTGAAGAATAGAGTCACCTACCAGAGATCCTAAATTTTTACGACCAATAAAAACTGACTTATAAGAGGCTCACTCGGCACGTTTGTCCACTAAAAAACTTCTACACATTAAAAATTCGATATTACGACCGAAAGTTCTAATTTACGGCGGTTTAAAACTAAACGATAGGCCTTTTCTAACTAATAATATATAGATACACAACAAATTGATGATTTTTATTACTTATATACGATTTGATGAAAATACAGTCGTAAAATTTTACAGTATCGTTATGTCGCGTTGATTGCTTCACGTAATTCAGAATCAAATGATCGTAAAATGACAATTTTTAATGTGAAATATTGACCGAAACATTAATAGATGCTTAGCATTTAGAGCCATCGGTATTTCCTTTATGCTACAAATGATATTATTATAGGAGACTAGCGGCTACCTCCGGCGTCACTCATATAGAACTCTGTTATATTTTTGCGCAAATCGCTTTACTTCTAAAACATATGTTGGAGATACTTAGTCTCAAACGAAGGTTAAGACGTTTAATACCGTATTTAATAACAAACCCTACATATTATATTTATTTCCACAGAAAAGTGTAAATGCGTACAAATGAAACAGGTTTCCTATTCCACAAAAAACTGGGTTCTGCAGCAGATTCTTTGCAAGGACACGCGACGGAGAGCGAGTGAGCGAGCGATGTGAGCGACGCGCAGCGCTTTAATTGTCAAAATTGCGCTCGCGCAGCCTTTGATGTCGCCGCCGAACGCAGGGATACTAAAACATGAGAGAATTAATTATTGAAGTCATATTTAGTAATGAAGTGCACATGTGGTACTGTGCTGCTTTGTTTTATAAGTCTTATTGATGGGCGTACTAAATTGAAATCGATCTTGTTGTTCGTTTTCCTTATACACTGAGTACTAAGTAAGTATTCTTTTGTGCAGCATATTAATAAAGCATTTGACTTCTAATTTACCTCTAAAAGCAAGTATTTAAGTAGCTTTTATCGGTCTAAGTCAACTTCTAATACTTCACTCATTAAAATGTCTACATGCAATACAACACCATTCCTTAAAAAAAAACCTAAAAACAACGTATCTAACTACCTAACTTATTTCTCCAAAAACACAACACTATCATACATACAGCCACAAATCTCATGCCCGTGAGTGCAGTGCGCACGCGTCGCGGCCCTGACCTCTGCCGGAGTGCGTCGGCGAGGGGATACGTGCAGTGTTCATGTTGTACCCGGTGGGGGGATATAGGAATTACCTTTACTGCTTTATTTTGTAGATATTAATGAGTTTTAAATATAGGTCAATCGAGAGTTAGTTGATTTGGATGTAAGATGTAAGTGAATGGGCACTCAAAGGATTCCATAAAAAAATCATTAGGAAGGTAAATAATGATCCTAAGTAGAACATACATATATAGAATATACATATACCTAAAGCATAGTAGTAACTTTGTATAAGTTCAGAGACTAGAACTAGAAATGAATTCAAAGTCTATAAATACATTGTCCAACCAAATAAAGTATATAGTAGCAGTTAATTAAAAAAACAACTCAATTAGATTATTATTAATTTGCCATCGCTATGAACTGAATCCATATACAGCAATGACGTCAACCAACTGTAAAATTCATTATTAATAACTTCAAGATCCGTGACCCATTTACAGAGACAGACAATGAAATGCATTGCAAGGAACCTTTACTGAATTTCACCTGAAATTTAATTAATACTTTGGACAGCGACTAACGTTCATCGTTGAAAGCGTTGAAAACCTATGCAGTTTTGTTAATTTCAAAGCAATAACTAAACGCAATTCAATCACAGGAAAGCCACACTCAAAATTTTCCAAGTTTAAATATACTAATTATTGTTCGAGGATTACAATGTGACGCTTCTTTCAACGTAAGAAAGCTCAAAATTAACTGTCAATCAATTTAGACGTCCGCAATTATAAAAAGGTTGATCTTAAAACATCCAGTGGCCGGTTTTTGCGCGGATACCGATTATTCGACGTGACGTTCCCACAGGGCTCCCGAACGATCGCCGGAATAGCCCCGCGGTGGAATTAAGACGAATTCTTTTTACGAATTAGCGAATCACCTGTCTAATTACGCGCAAATCCAACTTTGAATTTCGAAACTCGCATTCTTTCCCTCTCAACGGCCACCGTTCCAAATTTGAATTTCCAATCCGATATCCAAAGTGGTGCAACCGCGAAATAATAAAAACGGTGTAAGAAAACAATGATTAGCATAACAAAAGTGACGAAGAGGAGCGTTTGTTGTGAATTGACAATCTGACAAATTTACAACCGATCGCTGAGCAAAACACACAAAAGTGCCCTTTTCGAATGCAAATTTGTCAGAGGGATTCTTTTCCGAATTTTTTCTCCCCGGCGCGAAACTTCCGCCTATTTTCCCGCTCAACGCACATCCGGCAGGGGCGCCGCTTCCGCTATCGGTGCTCGTTCGGAAATCGGATGAGTTTCACCGACAAAGATACGTCTATTCTCAACCCTCGCCCCATTGATTCTGCGTAAAGTGGTCATATTTTCTATTTCATATTTTTTATTGACTTTCAATGATTCTATTGTTGGGAAATTCCTTCCTTGCTGCGAAGTTGCTATCTCTTGTTTGTCGCTACTTATACATTCCTATATTTGAAGCAGTAACACGGTCTTTTCATTACTTAAAACCCTCAATTAAGTTTGATAGTCCACAATTGGCTTGGTATCGGCTATAAAGTGAAATGGCTGATGGTTCGGCCACATAACCGGAGATCCTTATCGCGGTCCCGTGGCCGGGTATCGGCGACCGCAAATCGGCGGCCGATCGTCAGCCATCGATGGCAGAGCAAACGATACTAGTGGGTACAGCTATGGAATTTAATGGGGGACCTATCGTTTTGTTGAGGTTTCTAATAGAGGTTTGGTTAAATTAATAATAATAGGTATTTGATTTAGATACTATTATGTCTATAGATTTTCAACAAAGGCGTAGAAGTGAGTCATACTTTCCCTCTTTGAAAAACAAGATATTTTCGTCTTTATAGCTACAGCATAATACATACTAGGTACGTAAAATACACCATTCTTTATCAATACTAAGAAAACAAGAATATTTACAATTAGTACACAGATATGATTTATCAGATCATTAAAATACTGCAGTGTGCTCAATAGGTGTTGTTAAACGAAGAAAAAAAGCACTTTATCACTAAAGTAATGATGGTGATGATAAAATAAGACGTATAAGGCTAAAACAAATAGCAATTGATAAGGTTTGAATACGCCAATGACGTGTAACTGAATATTGACAGGATGTTTGGATAAAAAGGATTGGATGTTTTTTTTTAGTTTTGTGAGTCATTATTAACTACAGCATATTACTAGGAATTTGAGAAACCAAGGAGCCTAAAGTGTTGGACGTTCTTTGCCAGAAAAAAATATTAGTAACATATTTTTCTACAAAGTTTTTCCAAGTCTGCCGATTGGACTGAACATTTCGTTTCTTTCTTCCGAATAGACCCCCAAAAAAATGATTGACCACTTCAATGCTACTTGCCCTCATTAATACACTAGCCGTGATTAACATGTAGCATCTTTAGGATATATTATAGGCAATCATACTTTTATATAGGTATATTAGTACAAGAAACATCGAAAGACCTACACAAACTCCAAACCTCGTAATTAACTCCAAAATGGAGTAACGACAGTTTCCACTTATTCCAAGTCAAAGACCTTTCCCAACTATTCAGAGTAAAGAACATAAAACCCAATAGTATTAAATATCGAGCCAGGCTTGCTAATGGGTCGTAATCGAAGAGTTTCAAAACAACAGGTGCCGGGAATCAAACCGACTGACAGTAACGACAAGCATCTGCTCAACTATCGAGATAAACTCGGATTTGGCTAAATATAATTTTCTAATTTCTCTCTTTTTCATATCCAGAGGAAATGTTTTACGTTCGCTTTTATTCAGTCGTTGTATGTCTCAGTTAGTCTGACCTGATTTTGTGACAGAAAATTAAACAGGTTATGTAGTGTTATTTTATTATGCAGATTTTCATGGAATAAAAACTTTGAAATATTGCAATAAAATTGTCAAATAAAAAAAAAACACTCAAAATCTTTTTAATATTTTCGACGCTTACTAGCTTGGCCACCGCTGGTGAATTTCAAGTCCCCTCCAGTCATAAACTAATAACCATAAGAAAATTACAATAAACAAAAACACAGCAACAATACGACGAATTAACACAAACTAACAAACGAAAACATTTCAAAGTCCAATTAATACAAATATAACACCTTGCAACTGAAGTTCTGACCCTTAGACATACACTTGAAAGTACACCTTAATATTAAGAAGTTAGAGTTCAAAATTGCATGTGGGGAAGTCAAGACACAAAGGGTGCTGGCAAAAGGGTATAACCCAACAATAAAATACTTTTGGTGAGCCGCAACTCAATAAATACTTCATAGTATCGGTTTGAGGGCGACTTGACCGGATGTCCGGCCTTCGATCTTTTACCCTCCAGGGGTAAGAGGGTAAGGGTTTACATGCTTTGAATGTATTTTAGTTAGGTATTTGTAGTGGGAAATTTTATGGTGGCATTTAAGGCTTTTGGTTTATAAATGTTAGTTAATTTGGGTGGCTGTCGTTGTTATTTCATTTGCTGGAGTCTGCGTTCAAAGTAAAGGTTTTTTATACGATTTTCTTCAGGATGTTAATAGACTTCATCATTTATTTGTTAATTAATCTTGATATAGCAGTAATGGGTACTTACAGGTATATATACTTATGATATATTGTTAAAAAAAGGTTGTAACCTAGGGCTCGAATATACATTGCTCAAATAAAACTCAAATTAGAGCATAATAAAGACACAAAATCAACCAAAAACAAAGAACTTAACCACATTATATTTGCACAAGTCTACACAAATCCATTTGTTCAACGAAAGATTATTACAAAATTAATTTAAATTGACTTGCGAAATCCTAAGTTAAAATATCACCATGTAACATCACATAATTCAGGACTAGAGGGCAAAGGTCCCTTTAAATAATAGAAGAGAGGGTTCCGTTGGCGAGAAAAGTCCGGTCCTATCCGACGCGAAGCAGTTTGAACCAGTTATTAGCCAGTACAACTTGAGCTTCGCTAAGAATATCCTTTAAATTTCCTCGGGAAAGTCTTCCTTAGTTTTCTATTAGTTATATTGGAATTAGATTCTCATAATAGTGATTTGTTTTAAGTATATTTTTGTTGGGTTGTATCTTGAAGTTTTGGTGTATGAGAAGGTTTAATATATTTTGACAGGGGTCAAACTAAATAAGTTAACAGCAAAGATGTTAGTGGACTCGGTCAAGAGGTGTTTTATTGGGATAATCCCGGATTACCATTGTATCCTGTCACGGGCCATCGCCTTAATTAGGGTCAATAGTTCCGAGTTCAGTGTAAACTGTCGGTTACTTTAACTAACACCCCTATTGGTTTATTTGTTATCGAAGTTTATTGGGTTAGGAACGTAAACAACTCATTGATTGAACCAGTATTGAGAGTTTTGACTTTAATGTTGCAGTTAAATTGTGTTAACTGGTCTGCTGCTGGCTGTTAAGTTTTTGAGATGAAAATAAATATAAGTTAAGTGTGTGCCTTTTAGTCAGAATTTACTCACAGAAGTGGACACATAGTAATCAAATTATTTTTGGGGGCAATTTAATAGTTGTATTAGTACAAGTAGTTAAACTTGTCAATAATACAAAAGAATATAATATCATATCATCATCTTTATAAAAACAGCTTAACTAACAAACATTACGTAATTACCAATAAGTTCGCCTTGACACCACCTGCTTTTAAGCAGTCGGACAAAAACCTAATCCCTGTGACGAATTCCAGCCATTGATCTCTTTCATCTATTGATCGATCAACTAACAAAGAGCCAATTCTCAAAAAGGATAAAAAACACCCCAGTTACCACAGTAAAAAACAACTCTATTATCTAAGTAGTAAAGTTGGTTTTTGATTGTGTTAGTGTTAACACGTGCAATCTGTTTACAAAAGGTTAGCGGATATAGCTTATTAATGTTATGACTGAATCAGGCTATTTGCAATAAAGATGATTGAGCTGAATATACTGTGGCTGGAGGAGATAAAAATTGTAACTCTGGCATTCTTAAGGTTGATGAAATACAGGTGTGGGTGACAGATTCTATGGAATTAATTAAATAAGGGCAAAGAAAAAATGGTAAAGGCCTTAAGAGACACAAGTAAACCTGAGAAAAATGGGTAGTACCTACATACAATTGATATGTTTACAATTAATGATGTGGTCAAGGGCCAACGAGGTCAAGAAATTATAATTTCTCCTCTCTTACACCTTTTATATTTGTTCCTGCTTAAAAAAGGTATTTGCTGATGAAATCTAAGCAAATGTTTGAAATATGTAGTAGGTACCTTATTATTTTTCTGATTCACACAACTAAACGCCATGTCACCATCTAATGTGATTGAACTCGCATTTTCAATGCCACACAAAAATACCTAGGTATATTAAAATTAACGACCATCATAAAATATGACAAAAAGAAAAAAAAACAATGTTTGGAACGAAACAGATACAAAATGTATTTTCTAAATAAACAAAGGCCCCATTAATAACGTTTCTGACTAATTACCGACAGTAGAAAAGACGGGATTACACGATATACATAAATAATCAAAACATAAATATATCTCTATGAAGAAAATCAAACAAAACTTGAGTCGATTGAGACGCCACATGTATCATATTTATGTTTTGAAAAGTTATTTCTAGTTGAATCTAAATAACGAGTTAACTGGCTTATACAAATATCCTTACTAAACTAAGACAACATAATAAAAAATATTCTAAACATTTGACGGTTGGTATTATTTCTGTTTCATTTTTTGTGATTTCTGACTTATGACGTTTGGTGGTCGGGTGGTGGTGACAACTTTATGATGTGAAAATCGAATTCGAGACTTGATAAGTGTTTTCGCTAGATTATAATAGGATGAAAAAATAACCTATAGAAATTATCATTTTACTTATTTCTTAAAATAAACCCTTACTGTACAATAACAAGTAACTGAACGTATTCGACCAGAGTATTAATAGCCACAAAATAAAGGGTACTGTGACCTCACTCTCTAAGTAGGACAAAAGCCTTAAAATTTGACGATCAAGCTATCCTTTCAGCTGATATTACGCAAATCTTAGTATTGGTACCGATCACAAATACAAATCTATACAAAAATCCATAGTTTTTGTTATAATCATAAAGATGTGATTTTTATGTAGCTAAATAACAACTCTTACAAGCTCCCCAACACTCAATTTAAATAAAAATGTAAACAAACAAGAATATTTCAATTAAACAAAGTACCAGGCGTTCATAAACGGTTAGAGCTTAATACATTTTATTTGGCCATTATTGCTCGCTTGATAAGAAAGAATGCGCAGAGAAAGACCCGCTCCTCATCTCAGGACGACCTGCGCCGCTGAAAAGGACGCACATATGGAAAAAACTCGCGAGCGAAAGAGACACCACCACCTCCGATAACACGTCAATACATTCCTTACGGCACCCACACACGAGAACCGTCCCTATCTCAAGCGAAATAGAGTCCAAAATCGTCTATTCGAGTTAATGGAAAACCGATACGACATCAATATGTTTTACTGCGCCATTCTGCAGCCGAATCCATATTTTAGTGGGGTACAAATAAGGCTGAATTTGGGTTTTCGGCGGTTTTCTTAGAAGGCGTACTCGATATCTTGTAAGATAGTCGGGGCGTTCGGAACCGATCGAACGCCGATATAACGTTATTGGAAAAACACCTCTATAGAGCAAGCGTAAAGGTTTTACTCGACAAGGCGTTCCCGTATTGGGACACGCCCAAGTCTTATATGGAAAAATGAGGAGTGACTTTTTTATTTCCCTCGATCGTACCCGCAATATATCGAGATAAGACGTATATTATTTTATTTCATTGTTGATAATGTTTTCTTTATCTTATTCTGCTTTGATTTTTCCAGGTACGTTAAGATGCTGTGTCTCTATCAGGTAAATATAGATAACCTACATGTACTAACACTGACTACAAGGAAAAACTAAACCCTTTATTTGTGTTGTGTCGAATTTATTGGCGTTTTAAAAGAATATGAAGATTGTCTCTGATAGTCAGATTCCTTATTCAAATTGGAAAGATAACGGACGTAATCAGAACACGCAAACAAGAATACGAGCGAATTTAAATATGGAACTCAATTCGAATGGTAGTCACAAATCGCGCGTTCCGTTAATTCGTATTGAATTTCACGCTAGTGTTCTAGAACAATCCCAATTTGAACAACAATTAGAACTCCTATAGGTGAACAAATCGAGTAAGGCTGAACGCGATCCCGCCGTCCTCACAATGCGATTAAAAAGCGATCGAAACAAATGAAGTGAAAGAGCTCGATTAACGATTTTAAAAAACGAACGCGTTCTTTATGCGTTAGGACTTAAAACAATACGCATTCAGCATTGCCCCGTTTGAATATGGAAAGTGATGGACAGTTCCACGGGTTCCTTTTAACTGTTTATTTCGGGTGCGTTCAATTTCGCTACCTGTGTCAAGGATTTCATTATTTTTTACGAATTGATTGACACGGATCGCCGGTAAAATGTCTATCAATATGACGTTTTAAGTGATGCCGCTGCACACCGCCTGATTCCAATTTTGAATTTGATGTCGTTTTGGTTTTATTTGCTTTTTTGGCGGCAAGATTGGCTAGCATAGTTTTGATGAGGTCTCGTTCTAAATTCGAACAGCCTTCTAAATTTAAAATCTGTGTTGTTGATACTGCCATTAGATGGAAGGTTACAAAAACGCTATGAAGGCGCTATTGGGCAACTGGTATTGTTCTAAATCCGAGTTATTTGTAGTCGGACATCTGTTCGGCCGACATGGGAGCAAACAAAAAGCTATAATCAAAGGTGGCCGGTTTGAGGCCGCTATCGGGCCATTTGTCGGGCGCGCCTACGATCCGATAGCGACTCGCCACGAACAATAATTTAGCCCCAACAGTGATTGATACAGCCGATACATCACTAAACGCGTTTTTCTATGAAAAATTGCTATAATCGACTTAAAAACTCATTAGGCCGAAGACAAAGAAATCTTCCGACCGCCATTCGTCTAATTTGAGTTTCTCGATCGAGACGAATTTCAGTCGTGATTACCGTTCCCCTTTTTTGTGTTATTAAATGCCATCAAAGAATTTTAATACCATCATCCTTAATATTTGATGTTTTAGTATCACTGCTTGATAATGTGCTCGTGTTAAACGTCACGTGTGTGTGTGAGCATGTGTGTGTGTGCGTGCACATGTCCTACGTCACCGGCGTCACATTCATTAGTGTTGACAGCACAGGAAATAGTAATAAAGCGTCCGCCGCACAAAAATCATAAACAAGAATAAATAATTTAAATAAAGCATCCATATTTGAATGCGGCTCCAGACTCCGGAGGGGACGTTTTCATAGTTCCGAAAAAAAATCGATCACAATGAACACGATATGAAAAAAAATTGTGTCACCGTCACCATTCAAATTAAACGACAAGATAATTTTTGAATATGTATCGTGGTATATTTGAATAAGTGTTACATTAATATTCTTTTGTGATAATTTCGAATTCGGAACGCCCACGCCGTCCCATTGTCTTGCAAGTTATTGGCTCATTAGGCAACGTGTCGCTTTGTCTCGAACGATTTGAATTTTTGATTTTCGAATCGAACGTAATTGATTTGTGGCTGTTCGAATAACGGACTTTTTTGTAATCGCATCAAATAAATCCGTTTTACATTGTTGTGAAGATTAATTCACGAACTAAAATTAAACTATTCATTGTATAACAACTGATTATTTCAATTCCAGCTACAAAAAGTTATCTAAATAAAAAATCTGAAAATTTCAAATTGACAGTTACAACTTCCGTATTACCCGCGCGCGTTATCTCGAATCAAAATGCAATTCGAACGTATACAAAGGAGCGAAATGATATATTTGAACAATAAGAAAGCGAAAGTCGCCCACGTGTATGCCGGGACAGATGTGCTCACAAATTACGTATGCTAATGCATCTTGTAATCCTTCCGTCGGACCTCCCTGCGACGCGTCACCTTGTCTCGCGGCATAATCGATCGATTATGAATGCGGCCAATGATTCTCGATTATAGTTTTGAGATGTCGCGTCACTCAGAACTTGACGCACCTCAGTTTCAAACTCCGAAGTTGGAATACATTTGAATATCGAACGCGGTGGGTCGTAATCGTAAACAAAGTTTTTCTGTCAACAAATCAGAGCTATAATGTTTCGTTTATTAGGCGCCTTCGAATGGCATTTGGCGGTAACGGTACCCCCGAATATGAAAAGGAATAACGTCAAAAATGAACGAATCCTCGCGACATTACCGGTAATCATGTTTTATGAGTTTTCCCCGCCGAAATAGACGCACAATATGCCGCCCCATCGGTGACACGTATACTTGTAAAAAGTTAAAATTGCGTAATATTGCGCTCACGTACTTATTATTGGCATTCATTGTAATAAACGCTCAAATTATCGGTGTACCGAGGCAAAATAACATGTTGTCTAACTGGAAACTGTTGAGCGCGGTACATCCACCTACCGCATTTGCATAGATCGGCCTATTATAAGTCATTATCGTAAATTTCCGTTCAATATAATAACATGCGTTGTGTCGCGCAACAAAATTTTATCAATAGAAACGTTGCGATATTTCGTTTGAAATTAGAATCAGTACCGTTTCCGCTTCCGTTCGATATTCGAACGCGCGTATGAATTAAGAACGCCGTTCTAAATAAATGATAACTGTCGATATAATTCAAATAGAGAATGCGAGTGTTTGAATCAGAACGATTTGAAGAATTTAATTTTTTTGAGGCACCTGAACCGTTTGGAGTATTTCGTTCGGTAACAGATAGCAAGGGAAGAGGCAATAACCATTAAAAGCTTGCGGAGGGCCGTTCAGAAAGTTTTCTTTTCAATAACGCGTCTAATATTCAAATTAGAGGCACTAAGGCGAGGAATTCTCAGCGATATATCATCGAAGCTAATCAGATTTTTTCCTTGCTTCGTACATTCGGTAAAATGTTTCGGGGATTAAATAGGGTACGTTCAGACGGGGATAATTTAGTAGTTTCCTTGCAAGATTTCATTTTTATGCGAATACTTATTGTGTTTTTGTTATATCCATCATTTATCTTCACACCCCTGTGAATTCAGATCTATAGGTGAGTGCTTCGGGAAGGCGTCAAAATTCTCATAAGTCTTCCAAGAACACATATCTGTAATGGAATTATTAAAATATTCAACAAGATCATCCCCTCACGTTTACATTTTTCCGACCTTAATCCGGAGCACACATTAAATCTATCACACATACAATTTAAATTTGGAACGCGTCTCTATACCCACGAGTGGAGACAAATTCAAACATGGCGGCTCCATATCAAATGTATGTTCATATAAAATTTACGAAGAAGCGGCAATTCCTCGATGCCGTCAGTTGGCGAACTCTCAATACTCTCGGGCGCTATAAAAAATAATTTAAATTGCTCTTACAGTGACTCGCTATCGCTCCGAACATTTGCATACTAAAATAATGCAAAAATCTATGCGCGGAACGCACTTGGGGCGCGTTCGCGTTCGCACAACTGATATTTTATGTCGTGACGTCTATTAGAATGGAAGTTAAAAAGATTGATTCTTATTGAGCTTTTTAACTAGATTTCATCAGTACCTACAAGTGCTGGTGCTAGTTAGAATATTATTTTGTAACTGTTTCGACATAAGAACTGACAGACATAATACTTAAGAGTCAATGTTGTCATCACAAAAATTATCAGCTCAAATATCAAGTTTCTCCGTAAAAAGCAACTCTACGCACGAAAAGTACAAAAATGCTAGGTTTATACTACCAGCCATCTAAAGGTTTACTTCCTATTGCCCCGTGAACAATACAACTCCCGTCACGAGAAAGTCCTGGTCCCCTGGAAACGCGCGCAAACATTAGACGCGTGGGGCAAAGAAATTTTTATGTGTTATTTTTTTTTTCTTGTTTTGAAATATGTACGCCGTTAGGTTATTTATGGGTTCCATAGAGGTTATATTTCGGGAAGTAATGAGGTTTCGTTCGGAAAGGGCAATTTAAATGTGCGTAGATTGAGTCGTTAGGGGGCGCATCGGTCTACCCTGAGTAAGTCGCGAGCGATCACGCGTGCCCCACCGAACTGTGGCTGTAAAGAAATGCGTAAAACGCTACAATTACCCGCGAGATGTTTACGATATTGGCGGGAAGTATTAAAATGCTGAAAATGAGTAAAGTTTATTGAGAAAGTCCATGATAGTAATTTTAACACCCAATATAGGTACCAACATAGCAGTAAAAGATGTAAGGTTTAAAAAAACAACCAACTTTATAATTTAACTAATAAAACAATCCATCAAAATTACATCGAAAAAGAAACCAAATGAATACCCAAATTGATAATCCTAAATGAACACGAAAAAGGCCACGGAACAAAATGCCAGCGTCCACCAACCGGAGCGCAACATTTACGCGTTCAAACACTGGACACGGTAGATAAATTAAAAAAAAATCACCAAGTACTTACACCGCTATATGAAATCTGATAATGAGAGCTGATATAAAAACTCTTTTATTCATAATTTTTATTTATATTAATTAAACATGTGCCAAGTGTACCGTGGCGGGGTTAACGCACGTTTTCAGCGTTTCGCCCGATATCCGAACGTGGGGAATTGGGCATTCCAATTTTAAATTTCATTGCTCATTATTCTTGTAAAGAGGTTTTACTGGCTGTATTTTCTTAAGTGTTTTTTTTTTATTCTAAATATGAAAATTGGAATGCTTGTCATTCTAATTTCATTGTACTGTCAAATCAATGGTATCTAGAAAGTGTATAAAAATACTAAAATATTATACATAGAGAATTAGAGTAAATTGCGCAATTGTGTGCCTCGTTAGAAACACCTACGCGTAAAAACGTATCCTTAATTAAAGATCATTAATTCAGAACTTATCAAAACCGGTAAACAATCTATCCAAGGAGGTCAATTGCGGTACCAAAAATAATAATTCGAACGAATTAATATGAATTATTGTTTACGGCACACAATTACTAAATAAATTCAAATTGCACTAATCCAACGCTCATTCATTGGACAAAACAATAATATTTTCTCATACAAAGTAGATCATGACAGCTGTATTTTTGAACTTTAATACGTAGATTTAAAGACGATTTTCGTTTAGCAAGTTATAGTTTTAATAGTGATAATTAATTAAAAAGATTATGTATGAACTAAAACATTTCCAAATTGTTTCGGAGTCAACGGATCGTTGGACGTGAGACCGGCACTTGTGGCTATTGTTAAATTTTTATTATTTGGACCGTTACCACGAGATACTTTTACAATTAGAGTTTTATTGATGACCGTTAAAGCTGCTCGGTTTTCGAATTTCGAATAATTTAAATTTTCGGGTTTATTCGAATTATTTTTTGTTTAATTGGTTTCGAATAATTATTCCAATTAACTTTAAAATAAATATAGTCCGTATTGTAATCAGTCAGTATTTCTATAATTTTTAAGTCTTAGATATCCTGGTACAAAAACTGAATTCATACTAACAGCTATATTTAAAAAGCGTAGAATATATTTGCCAATAATATCTCACTAACTAGGACAACTGGTTAATTAAAATGTCCTCCATTGAAACGTGTCAAAAGTTATTACAATTAGCGACTGAATCATCGGTTAATTTGTTTTTAATTTTACTCTTTTTTCACACAACGGAAATCGCTAAATGTGGTCTTCCTGTGTGTACTTTTATTAGGAATTGCGGAAATAGGGAATGTTGCTAATAATATTATTTATACAAATAATAAAAGATATTGCTTTAAACTTCAACAAAATCTTTCAAATAAAAAAAAATGAAAAATATTTGAACAGGTCACATTGAATTTTTAATTTCAAATGTCAGACCCGTTAGTAATTCCCAAATTGACAGTAATAATAAAAATCTCAACCAACGAATTAAGAATTAAAAAATACATCAAGAAATTCGATCATCCGTAAAAATAATAAATCAAGATCGAACCCACGGTCTGAGTCAAAGATTCTCACAAAAAATAAACCAGTCGAAGACATTCGGGGATTCTTAATATGCAAATAATTAACCAAAGTATCCCTCAACCCTTAACCCAACACATGTAGGTCAATAAATTAAAAAAAAATATAATGAAAAAAATAATTCAGTAAACCGGTTTGTACCGATCGTAACCCCCTCAATTGTTCTATGATTTATACCGATCGATCTGCATATGGTAATTCGAATAATTATTACGGAGGTCGAAACTACCTACTTAATATGCGAATAACAATTAGTGTTTCCTTATTTTTCTTGAGTCACTTTCTCACGAATGGGGTTGATTGATCGGATACTCGTATTTTGTTATCGGGGTGGCCGTTTTATTTAAATCTGTCCTGTTTTTCGAATAATTAATGAAGCTACTTGATATTTTCGAATAATCAATGTCACTTGAACGGTTGATTTCAATTTTTAATTCGTTACTGTTCAAAATATGAGTATACTTTGCAAGACGAATAGAGTTTAAATCAATTTACATTACTTTAGGATTCATCATAAAATATCCGATAAACATAAAACTCAATACAAAGCTTTCCAAAAAATCGAACATCGAACTACACAACGCATCTATCTCACGATTTAGCAATTCAAAAAAAGAAAGTTTGTATTCAAAACATCATTTTTCTCGACACTGATTATTGTCAACGACATAAATCGTCAATGCTCAATGCTGAGACATTAATGCACACAAGCGATCGCATCGCATTATAAAAAACCCATTTCCGAATTTCTTCATCCGAACAATGAACTAAATATCAATACTTCGAATGCGACACTGACATCTGGGCCGAAGGGTTAAAAAGTCTTAACCCTAATCCTATCTCAGGGCGAACAAAGACGCATCACATATATTAAACCTGTTTTACCGATTGATAGCCCGATTTCGATATAAAATGTCGAACAACAATAGCGTAAGATGCATGCTCGCATCGATTTGCATACATCTCCTTTGTATATGCAAATGATTTGATACGATTTTTACAAGGAGCCGATAGTATGGGAAACTGTTGGTGTTCGGGTGCGTATGTAAATGAGACGATAAGGTGGCGAGATGGGCGCGTTTATCTAACTTAGTGAGTTAGTTGCTCGCGCGCTTTTGCTCTGTAAACGTCACGCGGGAACATCGCTGTGTTTTTAAACTTCGAGTGTAAACGACGCGTTCGATATTTGAAAATTTTAACTTGTAATTATTGGTCGATTATGAAAAGTTTATTCCAATTTCAATTAATTATAATTTTTCGAATAATTATATTTTTTTTGTTTCGCTTTTGAGGGTTAATTGGAATATTTTTTTCTATTCAATTGATCGATCAATAATTATGAGTTTTTTTTTTTTCAAATTGATCGTCAATTTATTTTGTTTTTTTTTTTTGCAGGGTTTATAGTTTTTAGTGTAACAAAAAAAATTATTAGTATAAAAATAACTTTTTTTAAATAAAAATAAACAATAAAAACAGTGCACATGAATGAAATTAACTGTGACAGACTGAAGATTACGTTTTTCGAAATTATGAAAATACGGAATTATTATCTTGAGGTAAGAGCTTTTTATAGCCATTTTATAGCTTTAACCTCAAAAAAAAGTTACCAAAATGTAAAATTTTAACTGGTTAAACTACAAACAAGCATTAATTGTTCATTAACTGTTTAACCCTTATCTGAAACACACAGACAGAACATAGATCAGTAGTTAACAAACTTGTGCTTCAGCGAATTAAAAGAGAATCTATAATTGAGAAGGTCGAATGAAAACCTGGAGTCACAAATTAGTTGATATGGCAATATTTAACACAGAGCTTGCATGTTAGAATATGACATTGAAAAGTCTATTAATTTTAAACGTAGATACCTATTGTAATTTAAAAAAATAAGCAGTACCGTATGTTGATTTTTTTTATTTCATGTGAATTTTTTTTTTGAAATATTTAGTAACCACGTTTACAAATATTTAAATTTTAATTAAAAAAGTTAAGTGTAAGTAAAATTAACAGATGGAAATTAATTAAAAGCTGAAGTTCAATAATAATTTACTATAAATATACCGTCCTAGATAAAGATCTATGTATCGCTAACTACATTAGAATGACGCGACTTCCTCTGAACTTATCACATTGTTCTCTATATGATGTCATCTGTGTGATTTAGTATCCAGCATCGTCGAGTTGATATCGGCTCTCGGAGAATTTGACTCATTATTAAGATGGTTTAGTGTTTGATGACGCCATGTTTTATGGGAAAGAAGTAATAATATTTACTTATTTGTCTATTAAAACTAGTGGCCATGTACCTACAAAAAACGTAATAAATGAGAAATCCCTCGACCGATTTTGTGCAAACTTCACATAAACCATCTACTAAAATAGTCCGAACAAAGCCTAAACATTTGGTTTACATAGGAGAGACCGTTCTTAAGTTATAAAATTACAACGAAAATTGACATTAATTTCTATATTTATTTAGATGCTCTATAGAACAAAAAAAACACAATTAAAAACTTCTTGCTCAACACTACAGCAAAAAAAAAATAACAAAATTCAAAAATTCAAATATAGAATACCGCATCAAACGGTATGTTCCACCTAGCGCCGGCACATCCCTCCTCTGGTAATTAAGAGGCGAAAATTAGCAACACGAGCGAAAGACGGAGTGTTTTTCTTTTACCCGTATGTGGTCCTACGTGCTCTGAGGTTTCACACCACGCGTTTGCAGCCTGTCTAACATTTATTTGTCTCTTTTCCAATGGTTTTGGTGGAATACGATTCTAATTATAACCTTTTTTGGTCTTTTTGATCAACTTAGTCCTTTTACTGTGTTATTTTAATTGGATTTTGTTGATAAACTCGCGGTTTCCTGTGTTTTATTGATAGCGTTTTGTTGTTAGTTTGTTATTGTATGTATGTTTTGTGGAGTTTCGTGCAAATATAATGTGGCTCCGAGCTAGTTCTCGTAAGTGAATGCGTTTTCAAGTGTTGCATGTTTTGATTCAGTTGTGTGATTAAATCAAAACATGATAACTTCAACTATGTACCAACCATAGTTAAATTATTTGTTTATATTTAATTTTGTACTGGGAGTTATTTTTTTCTCATTATCCAAAGTAAACATAAACAAGCTTCTACGCAATATTGTAGCAAAAAAGCGATCTATCTTATTCATCTTACGGTTTCATAGGCTGACGGTACACGCATTAAAATTGATCAACACATAACGACGTTATCCATATAATACGACCCGACTCAGCGGTCACTTCGACAGCGACCCTCCCTCCTCCCTTCAACCCACTTTTTACGTCAATGTTTTTCTATAGAACCATGAGGAGGGATGGTATAAGTATACGAATAAGTGAATGATGGGGGCTATCAAAACATCTCCCTTATCAGCCGGTCCAAGGGTCCCCAGTTTTTAGGGAAAAGGATTAGGTAATACATGACGCGAAGGTTTTAATCGTGATGCCGGGATCAATTCGACGTGACTTGACGTTTTGGGGCGATTGTGCTGGTCGCAAGAGGAGCGTGTCGTTTAGAATTTTTAGGCACGTTGACAACACCTACCATTAAATAAAAAAAAATACTAAATCAAAGAATCCTTAGTTAATAAAATGAAATATATTTTTTTCTATAAGCTATAAATAACAAGGATATCACAAAAAGATTTATTTACGTAATTAGAGCAATCAATCCTTAAGACACAGTTTTTACTGAATAAAACCAATTTGTGCTCTTTTCGATAGCATCCTATCGAATGCTCGACATCGGTAAGTATACATACTTACGCATCTTATATTATACCTACATGAAATTCTAAACAACACAACAGACATCACATAAACAAAAACGACCCACTCTAATCCAAAAATTATCATACCCATCGCCACTGAGAGCTTTATAATTTTTCCACTCATATTAATTCCTTAATATCGACGGGGGAGGCGAGTAGGTACCGCGCGGGCGAGTCGGTACCAAGCGACCGGGTAGATACTGGGAGACATAAAGCGAGGAGCCCGCTAATTCATCATAAGTTAAAGGGTTTTTATGTACAGAACCTTTCCTCTTTGTACGGTCAGCGAAAAGCCCGATGTCTGGCGATACCGTTTAAAAAATTACTCTCAAAGGCTCTGATATTAATTAACTTTTTAAAAGGTGATTTTGTTAATAGATTCTTGTTGGACTGATGTAGATAGCACGTGTGAGGCTGGTCGGTTTTATTTTGGTGCTAAGTGTACTTACACTTGGGGACGGTCTTATTGGGATGTCGTATGAGATTTTAAAATTCTCATACAGGGTGTTTTCAAAAAGATTTTGCTGTTTTAGCTCATAGATCAATTCTTATGACTTGACTTGTGTTTAAAAGGGGTAATTAAATCTATTATTATATTATGCCTTTCTCAATACAGGCTCCAAAAACCCAACTTCTAAAATCTCTGTACACACGAGACATCTTAAACACGATTACAGTATCTATTTACAAAATACATTTAAAACTTTTAAACCATTTAAAAGTTTACACAAAGTTCGACTATCGACGTCTGTTCGCAAATCCGTTCCTATATTAATTGTATTCTATTATAACTTCAGTTTTAATCTTATCGATCCCTTTGAGCACCCTTTGGGGTGTAAACAATGATAATACTGTTATAAGGTATTGATCTAGTTGCAGAAAAGGGTGTAAATAATAAATTATTGCTGGTAATTAGAGCTGGGAACGTTACTTAGGCTTGTAGTTTTAACATCAACCTGTATGGGAACTTTCGGTTACCAATCAACTTTGTTACAATACATGTTTTAAGATATTTTTTTCTAATCATACCTTTTCCAAATAAAAATATAAGATATACGTAAACAAAACTGAAAAAACTACAAACTAATAATCCCCCAAATCGGGAGTGCAATTGAGTTTTATTTGCCCAGGCATGTGAACCAAACTTTTTGCCAAAAAAAAGACTCAAGTGTTACTCAAAATTTCCCATTTTCGGCAACCATCGGCAAAGTAAAAGTTACATACGCCTACATCCCTCCCAGTTAAATCAATTAAGGGCTGTTTTAAAATCGTGTGAGGGCCAGGGGCGGCTTAGAAAAACTTCTAACGAATGCCCCCCGAACCCTTTTTAATCAATTAATTACTCGATACGAGCATTGTGCTGATTCTATGTTCTAGTTAACTTTAACTTTGGGAATGTGTTAATTAGAAATCACGAATAACTCACTTAGAAAATCGCTCTCCGTGGGTTCACCCTCGTTCTGGGAAGAAAGAAGAGGCAAAAAGAAGTCTGTCTTTCTCAGGGCTCATACTAACTGTGTACCTTATCATTTAAATCGGTTCAATATTTTCATCTTCAGAGCCCGGCAGGCAGATAGTTTCGCAGTTATCATACTAGTTAGAACTAAGAACATGCTACTTGGTATAAGTACCTAATTGATCTCTCGCCACAACTCCAATCGATACTCCACCAAATCGATTCTAAACGAGGTGCGAATCGATTGTAGCGAGTTCAATCGACACTAATTCGTTGTGATCGCATGATAGATGAAGCAATCAGTCCAATGGGAAACAATTAAAAGATTTGTTTCTGATTGATCGAGAGTTTAATGTTACAATGAAGTCATTCAATTAGGATCGTAATAGACTGATTCATTTTAGTTTCGCTAGTAGTTGGACTTTGAAGCAGATTTTTCTAGAAGTTTGAAACTTTTATTTGTTGTTAATTGCTATGGAATTATAACAATAACTCTTAAGACATGTGACCTTATAATATGGTGTAGGAAACATGGGTTTCCGGTTGCATCGATCTTAACTTTTCTTGTTAAATATTTTGTTTTATTCGAGTTTAGACATGATTGAAGCTTTTAAATAGGAAAGTTACACCACAAACAATATATCTACATAAACACATGCAAGTACCCATAATAGCCAATTAACAGCAATTATAAATTAACGTAACGAGCACCATAAAAGTCGTGGATTGCAAATATTCGAAGAGACAGACGAACCGGGGCGGAGCAAACTTCAACTTGGCGCTACTTGGCCCAACTTGGCCGAACTTGGCAAAACTTGGTCCGAACTCGATGAGCTACAAATAGGCATCGGAATTAAGTTTCTGTCGGTTTTCTGTACGCCTTTTAATTATTTCTTCGTACCCCTTCAGGTACTTTGATCAGCCCCTTCAAGTCTCTTGATTTTCAGAATTGACTGATAGGCACTTATAAATTGTAATTACGTTTGCACTGTGACTTTGCGGAGATATTTATTTTTTTTTACTGACGTCTTTAAGTAAACAGTCGAAAAGGGGTGAGTTTTTTTCTCGAAATTTTTGTTTATTTAAGGGGTAGAAGGTGTTATAATTTTTTAAAGTCATTAAACAAACGGAACAGCAGTCCTAATAACAACCAATTAAAATACAAAACAATCTAATCAAAAATCTATCTTCCAAAAAATGGCAGCGCTCCAAGAAATGCGCCCGCGCCGATTCAATGGCTACCCCATTCACTCGTCAACGATCAATCAACACGCACGGATCATTACGTGGATCCCTCGCCGATCTGCCATCTTACCCAACTGCGCATAAATCAAGGTGGTATAATGTCTTATTGGAACGTCTGCACTTAATATAGTCGTTTGATCGCGGAAGACGAATGCTTTTTTTGAACTTTTTCCAGTCAATTAATGTCAGATAAAGGTCTTAAGAAAATATGTCGATAGATGGCGCTGATGTCACATTAGTCAAGTATATTAGCTTAAAGAGGATGCTTGGTGGACTTATTTCATTAGTGTCCATTGCTTTTGAAAGTTCACGCAATTGTGACTAATGTTAGCTTAAGTAGGAGGATCCTGAAAGTCTACATAAGTAATGTGTCATTCTACAGTCCCATAATGCATATTAACACCAGGTACATATTAATACTTCTCTTAAAAAATCTCATATAAAATCCTGGTGCCATCTCTCCTCCCAAAATACAATACCTATTTCACCAAGTTATCGGGGAAAAACGACTTGAAATTTCCCCAATATCTTCCCGCGTCGGAAGTTTACAAAAGATTTCTCTATAACGTCATGTTTATTACATGTGAGGTGTAATATTGTAATATATTGTATGTCAGTTTGTTTCGCGCCTCGCGAGCATCGGTAGTTGCCAATAAACGTCTCCCTTTTCATATTATGTGCAAAGATTAAAACTTTTTAAGCACAGATAGGACACTTCATACATGTTATTACGACCGATTATTCAGCCTCTAGGTTTTTTTTAATAAGAATTTGAATTAATTGTCTAATTAGTGTTTATATAAATAATAAAATGCTCATGTCTACGTCAATGTCGATCTTGGATTTGTAATCTAACTAAAGTATTAAACTTGACAATCTAGTAATAAAAGTTGATAGTCATGGAAACACTTCTAATTGTTTAGTATTCATGATTATTTTCCGCTTATCGTCATCGAAAAGGTTGTATATTCATGGTTGTAGGCACAAATGCTTTTCAAATTGTGTCGCATCTGCCATAATCACAGCGTATGCAGCATCCCTAACAAGTACCTCATTGTGAACACGATTGGAGATAAAAGCCTAGCTAATAACGCGCCAATAAAGGCTTTATTGAGCCGAACGGAATTAAGAGGCGACGGAAATTACCGATGTTAGCCGAACGTCGCCGAATTTAATAAAGCACGTTCAGTTTTTAATGTACTTTCGTGGGGGGAGAACGTGTAGGGGTAGGTAATTAATTGAAACATTTTATTAGACGATATTACTTACTGATTTATTTGATGTTTTTGATGAACGCATATTAAATACACATACATGCATCCTCTGAGCCTTTTTCCCAAGCATGTTGGGGTCGGCTTCCAGTCTAACCGGATTCAGCTGAGTACCAGTGCTTTACAAGAAGCGACTGCCTATCTGACCATACATGCATAATATGCATATATGCAGGTGATTGTTTACGCAAAATCTAGATAGAAAATAAACTTCCCACGCACACATGTCATGTAGCAAACCAAATCAAAATCAGTCCTTAATTCACATTTAACAAGCGGCAACCTGTTACAGTTAATTCCGCCATTAACACCATTCCCAGTTGACCGGACCAATAGCTAGACAATGTAAATCATTGCTGTGTACGATCTCGCGCGAACGCTTCCGAACGGCTCCGAACAATGCCGAAGATACAGATCTAAATGAGTTGAGTTAAATATTGTTTAAATGCGCTCTTTTGGCTTAATCATAGGCTCGAGTGGGTACCAGGTGATCATAGATAGTTGGTACGTTGACTTCGTAGCTTCCTTGATGATTCTAATTGCCTGGTTATGTACGCAACTTAGGTATGAAAGCGTGACAGATTTTTGCGATACGTACCTATGTAGGTATGTGTGAATGTTTATTGTGCGATAATTTCCGTCTTATTGCGTACTATTGGTGAATACTACTAAGGACTTATAAGAAGGCTTTTTTAATTACTTACAAGAAAATACTCTTGCCTTAGTCTTCTATCCAGAATTAATAAAACTAGTTTCTTCTTCGATTCGAAATCAAAAAGAACTTAATCCAAACAAAATACCTTACAATTCACACTAGAATTCGCGTGCAACCAAACAAACAGTCAATAAAGCGAACAATGCGCAACACAAGTGCGTCCGCACGTAAAGTTCTCACAACAAGCGAATAAATGTCCCGGTACGGCACAACTTGTGCGCACCACTGTACTACACCTATACCTGATTTGTGAACTTCGAACATTGGACAAAGATTAACTTGTCAGAGAGGATTACAATATTGTACAAACTTAGGATTAAGTTAACTATGCCCATAAGAACATGCACACTCAAAATGGAACACATAAAATAATAAGTAAAAGTTATAGATAAGTAGGTATGTCGTAAAAAAATAAAGGTAATAATTAAAAGACAAAAACATCAAACTAATTTAATCAATGTCAAATAACCATTTACTAATAGTGAAAAAAAAAAAAACATTGATAATGTGGCTCACAGAAGCAAAACAAAATAGGCACAAAACTCCACTTGCCACGTCACTTCTTTACCAATAACTACTCACTATCGAAATCGCAGGTGAGAATATTGAGTTTTATTGGCGCCCGCACCGAACGCCTGAAGCCAAAGTTTTTGATTTAGTTTGCTAACTACTACATCGAAAACCGAATACATTACCAATAGTTCTTTATTATTTACCTATGTATTTATATTTTACATTGTAGCTATATGTATACCAGTCTTACGTAGGGTTGTCCGAGTAGCTGGGTTGAGGAAGTCAGATAGGCAATCGCTTCTTGTAAAGCACTGGTACTCAGCTGCCTCCGGTAGTCCCGTTAGACTGGAAGCCGACCCCAACATATTTGGGAAAAGGCTAGGCAATTGATGAAGATATTTGCATAATTTGAAGTTGTCCAAAGACATGGATGATTAAAAATACTAGTGATGATGAATTCCTCACAAAAACTGGGTTAATCCAAGAATGTTGAAGACACTGCTGCCAAGTTGTCACTTTCAATCTAGTAATATGATTGTCCGAACATAGTGGTATGTCTGTCAGACATCATGGAAATGTGTTATTTTATGAAATATTAAACTTTTTGTAACGCGTTACACATTTTTGAACAAATGATCGTCATATTAATACAAGCAAAGTGCATTTTTACAGTTGATAAGTTTCCACTATTACACAGAGAAGTTTCACAAATTACAGTGTCTGCCAAAACATCGAGACACCACACAAATTCTAATCGCGTTCCTGAATTAACGGAAACACACGAAAATTCAAATGTGGAACGCCGGAATCACCAATCGGATTATCGTTCTACATGTATAAAAGACGAAAATTCCCGTTCTTACCCCTTTGGCTGACACCCCTCGCGGCCGCGGGGGTGAGGCGTGGGAGGTGAAGCTAATGGCAGTACCACTCGGATTCATTAGTAAATTAGAAAGCGGATGAGTCCAAAGTTACGAAAATTCAATATCTAATAATGATCAAGTCTTACCTGCCTATAGCCGATAGAAGGGTTTGAACGAAAATTTACCGTACCGAAGGCCTCCTATTTGAATTTGTCAATCCGACTTTGTTGAGAATTGAATTATTTAGTTTTCGATTCGACTCCGGTCGGGTTTTGTTTGTCTGAGGTGTTCATGCTCTGCGGGTTTGTTTTGTCGAACCATTTCATCAATACCGACCTTTTTGCGTGTGGAAAAATTTGGGTCAGAGGATGGCTGCTCAAAAGAAAAATTTAATGATACACGAATCTACGTAAAATCGTAGGTACTTTACTATCTGTATTAAAACCAACCCTCCTCTGCAGCACTTGATTAGAAACTACATAATCTAAACCCAGGGTACATGAGACCCTTAAAAATCTGCAAAACAAAATTGGAAATCTAAGAGCTTAATCAAATTACTATGTAGACGTTATTAAAAAGTACGTTTTTTTTTCGCCCTCTAAATCTATTGAACGGCGCTTAATATCTCAATGTCGGTTTTAATTTGGTAGCGTCGTGTTACCTCCCAACAGTTTTATTTTCAGAAAAGTAAGACAAGGAAACGAGTTTCGACAGCCTACGTGGAAAATAAATAATAATGTGCTGATTTTTAGATCGAATTAGAAGAAAAAATACATTTTCTTTAGAGAGGGAAATATTGTTTTACTTTCGAAATAAGTTTTCAACAATATCTCCTTCTATCTTCGATGTCATTAGAATAAGCACATACATGAGTTGACATGTACGAATTATTAGGCAAATTATCTGACAATGGTCAGACGGGTAAGATGGGGAGGCTTGAGGGGACCGTGAAGGGTAAATAAAGTCCACGATACACAGAGTAAAAAAATTGTAGACACGACTTTATAAATTCTTTGAAAGTGAAAATAAACTAGAAATACCGCATGATCAAGTATTTATGTGTTAATGGGTTATTTTGGTGAACATTAAGTTATACACTTAAAAAGTCCCATAACGTTAAAGAAAATGTTTTTCCTCAGTATTATTCTATTAAAAGATCATCACAAAAACCATCACTTTTTAATACGGACTAAGTAGAATCCAATTATAGCATAGTGTTCGTTCACAGTCTAACTTGCATTGAGTAAGATCTCAGTTTTTGCGTACATTACTGACGTATCAGTCACGCTGAAGTTTTTCTCATAATTGAGTTCTTTGAACACAGACATAACAAACAATTATTATCTGTATATATTGACTAATCCTTCAGCTACAGGGTTCCCGAAAAAAAAACAAACCCCGAAGCCCTTTCGACCAGCAAGGAGGGCGTCCTTTATCATATTTATTTTATTTCAATTCGGTACGAATTTAATCCTTTTCCATTAATTAGTGACCGCTCCCCGTATAATGCGGGGTCTGACCGACCCCTCGCGAGTGCGTTAATTTTTCTTGGCGGCGTAGGGTTGGGTGTGGGATAAGTCATAACTGATCGACATTTTCGGTTGTGTGTCTTTATTTTGTGAGTAATTTTGAAACAAAGAGGTAGGTAAATAACATGAAAGCATCATAACGGTAATTCAAAAGCATCATTTTCGATCTCCTTAAAGATAAATGATAATTTTGAACGAAGGGAAATGTAAAAAAAAATGAAAGATCACTTAATATTGAACAATAATCAAGTAGTTCCAAATAGTGACAAGAGGCTCGTACTTTCAAACCATAAAAATTCATAAGCATTTTAATTCGGCCGCTCGACCGTAACGCTCTCACCGAAACATATATGTTTTCCTTCATTATATTCACAATTTTATATAATGTTCTAGAAACGGATGCGTTACTCATTGAGATTCACCTTTCTGTTATCAGATCTAACGTACCATGTATCATATTAATTGGTCGTTTCATGTTCATTATAATTAAATCTTAATTTTTCGGCTCCATGTTTTTTGTTAATACGTTTTTACTGTTAGCTTTTATAATTTTATTGTTTTGGGTTACACGTGGACGGAGCAACGCTCGCGATCTGTCTTTTGTCTTATCGGAAAACTATATGTTCTTTTATCCCTCATTCTCCCGTACAAGAAACATAGTTATTGGATTCTAGTATGTGTTTAAATAATTCATCATTATCATCATGATGATTCATATTCAGTTCTATCACAAAAGCTTCTCTTGTTTCTTTGAAGTCGTCATATATAATACCTACTGAGTGACGACATACATAACCAACAATCATAAAAGTCAGTCCAGCAATTCATCCGTCGTATCCAAATTGTCGTTCTTTTAGTCATTAAGTATTTTCTTTTCGCAGTCATTATCAGTCATTAGAATACACGAAATGCCGATGTGGTTACAAACAGAAATGTGTACTTTGACTCATAGATACAAAACTGTGCCAATGTACAACGTTGTCGACAAGAGATTTTCAGATAATATTGCACAAATTCTTATTTTTAATAATAAATATGACACTGACAATCGTGTTGAGATGTAAATTATGTTTTTTGAAATTGTTTTCGGGATTTCTGATTTGATCGTTAGCGTTTTTATGATAGTATGAAAAGCAATGAAAGTGACTCCAAGATCCGGTGTACCGATATAGGTAGCGTTAAACAAACTTGAAGGATTACCTGTCAATGATAGGTGCGAGTTTATTCTGAAGACAGTTCACGTAAACCTGTCCGATACTTTAATGAATATTGAAGTGTCACATAGATTTTATTATATTCCTGGGCTTCCGGTACTCGTTGAAATAACTCTTCAACGTTATGTTATTCTTGAAGTTTTCTCTCCCGCCACAATTCCAGACGAATGTAGGTAGTTTTAAAAATAATATCTCGTTCAAGACTATTTGCAGAAGCCATTCGCGTTACGTTTATATTTTTCCTTTTTATTAGGAAGGTGGAAACATTTAGCCTTCGCAATACTTTTCTAAAGAAAAAAAAACAAGTCTCAACCCTTAAAAGTCGGAACAATAACAGCGGCCGTAACCGCTTTACAAATCAATTTCAAATCACATTGGGATTGAAATAAAGACTTCTTAGACAATGAGCTTTCAATACAATTCCCTGGTATTTTGCCTCTCGATCATATTGATCGATTACGCTTACCGAATAAGTTTGATTGATTTTATTGTTCTTAAGAAAGCCCTGCCAGACGTAACAATTTTCGCCGAAAATTCAACAACTTTTATGTTCCGAGAAAATGAAAAACATTTGTCGCTAAATCTTAACAATGAGGTAGTAAAAACCCAAAATACTGGGACAGTTAAAACAGAGATGAGTAACCATTAAAAGGTAACTAACCCACGCGAGTTTCCAGCAATTAACCACATTGATCAACAAGATCTGATTGGACCACGTTATTTTCCAAATCTAAGAGCGCAATAACTCATTGAATCATTAAGCCGACCACCGTTACTGTAATTGTTCACCGTGAGAGTTCAATTACTAAAATTACACAGACTTAATCTATTGCACAAACATACTAAAATTTAGAATCAGATGACTTGAATAGATAAGTATTCTTTGTTGGTCCCCATCGCGTTAATTGCCGGTTTAGTACGAAGCAGTGCACTTCGGTTAGGTTCTTTTTGAATAACGGATCGTTCTTGATTGCTATCTGCGCTAATGTAAGTTCGTAGACAGCTTTACGCTAGGATTTAATCTTCAGAATTAATTACTCTTTGTTTAGAATCAATATGTTAATTTCTAGCTTACAGATCTAATTCAATGTCAACATTATAGATCTGTTAAGCTGTAGCAAAGAAATAAGCAACTTTCGTATGATTACGAACTTTTTAGCGTTTCGCATAAAATATTTTTGGAACAATGATATCTATAATTCGTCGCGTCGATCCGTCCCAGTTTCGCAGTCATCAAAGTTTCTCATCTCTTTCATGTTCAAAGCTATAATTCATCAATGTCGAGCGACTCACCTTTCTTGTCCACACAATCGAAAAAATCTACTTTCTCACATTATCTACCGAAATGTTTCTTCAACTATTATAAAAACATTTTTGACGACATCGACTGTTTTTAATTATTCGGAATTATTACATTCTCATTACGCTTCACACAATGCTGATAGTTCTTCTTCTATTTTAATTGAATGTGCCACTTCCTCTTTAATGACTACTTTCATACTTTCGTGTTTCTACTTTCTAGTTGTAAACATAAAATTATTCGGTCGAAGTACATCGCTTCTGTTTAAAGTTTAATTTGAATTACGCACTTTACGATGGCGGTTTTCTATAGTCTAAATAGATAACTTGTAATGGTCGGCGTCGTGGTCGGGTGGGCAGAGATGACACGATAAATGTGCATAGTCGGCTGCTACTATGTATGTTTTGGGTCCGATATATTGCTGTTAGAATTGATACATGTGATAATGTCGTACGTGATTTATATATTTTCACTTCCTGTACAATTTCATTAGTTTCTTCACCATGCTCTAGTGCGTCACCTGTAACTTCTTCTAAATTTCTCTCCAATCTGTCGGCATCCTTCACCTCCGGTCCACAATGTCATAAAGCTAAGGTCTCGATGACGACAGGCTCCAAGGGCGTTTATTCTTAAAACACTGCACTGAGTCAGGCAGCGAGGCTGAGTGATCAATCTTGTTCAATTGAGCGAGCGTTACGTAATCGGGACACCGTCAATTTGCTACTAGGTGATAGGAATTATCGGCTATTCGGTTACCCGTAAATCTGTACCCCGAAGTTAATAAATGATTTTCTTTGATATGATCTTATAGGAAATAGTGAGGAAACTTTGTAATAGATGACTGAATCCATAAATTATATCAAAGATGATCAAAATGATCCCGGGAATCCTACACGATTTGCCGCGGTATCTGCTGTAAAATAACGTTTGAAGCAATAACTAACTGTGTAGGAAAACATTAAGACACGGGAGCAAACACAAATATTTACTTATTACCGTATTGGAAGACTTTCTTAGAATCCTGATCGTTTTGAGATGTCGTGTCGTGTTCCAGTTAGAATGCCATTAGTAACTGTTTGTGTTACATGTAGTGTATCTAGATATGTTTGAACATATCTACAGGTTCATATGCAGCGTATTTTGAAGAAAAAGTTATTGATTTTGAACTTCTATTTATAAGGATTTGATCTTTGTAGTCTAAACATCTCTAAAAGTCTGAACTTAATACACAGAGTTTGCATTGCCAATTAACAAACTACAAATTAGATAAATTCACAAACACTTAGAGAATTTACAATGAATTTATAAATACAAGTTAAGAATTAGCTGATAAAGAAGAAAGTTGTGTAGCTAATATAATTAGACAAGTATGGCGTATAATCCGCTCATCTTTGGTTTCATCAGAAACATGCGCCAAGTGCGTAAACAGCTGCGTGTTTAAGGCGTTTCAGACAAGATTTTCACGCTGCGTTAACGCTTGTTAGTTTTGAAGAATGTCTGCAGAAAAATTCTCAATTTTCCAATCCATATTTGAATCAATCAAAGCATCTAGTACCCATACTAAACCTGCAAGCTCTTTTTTGTTAACATCACTGTCTAAATCTTCCGTGTCGTGTCTTAATTCGTCCTATCACCAAGTCAAACTATGTATAACCAAAAACCGCTTCACAATCGCTGTGTGTGTGGCATCACCCTTCTAATCTCCGTCCATATCATGAGCTGATAGGATCTGTTCAGGTGCCGTGCAGTCACGCGTTGCTGCTAGCTAGCTTTCTTTAACTAATGACTCATTATTTTAGTTAAGATTTATTTTTAATGAGATATTTTTCGGTAGTGTTTTGGTGGACTTGATTTTTTTGTTTGTCTTTACCACTTCTGGATGACGTGTAGACCACACGTCTCATATCTCGTTTCCCATTTTTTTGTCTGTTTTGGGCTCATCTACTGGTAGGTAACAATGCTTCATTCATAGTAAGGTCAAAAGTTCTATAAAAATCAAAACATGTATTGTGTGCCTAATGATTAATTTATCACATCACATTGATGGCTTTTTATAAACAATACAACCTAACAACACCTTTTTCATTATTTCACCAATAGCTACGTACTTCCGGCGATCGCTGATAGCCTCAATGATGATGTTACCGGAAGAACGTCACTATGGGAACTGGTAATTAGATTACATTAATTCATTTGCGCTCGCGCTTGTGAAAAATTTACTTCCTCTAGAATATTGTTGTTGCTTCAATGCAGGATATTGATGGGGTCAAATTGTTTTATACAATTACCAGATTTATACGTATTATATTATGTCACCATTGAATTTCTGCAATGTTAAGTCAGACCATACAAAGTATGACGTTACAAAATTCTAAATCCCATTTCTTTGTTCCAGCGAGCCACACTGGCCGAAAAAGAAGTGACCACGTTGAAAGAGCAACTGGCCACCACCAGTCCGACTCCCCTTCAGGCCACAGTCCCAAAGACCAATGGCTCCCACATAGAACCCACCAGGGACCAAGCCACGGAGACGAGGATTGACAGGTTCAGCCCTGACATCAAGGAAGAGAAGCACGACGTTGATGACGACGTAGAACAGAAGATGGAGATGGCAGCCACCGGGAGAAGTAATAGCAACTCCTCGAGGAGTAGTCCCGTGGTGCACCAGCCGGGGAACCTTGAGGGAGAGCTTGCTGCTAAGGAGAAAGAGGTGTGTATCTTTGGAATTATAGTAGAACTACAGTAGATGGAACTATAGCCTATGTATATGACGGACTCTGAGAGAAAGGGAACCAAATTGTTATACCAAAATGCCAGGACCTAATTAAGTCAAGCATGAATGAAGTTGTAACTGTAACATTTTCAACACTACAATCTATCATTAATCGTATAAATTCTTATCATATAACCACACATTCGGATGTACCACATTTATATATAGGATGTCCTATTACTGTACATGAATCTTTTCATATATCAGTGCCATTATCCACGATCATAGGACATGTGGGCGGCCATCCACCAGTTATGACAACACTAGCTATTGACACAAACGCTGCATCACCGCTCTATTGCTCTCAATTAGAGCTACGCCCAGTCGACTAGCGTTAATTGACTGTATCGATAATATTGATTGATCGATTGGTGGGCGGCCAACATTGTTATCGACGGCTAAATTAATAGGTGATTGTGTAAATTTTGAGACTACAGAAAAATACGGGTCCATTCATTCGTAAATGAAAATACGTAAAGTTTCTTACAAATGGGAATTCATTGTACAGGTGAGAGTTGTCAAAACTACTTGATCACATCGCAACTAGGTACGTAACTTTTCCAGGAACGGACTTTCTCAACAAAAGCTTTTAAAAGAGCTTGTAAAAGTTTCGAAAGAATAAAATAACAGTTAAGAATCGTAACTGGGCCAGTAAAACGTTAAAAAAAGATCGATTTCACTAAAAATCGCGCACATCACGCGTGTACATGGAAACTCAATTTAGAAGTAGCATCACGTTAAACAAGTCTTCACTCTTAAGAGGTGCGGAAAAAACTTATCATGTTTTGTCGACATTTCGACATTGGTGTTGGCACAACACTAATTGAAATTAGCAGCGCGCTCTGATCGCTTGCCAATGCCAATTAAGCCAGAAAAGATAATGTAGTATTAGATAACTATAGCTTTTCGTGGCATATGTTCAATGGTAGATTACAATCTGAATCTAGTATTTCCGGCGTATTCTCAAAGAAATTCGTATCGCTTCCAAATCTCAGAATTAAATAGGCTAATGAGTATTATTCGTGTTATTGAACGTAAATAAAATCAAAACTCAAAATTTTCACAATATTTTAGTATAGAAACTTACAAAAACTTGTCAGTATCCTCAGCAGTCTGCTACTAAGAATCTCGTATATACTTGAGAATTATAACTCGGTGGCTTGATGAATTCCAAAGCCTGGAAAACTACATCCAAAAGAACCAGCATCTTCCTGCCCTGATGCATTTGTCAAATTCCTTATAGACCGTGCTCCAATTAGCCATCATACTATAAATAACGTTCGTGTCGCGTGTCTCAGCGAGCTTCATAAACGGTGATATTTATTTAGTGCAAGGATTACGTTCGTTCGGTGCCGATCAATCATCCCATTGAACGTATCCTGTTTCCTCTGCCTAGGGATGTGCAAGCCAATCACTTATCGATGTGTTCAAGTTATTGATATCGATAAAGTTGCATTTTATTTTATGTTAAGTCCAACTTTGTTTAAGTCTATTGTTACATTGATCAAGCCATCGTCGAGTATTTAGTTTCCTCTTACACCATGAATGGACAAGACGATCCTAATAGCTAGTTGAGAATTTCCTGCTACAACCGTTAATAAATTAACTTCCTCTTTATTATTGTTCTTAGTAACCTCAGACTGTGATACCCAACCTTCGTTTGCAGCTTTCATCATTACCGTAGAAGCAAACTTTATAGATTTTATCGTAGAATTAATGCTGGCGTCTAAAGATTTTATCGATAAAATCCCACCCACAGTTCGCCAAACACATCCCTAGATCTAACCGACTGTCAAATCCAATTCAGCATTGCCCCCGCGCACGTAATTGATTTATTGATCGTACGTTACATTCGATACAAGATGAGCTGCGCCTGCGATGCATCCTTTACTCACAATTTCTAACCAGTTGACCGGCTGACCTCGATCACATAAGTCATATGGATTGTAGGGGACGATCGCTAGTCAACATTGAGTATTAATGCTTTGTAGAAGAACAAATAGGGGATTTTCTTTAAAAAAGAACATAAAATTGTAAATGGACGACAAAGAAATGATATCTATTGACAGGATAATTAGAAGTCTATTTTGCATACGAAGTAACAATGTCTATGGGAACTCATAAAATCACCATTGACTTGAATAATAAAAAAATGTGTAATCGCACAAATTGATGACGGATATGTGATGCCACAGTCACGCATCTTCGCATGCTGGGAAACAGATTACAATGACTGCTGATGACAGATAGAGAGCTGTCAGTACGCTCCGTGGAAAGTATCATAATCTTACATGATCATCAATGTATAATGTTATTGATATATCGTTCCCTGGCGATGGAAAAAGCAGCCAATACATTCATAATTATTTATTTCTTTATTGTATGAACACAATTACATGAGTTAAATCATTTCATATAAATCAGGTCCAGTGTACGCTCCTAGTTATAAAACGAATTATGAAATGAATGAGGTCTAGTTAATGTTAAAGAAAATAATTTTGGATATATGTATGTAGAGGTAGATGTTTAGTCAGTGTATGATGCTGTGTGCAAAATAACACAAGCAGACCATACTGAAGACTCTATACTAGGGCATGCAATACCGGTTTACCGGTTTCGGTTTTACCGGTAAAACCGCCCATTTTCGCGATTTTTAATTTACCGGTAAAAATAATATGTAACCGGTAATTTACCGGTTTTTACGTTTTTGTGATAATATATAGCAATTGTTCATTTAACGTCAAATCTTCATTATGTAGCCTGAACATAGTGTAATATTGCATACATTACTTATTGTAAGAGTGTTAAAGTTGCTGTTTTTAAGGAAAGTAAACTTATGTGGCTCCTTAACTATCTCTAGGTTAGATACAAATCTTCATTCTCATCTTAATTTATAATATCTAAACAAATTTTATTCATTCGGTTAATCTGAATTTCCTCATAGCTGTCAGTTCCTATTAGGTAAAAATGTAGCTTATGCTTATTTTACTTACTCTATGACCTTATTGAGCAAGGGCTTTTACTTCACCACCATGCGGACAGCTCTGAGGACACGGTGGAGCACAAAGTCTAGGTGTGCACTGCCTGGGAAGGGCACCGCGGTGTCGTCGTCGAGCCAATAGGCAGCGACGACCTCTCGCGTCCGGCCCTGGTTCAAGCCATGGTCCGAAGCGAGAGGGAATGGGAAGCCGTCGCCTCCTTCTGCGAAACAGTCATTCTCAGTCTCTCCCAGTCAGCTCGAGAAGGAGACGGTGGAGCGCCTGCGAGTTCGCACCTCTCATCCCAACCGCTGTAGTGGATCGAAGACACCACGGGCGCCGAGTGTCGAGAGACGACTCCCGGCCACCGTAGGCGTCGGTCTGTGGACGGTGAGTTCGGGTGGCTCATCGTTCCTCCGTCTGCATAGACAACAGACCCGTGTCGGCGGCCCGAGTTGTTCCACGCGCAGGGCCAAAACCTGCCGGGGCTGCGGGATTGTTCGAAAGAGTTACCGCGACCCTGGTCCATAAAATGCCCACGATTTACCATAAAAAAGTGCTTTCACTTCAATGAAAAAAATGATTTTTTTTTTCACGGTAATTCTTACCGTTTATCCCGTCTTGTGACGAAGTCCGCTTTCCGTATCTTCTTCTTCCACTTCGCTCTATCCAGGACATCTCCCTCTTAGAGTTCGTAGATTTTCATGTCATTCATTACGACACTCAACCACCACCGTTTCGGAATGCCTCTGCGCCTTTGACCGGGTATATTGAGATTGAGTACACAACATTGGCGATGTATTCAGGTGGTCTCCTTTTTACATGGCCGAACCATCGCAGCCGTTTCTCTTGCATTTTGTCGACGACATCGCGTTCGGATGGTACTGACATGTTTTTTTTACGGCCCACGTCCCAAAAAATGTTTACCACCTTATACCTTGTATTTTTAATTATTTTTTGCTTTTGGACTAACCAATCTTATTGATATAATATCACATTAAAAAAAAATACAAAAATTACCGTTTTACCGGTTTACCGGTAAAAATATTTTAATTACCGAATTTTTACCGGTAATTTTTATTTTACCGGAATTGCATGCCCTACTCTATACACAGTATCAACACAAACATTTACATGAAAGAAACTACACAAACAATTCATGAGTCAAAAACAGACCCCATCCATTTGAAGTGGTGCTCATCGCCAATGCGGCCGAATTTCAAAGAAGCCTAGTTGCAGCCGCTTTTCAGAATGCACCCATTCATGCTTCAGAATCATTAGTCCATTGAATCACCGAATTTAAAGCAAGCGAAAACGCGGATTTGAAACGAATTTTCGGCTCTTTGTTGGGTATTCAATAGCTCTATATAATTACAAGTATGTTTGAGTTTATTGGTGAAAAATGGACGATCCTTTTTGGTTTAGATCCATAGGGTTAATCCTTTTTGGGCACGAAAAAACAATTTTTCAATGCACATTTCGAATAGCAGCAAATAAAAATAAAAAACGGCAAAGTTATACAATAAATTGAAAATAATTCAAGTGCAGTAAAAGCGACAAAAAGACACGCAGAACACGAAAACACCAGTGCTATTGAAAACAGCCCTCCAGAATACTTGCACAGTGTCGAAACTCAATGAGTTCGCGATATAAAAGCTGTTATTTGCCGTAACGAACGCCTTTGTGCGCAGGAATGCCTTTACAAGCACTATCTTAAAGACGGATTGCCGTACACCGGTGCGCGGCCTCCACGCGGGGGAGACACAGGCCGCTATGACGGCGCAATGCAAACAATCCCCAGCAATAGTTTCCAACGAACTAGCCATAAACAATCCGATAAAGGTACCGAACGAACAACTTTTGATAGTACGTCGCTTTTTATGCAAATTCGTATGGCGTTGCGAAATATCGATGTGCTCAGCGGGCTCGTTGTCTTCGCTATTTATATCTCTTGTTATAGCTTTAATTCCTGCTATTGTAGTTTTATGTGAAGCTTGGTTTGGAAGATTTATTTTAAATTACTGTTAGAAAACTTTCTTCAAAAATAATTCTAATTCGTAATAACTCCGTATTTTCCTAAAAATTCCGCCGCAGACCAATCAATAACAATTCAAAACTTTCTTAAATCAAAAACTCGTGCAATCAGATTCAAAAGGAAGTTATCAAACGAAAAAGAAGACCTATTATCGGAATGTCATCAAAAAGGAATAACACAGCTTCACCCTTTCGCCAACTTAATTAAAATCTTCGCAAAAAATCTCCGAAGAAAAAACTTTGACCCTTCGATAAGGTTAATAAGTTTTTAACTGTGGCTCTGCAGACTGAAAAATTGTACCCTTTACTTGGAAATTTGTCGAACAATCAAAGAATATCAAAGATTCCATGGCTAGGGTCTATTGTCGCGATTTCTTGACTTACAAACCCCTTTGTGGTTGTTTGGGGTATTTTTCCGAAGATGCTTTATTATAAACTTTTTTGTTTGTTTGGGGAAAAATGTCAACGTGATATCGGAAGTTGGTGAAACGTTTAGAATCAGTCGCGACAGGATTATTTATATTTTTCTAACTTTAAGTAACTCTTAAGTAAATAAGGTCCTTCCTATTTATACCAATACTTCTGATCTACTAACTTTATCAAAGTCATCAGTTAAAACGATGACCATTCCTATCAATTGATTAGAATTAACGAAATACGATTTAACGTATGTCACCGCCATATTGTGATAAATGATCCACGATGATGTTTCATTTTTTTATAAATTGCCTATTTATCACTTGAAATCGTGTTTCTGTGTAATGGTCAATCTAATAAGATTTCTCATGCAATTTGAAAAATGTTTGACGAAAATTGACACTTTGTTGGAAGATAAGAGTTATCTCCGAATTTACTGAACCGATTTTGATAATTCGTTTCCCTATAGAAAGCTACTTTATTTGGGAGTATCGTAGGGTATATTGTTTCCATGTGTAAGAAGTTCTTTCTTCGGAATATGGATGAAACCGCAGGTGCTAGGTAGTGTAGGTATAAAACTATTATTATACTAAATACCTAGACATCTGTTGACGCATTATAAATAGATAATGTAACAAGAATAGCTTCTTCTGTTGGTTCTAGAGAAATATAAATCTTGTCCACTGCAATGGATGCGTTACTCATACCCCTTATACATACGTATCAAAGGATTTACAATATTGACTCTAACATTGCGACAAAAGATAAAGAGATCTCTTGTTTTTCTTTCACAATCAAACGAACAGACAAGGCTTGTTATTCATTAAACATATAATAAAGTTATTGTATCATAAACAAGCAGTTAGTAACATAATTACGCCGACAGATAGCGCCCTTTTGTAATAAAACCTTATTTTAGGAACGAATCTTTTTAAATCTCGCGTACAGGCACCTGTCATTAAATGTACACAGCCAGACACCTGACATCAAAACTAGGTAAACATTACAATACCAGCGCATTTATACGAGGCTACTATTTAATTTCTGAAAGCAATAATAGTGCTACATAAATCATAAACACCTTTCTTTTTAGGTAGTAAAAACGTTACTTTCATCTCAGCGCGCATAGATGGCGCTGTACTAAAATCCAACTGTAAATTATAGTTTAATGTCACTTCACGGTGAGACATGAAAGAGTGACGATGCTATTTTTGTACACACCAAAACGAAAACACTCGAAATTAGTTTATGACGTTTGTCTGTAGTTCGATTTATTTTAATTTTGTTATTTTCGGGGGCGTCCGTACGCTTATTATGTGTTGGTCGTAAACCGTGTAGTTCGACGCTGAATTATCTGCCGCCCGGCTTGACTAATGATGGCCGCAGTAGGTATTCTCTAATTTAGTCTTTATTGGCATTTATCGATGATCGGCCACTCATGCGCCGGAAACTCGACCACAATTTGATGTTACTTCACACATTCCAACATTCCAATGTTTTTTGTTTTTAAATTGTATTTGTCAGTCAGCGAGCGGTTTTTCATTCGCTCGTTTCCTACATTCGGAAGACTCATTAAGTTTTCGACAAATGGCATACTCTTCGTATCTGTCTAAACTATTATATGTCCGCCATTTTTACCCACGACGGAACGGAGCAGGTATATGCGTTTAGGGTGAGAGATGTGCGTTTGTGTGTTTGTGTGTTTGTGTGTTTGTGTGTTTGTGTGTTTGTGTGTTTGTGTGTTTGTGTGTGCGTTTGTGCAAAGTAATGTTCCCACATATCTTCTATACTAATGATCTGATTTAGATGCGGTTTTCAATAAAGGGTTTGTGTTTGATGAGTTCATGTTCTTAGACAGGTGTCATGGCTGTAACTCACTAGGGGGCGCCACAATATTAGTCCAAACAGCAAAGGAATGTTCCCACCTACCTTCTAAGCTAATGATCCGATTTTGATGCGGTTTTCAATAACGTTTTTGTGTTCAATGAGTTCATGTTCTTAGATAGGTGTCATGGCTGTAACTCACTAGGGGGCGCCACAATATTAGTGCAAAAGAGCAAAGTAATGTTCCCACCTACCTTCTATACTAATGATCTGATTTAGATGCGGTTTTCAATAAAGGGTTTGTGTTTGATGAGTTCATGTTCTTAGACAGGTGTCATGGCTGTAACTCACTAGGGGGCGCCACAATATTAGTCCAAACAGCAAAGGAATGTTCCCACCTACCTTCTAAGCTAATGATCCGATTTTGATGCGGTTTTCAATAACGTTTTTGTGTTCAATGAGTTCATGTTCTTAGATAGGTGTCACGGCTGTAACTCACTAGGGGGCGCCACAATATTAGTGCAAAAGAGCAAAGTAATGTTCCCACCTACCTTCTAAACTAATGATCCGATTTTGATGCGGTTTTCAATAAAGGGTTTGTGTTTGATGAGTTCATGTTCTTAGACAGGTGTCATGGCTGTAACTCACTAGGGGGCGCCACAATATTAGTCCAAACAGCAAAGGAATGTTCCCACCTAACTTCTAAGCTAATGATCCGATTTTGATGCGGTTTTCAATAACGTTTTTGTGTTCAATGAGTTCATGTTCTTAGATAGGTGTCATGGCTGTAACTCACTAGGGGGCGCCACAATATTAGTGCAAAAGAGCAAAGTAATGTTCCCACCTACCTTCTAAACTAATGATCCGATTTTGATGCGGTTTTCAATAACGGTTTTGTCTTCGATGAGTTCATGTTCTTAGATAGGTGTCATGGCTATTAATCACTAGGGGGCGCCACAATATTAGTGCCAAACAATGTTACAATATAATCAAAACGTCCGATTACAATTCTGTTTTCATCAGCAATGTGTACGTGCTTAATGCATGTTCCCAAATAATAAAAATTACGCCCGTAACTCACTAGAGGGCGCTACAATATCGGTGCAAAATAATATTGCAATAACATATTATATAGACTATAATTCGTATATGTTCTCTAAAAAGTCTGAAATAAAATTAAGCAAAATTAAAAATTTTGAAAAAACCCCCGACGGTAAAAATCTTATTGAAAAATAATAAAATAACTCAAAACCCCCGACTTAACCCAATTATATAGGAATAACCGTCGGGGGCTGCCTTTTCTATATGAAATTTCAACAATTAATTGAGTGTATTTTATGTCATCGTTAAACATCTACAATTCTTCAATAATTGTATTCACGACACTAGAATCCTTTAGCTGGTTTAATGGCAGCTCCCGACGGATATTCCTATATAATTGGGTTAAGTCGGGGGTTTTGAGTTATTTTATTATTTTTCAATAAGATTTTTACCGTCGGGGGTTTTTTTTTATGTGTATCCCAATATATTTTTTACTTCCTAAAATAATGCCATCTCCACTGCATACTTCTCAGTGTACCTACAGTGTTGTTGTTCACGTCTGGTTCAGTAATTTATTGTTATCCATCGCACAATACGAAGCTAATGATAAATTTCGTTAACAACTGGAGCGATCTATCGACATTAAATTAGCAGTGATCTATTCACTGATAATTTATGTCCCTAAGACGATGCCAAAACGCGACCGTCTCACACCGAGAAGAATGACAATATATCGATGGATATAATTCCATCGATAAATATACGACACACAATAAACATGACTAGCATCAAGCTTGTTGAAATAACATATTTTGAATTAGAAATTACACACGCGATACAGTTTGAAAAGATCATCAACATAAACAAGCATTTGCTTGACATACAACGTGGAGACCACAAGTGAATTGACTCTAACTAAATAAATAATAACGTTTTCGCCAACGTAAATCCATGTTTGATTATAGATACGCGCACTCACATTCGTGACCTTAACGTTCTGATTTCCAAGCAAATCAAAGAGAAAGCATCGAGGGACGTCGACAAGAGAAGCAATCAGACGGCTCATCAAACGCAACCTATCATCTTGTCAGAAATCGGCACGCACGTTAATTTAATAACAAAAAAAGCCTAGAGTTACATTAGAAAAAAGGACAAAAATAAATGGTAAGTAGTGTGCGCGGCTTCTCTCGCTCGCTCGCCCGGCGACGCCCGTAATTACGCTCCGAACACGCGAGCGCAACTTGAAAGCAAATGTCAAACTCACATATTTATTTCT
This sequence comes from Helicoverpa assulta, assembly GCA_963856015.1. Classification (NCBI taxonomy): domain Eukaryota; kingdom Metazoa; phylum Arthropoda; class Insecta; order Lepidoptera; family Noctuidae; genus Helicoverpa; species Helicoverpa assulta. Next base: position 11,304,056 of record CAWLCW010000011.1, read on the forward strand.
CGGTATTGAATGCGCTCGCTTCTCGGAAGATCCGATGTAAACATCATCGTGTCGATGATGAAAGCGATCTGCTTCTTTGTACTCGATGCTGATTAGTCTAATTTTATCCGACAAAAAACCACCACAAATATGTAATTTGTGTGTACCGTGACAACGCTTGGCGTGACTCGAGGCCCAATAATGACCGGAAAGTGTTCGGTACATCTCAGCCGAGTGGAAACTTTGTTAGTCAGTCAGCAATGTTACTTTAATAACCTCGTAATTAACTAAAACGAAGACGGCTCGTCGAATTCGTCCCGGTTTATTTATACACGGTCCCGCGTCGATATTCAGAAGCCAACTTGATAGATTCATAGCAGCGAACATCAAAGAGCGTACATTAATCATAACTCACATCAATCGCCGGTGAAACATTTCTGTTTTTATTGTAAATCAGTATTAAAAAGCGACAACGTAAGCATATGAATCAAACGTGCGCCTCGAGACGTCGACTATGTGCAATAAATTCGTGAAAACGTAAATAAAAAGTGTAGCGGCCCGATCGGACCACCCTGCGGTACACCTGTTGAATCTATTAGCGCGCACCGCCGATACTATCGGCCGCGGCTCGTGTGTCCTGCCGCGCCGAGCTGCCTGCTCCCAGCGAGCACCACAATCTGCGTCAACATCTGTCCCCGCGATTGCTTCCCAAGCAAATCGTGCGTTTCGATAGTTTATTTTTTAAATTACAGCCGATGTAAGTGCGCCTCGACTGCGCCAAACTAATAAAAGTTATACTTCCTACGAAGTGATATTTATGTATTACTACGTCTGGTTTCCATCTTTTACGATCGTCAACAGTTACATATTTAATGTTCGATGTTTATCAACATTTCTTTCTTATGCAGGTTTTAGTGGAGCGATAAATTATTTATCATCAAAGACTTGCTTATTTTGAAACTTTTGTTTCTTCAGCGCGGTAATTCCTGGGTTTACAGCAGACGTCACTGGCATTATTAAGTAAACGCCGTACTCTTTTATCATACGATTTGATGTATTAAGAACGGATCGTAAATTCAAAGATAGTGTGTGAAATGATTACATTTTGGCAGGACTCGAAGAGGTTGTGCGTGATGTCAGTGTGTACATAGATGTGAACGAGTATTACTCAGTAGTTTGCTAATTGAGTCATTCTGAAAATCCGTGAAACACTGACGCACCCTCGTAAATTCTTAACAATGAATCGGAATTAGAGCATTTAATGACTAGTCTAACGTCTGTGCATTTATTGTCAATATTCCATTAAAAAATCTACTGCTAACTGAGTTTTATTATCGTTTCTTCTGATTCCGTGACCAAAGTCAAACTCCTTTGTAGCCTTTCATGTTGTGATTCAGCCCTCGTTTTTACAACAAGGCCATAGAATCCGTTTGCAGCTCTCCGTCGACTTTTTATATTTAAAAGCTGTCTTTGTCTCACCGAAGTGTTCACATTTAATAAGAGACATCTGTTACTACTATATTTTGGGGACATCTTCCAACGTCATGTAGTGGCGACCGTAGATATTTGGTTACAGGAGTTTCTCGTCCTCAATTTTAAATCTTAAGACCTTGCAATAAGGATTATGACTTGCAGCAATATTTACACCTTTGATGTATTTCGATTTCTTTTTGTGGGAGAGAAAATTTTCGATTGCTCATCGGAACAGGACAAGATGAGTAAGAGTTGTCAATATTTTTAACGGCTTATTCATAAATGTCTCACTAAATCCGTTTTCGAGATGATTTTTTTAAAATTCAGAGCGTTCACCTTACACAATTTTTAAATAAAAAATGTTACTGACCATCGTTTTAATGAAACTGTATAGTTTCATTACAACAACTTCAATCACTCCGAATTAACGACTCCTATCTTCTCGTTAAATAAAGTCATAGTAAACTATTTATCTGCCATCAAACTGTGATATTTCACAATAATTACGTTATTCATATTCGTAAGATTGTCAAGATATTCCAACTATTCCTCAGCATTACACATCACTTCATTATTCGTTTGATCACCTAATGTTTTATGTATCCAGTAATTAGTTCGATCTCCTGATCATCAATATTAATTTGCAATTACAATATCACGCCTCTGTACATGATTAGGTTCATTCCAGTTTGATTAAACTTTAATACGTTTTGTTTATTCATGATTTACTAGCTATATTTTTGTTCAATATTGAACGTTTGATCATCCAAGTTTTTATAAGGCCTCTTTTATGGGGGATTAATTTTTTTGCTCTCGTTAATAAATTATGGCTTATAGGCGTCTGGTGATAATTAATCTTAATTATTTGATTAAGTTACGGATATGGCAGTCATTTCTGGTCTGGTGGAGTTAAATTATTATAGTTTGATGGCATGTTAGACACTAATACATCTACACTTCAATGGACGAGCGCTAACGAATCAGACGATATTGATGACCGCGCCACACACGATAACTAACGAAACAAAGAAAAACCAGAGATAATCAGTAAGTAAACGGATAAAAAGTCAATCTTCTAAACTCACTCGCGTTTAATAAAAACCAGTAATTATAAATGAAAATGGCTCCAATACTAATACATAGGCAATTATCGTCGCAGCTAACGATCAAGGAGTATAACACTTATCGGAACTACCGCCATATTACCTTAACTAAAACCTTATTGGGTTTCAATAAGAACCAATTTGTTCCGCGGCTACCGGAATCAAGTTAAGCCCGAAATTGGACCGAAGATGGAGGTGTGTAGAGTCTAATATTGTTTGTAGTTGTGCTGGCTCCATATGTAGGGCCGTGTTAGTTGGAAGTGAACACGTGTGCGGAATATGTCAATTCATTATAAACTTTGTGTCGTACCTCTATAGAAGATGATTTGTGACATATTATAGAATAATGCGGTATCTGTTAGTACATGCATCCATTAAGGACTTATTGTTTCGTGTGTAGATACCGCCGAATTCTGAGTAATTGACGAAATTCGTCGGTGTGTGCCTGTCATTATGTGTTTAATTAGTTTCTGTCTGTTTATTGTTCGTATTATCGATTCTAGTTACGTTATCGTTGGGAAAGTTCGGTTTTGGATGAATGGGTGTCTTGAGTGATTCATACAATGCTTAGAAGTTTACTAAGTTGATAGGATCAATTGTTCTAGCTTCTGTAAGTTGCGTAACTTTACAAAGATTATTCCTAAACAAAAAAGCTTCCCTGTTCCTTTTGAATTCATCAGCGTTATATAAAAAGTTTTCGATCAGGCTCGCCCTACCTGCAACTTCGTCAAATGCAATTACAGCCCGTCGAGAACATTCGACTATTGTTTTTATTAAAATTAATTCTGAAAATCAATCAATTCAGAAGTTTCTTGTCGTCCCCTGTTGTTTGGAACATTTTTCTCTTCCCCCTCTCACAGACAATAGAAAATGGTTATTAATATTCCTTGTAAAAAAACAGTGGTGCTAAACAATAGGTGTTGTTAATTTACTCATTAAGGATTCATGGGGTGCGCCTCCCCCCCGCCTCACCCCGCCGGAGGGGGAGGCAGATTCACACTGATATTGGCTTCCTTTGATACATTCGGCTTTGCTACAAATTGAAATTTAATTTTGTATCAGTTGATGTGTCGAATTGTGGCCACTGGAAATTAACAAATGATTACAGCCATGTCCATTTTTTGTGTTCCGCGAATAGCGATAAAATATCACCATACAATAATAATCTAGCAAAAGAATATATAACATAACATTTTGGCTATAAATCACGGATTTGAAAAAAATACAATGGGGCACAAAACAGTCGATAATTTTAATAATACTTTGAATGACAAAACGCCATGACCACGTGGCGGGGGTCAGAACCGGTCGTAACCGGTTCTTAATAAAACACCATTCAATCGAATTTCGTACAATCTACCACAAATGTAAAGAAACTCCACAATGACATGTCACGCTATTCTGACCTCTAGTTGATTCAAATAAGGGTGATAATTTTATAAGAATGACAGGCCACGTTAGGGAACTGATTGGTACAGTTTGATCGGCCATTCATTCGCCAGATTTGAATCTACGCAGATTTATTTATTTATTTATTTATTTACAAATTTTTGTACACACACATAATAGAGAAAGATGACAGGAAAGAAACAATTTACAAAGGTAATGCTTATTTCTTAAGAAATCTCTTCCAGCATACCTGCGAAAGGAAAAAGAGAATAAAAGAGATGTAGACAGTGTGTAAAAAGCAAAGGAAACAGAAATTAAAATGGAAGAAAACAGCTGTATATTGTATATTATACCTACATAAACAATACGTAAATAATGAATATATACCTACTAAATAATATATACCCAAAAATAAAATAATATATACCTAGATACATATATAAATAAATAAAATAACTATGATGCAATGGACAGATAATGTTCTTTAACTTTTCTCTTAAAAAGTCCAACAGTTTGGCAATCTCTAATCTCATGGGGAAGGGAATTCCATAACCGAGCAGCGTGAACGGTAAAGGAATAGGAATAGAAATCGGTGGAATGGGAAGGAAATTTTAGAATCGTTCTAAGATGTGACCTGCAAGGCGCATCATTAGGACGGATGAAGGAAAACCGCTCTCGAAGGTACGAAGGAAATTTAGGGTTATAGAGGATGTTGAATAATAAACACAAAATGCGAGTGTTCCGGCGAAGTCGAATTGGGAGCCACTTGAGAGTGCTGCGAAAGCTAGAGACGTGATCATATTTTTTAAGATTAAAGATAAAACGTATACAGATATTTTGCAGACGCTCAAGCTTGTTTAAGAGCTCCTCGGTGGCATCCAAATAACAGGCATCAGCGTAGTCAATAATGGGCTGGATTAAGGTTTGGGCTAAAGAGATTTTGGTCTCCAAGGGTAAGAAGTTCTGGATGTCCAGCTGGTCATATTAAATCGAACGAGATCTATTGATAGGATTTTTTTATTGTTATATTAATGGTCAATAGCGAATGAAAAGATCGCGTGACTAAAAAAATCAGAACTGTTTATTTTCTAGGAAGATTCTATTACTGTTTCAGACTGTTTGTGTAAACCCTTCGAAATCTATGGTCACGATATCGTGATTCGGAAAATGTCAGGTTAAGAGCTTAGAATATTTGCAAAGTGCAGGAATATTTCGTTACTGTTAAGCAAATTTTGCTAGCTATTATTTTGTTTGGAAAGCACACTTCAGAATAATAAACTTGGCAAACTCTTGAGGATACGTCAAATTCATCAGAAAACTTCGAAATGTCGTGTTTAAAGTATCTACAATATAAAATACAGTATTTTCCACTCAACAGAGCACTAAAGTAATTAACATGGCACCCGATCTTACAGTAATTGAACATTTTCTGCAGGCCATCGAAATAAAGGCGTCAAAAGGAATATTTCGCATAAATTATTATTTTTCCTCTTTTTTCCAACACTTCATTGTTGGAGATATCGTTAATATTAATTTTTTGACACGGAAACACTGCGTTTTAATATTCGTGATACAGCCCTTTGTTATTTTAATGGCTGCCGATATTCCCTTTGGTAACTTCGTCAAAGAAGTTATCTATTTGCTTTGGTTGCAATTCATCGGCCGATTTGGGGTTGGCATCGGTTTTATTTGAACAGTAATTAAAACTAATGACTACAGCTTCATGCAGAATAAATTCCTTTCCAAAAATCTGACGAAAATGTTGAAAGGAAAGCTGCTTTTACCAAATGAAAAGAAAAGTATCAATGCTCCGATTACTGGCTAAGTATAGTGCATAACAAAAAAAGCTTGCGATAAGTGTAAAGCGAGAGGAACGGCTTCCTCCGGATAAGAAGTAATGACGCAACAAGTAGCACGTGTAAGCAGAATCGATCGGTAAACAATCGATAAAGGCCGCGATTTAGACGGTAAGTCAACGACCTGCTTATCGGCAGGTCAATAATTCAGTATAGTTTTAGTTGAGCGAACTCACGATTATCTGAACTCTTGCGTTGGCTTGCGACTGTCAAAGTTTTGGGACCCAATTTGTAGACTGTTCCAAAATTCGAAACTCTCATGTCAATATTTTAAATTCCTGTATTGGGCGGACTTTTGAGTTTTCAGTTGTCTATATTAGAAAGAGCGTTGGGTTTACTTATAGCATTCTAAATAAGATTTACTGTGCACTACGCACTAGCCCTTCCAAAAGCTCTCTCTGATCCCTTATGAAATCTAATAAATTCTGACGCTTCAAAATCTTAAACAGCGAAACTTTGAGAACCACTCCCAGTGATCGATATACGCATTTTGACAAAAACAATGTACCCGATACGATGATAAAACGGTTTTTATATAATACTTTTGTTAAAAAACGTTTAGTGACAATTGTAAGCCGACGGTGGACAGATAAAGTGTGTATCCGTTCCGAGTGATTGTGAAAAAACTTGCTGATTGTATTCGGGATATTCTGGTGCTGAGGTCGGTTAAATATGTTTAGCTTTATCATTGATATCATCATCGTCATCAAGTCTTATCGTAGATGATAATTTAGTATTCTGAAGTTAGAATCTGTGATCTCAATCAATGCTATTTCTGAACAGAGTCTTTAATTAAATGTAAAGTTTTAGTTTTTTGATAATGTCATATTTTTAAAGCCCAAGTTTGTGACTACTTCAAGCTTAGCTTATTCTTATAAGAAATCATCCAATCAGAGATAAACAGAAATGAATTTCTTGAAGAAGAATGTATTAGTATTGTGAATACACATTGAAGCAGCCTTCGTTTTCCACAGCCTCAATAGACGGCTTAATAATATACAAACAAGCAACAACAAACACAACAATACTTACGTGAAACAAAACGTTTCCACCATCCGTTTAGAACACATTAAGCGATTTACTTAATGTCTTGTCACCGTCAATCAATTACAAACTTAAAGCACCAATCAATAAGATTGACATTCGATTGGGGATCCAACCGTCCTTGAAAACATCCGATCTAGACAAGCTCCGCGAAGGATGGCAGTGTCAAGGTACTATCGACTCTATATCGATATGGTGAAGTTGATTGTCAGTTGACACGGTCTTCCAAGTTACGTCACTCCGAAGAGGATTGTTACCAATCTATCGGAATAGTTCTCTTAGGATGGAGGTCTAATGCATTGTCGTTAAATTAATGCCACGATTTATGACAGTCGGAATTAGCCCCAAACGAGGGCCAGCAATGGATCACTGTTTAGTTTTATTGATGAATGTATTTGAATACAAATAACTGTGACATTAGCCGCCGGATGATGTACGAGCGATTTTGGTGTTTACTCATTTGAGAATAGTGCCAGTTTCGGATGATGTAGAAAATTGTAGGGTAGTCATTTGTGTTGGTGATGGGCTTGCGAATAATTTTGTAATCTATCAAGTTGAGGAGGTAAATGATACGATGTTGGAGCTGTCAAATAATGCCCGTTATGATTTCAATTGGCACTCAGAATTGTAGCTTCTGTTTTGAAATAAAAGAGGTTTTTCTGAGAGTTGTTGTCATAATCGGCAGGTCCCATGACCATCGCTTGTCGGCTCGCCAATCCATCACGAGCTAATATAAAAATGTCAACGATTCGAGTTACTCAATTTGCAATAATTTTCAGTACCGCGGCATGGTTGAGCAAATCTACCATGCAGTAACCGTCTGCCGTGGATAATGAGGTTCGATTCCGCGGGAAGCAATTTTCTTCTATAATACGCCGATTTTTATTTTTATGATCGTCTCGGAACAATGACTCGTGTGACTACTGTTTACAATCGTCTTGCGAAGCTAACAAATGTTTGACGAATATGTTGAATGACAAATGTTCCAACAAATTCGTCAAATACAGCAAATATTTGATGTTGCCTCAAATTTTTGGAAAATACAATGCTTTTGTTATCATAAACATGTTGTGTGTCTAATATATTGGCAAGTTTATACAAATGTTTGGATGAATTTGTATGAAATTTCGCAGTTTATTGCTAATTTTTTATCTGAAGCGCCTTTACCTCAAATTCAATCATAATATTTATCTACTATTGTACATATGTTCATCTCATCTATAATATCTCGCTTCGACATTACTCAAATCTACATATACTCACACTGCTTGGGTACCATTAAATATGAAAGAATTCTTCTTTAAACTCTTCATTAAAATCAATATCATTGTCAAAAACTTCAACAGTTTGACCAAAACCATCGACAAATTGTTCAGCACCATCCTCTGTTTATTTATATTACAAAAGAGAGTATTTGTCTCCCAAGACAATAAGTATTGGAGGGCCCTCGATAATTGAGAGGGGTCTTAATAACCTTCGATTATTTATTTAGGAATTTCGCCACCTGAGGCTTTGGTTGACAAAAAAACTCCTACTAATTATTTTAGACTCCCTTCAAATTAATTCCCACCTTTAACTACATCATCTTTAGGTTCAAAATTGTCTGTTGTAGCGAGTTTTTTCTGAAAAGGATTTAAATCGAGCTGTAAGCTGTGGTTTACATTATTTTTTTCCGCAACTTCGTTTGTGTTTGTAATTAAAGATTTTTAGACAATTCTTTTGATGTACTTGGTGACGTTCATTTGTACTCTTTTAGCATTTAAAATGTCAAGTAGATCGTACATATTATATTCTAAGTTATACATAACAAAAATTTATGTTTTCCGAAGCAATGTAATTTAAAAGATACTTTTCTAAAGTTAATAATCTTAATTTTAACCACACACAAAAGGGCATACATACATATAAAGACGTATGCTACAAAAGAGGAGGTTGGGGCAAACCAATACACAATTAAAGAGGAAAACAAGAATACTTGTAAGTACTACTGTTAAGACGAATGTTGCGTAAAATCGACGCGGCCCCCTTCTCTCCCCCTCGCCCCCCTCGCTAGGGACGACTGATTTACGATATCTAAACGAATGGGCTTTTGGTTTTTGAATATTTTGTGCATATTCAAGATGTTTATGTCTTGCGGTTTAATGAGTAGAAGTCTTTTTTCAAATCTTTTTTTTTTTGTTTTTTTTTTTTGTTTCAATTAACAACAAATAAGAAAATAACTTCTAGGATACTAAATTTAAAACAGAAGCTTCTCAGTAACCCGCCCAATAATAATAATTACGACTGTTTTATTCAATCTAATCCACAGTACTTCATAGTTAACCATCGTATTTAACCGTTAAACTTCGAAACGTCTTCCATCTCATTTGCATCCAACATACAGTAGGAATCGGTTTTCCTGGTAAGCACATCCCTGCCCCCACCCACCCCTTCGAATTCGGCGTTTTCTTTCTCTAATTGATAATTCTTGCGATCCCTCATCGGAGCTACAATAATACAATTAATTCCCTTATGCCGAGACCTACTTATAAATTTCTTACGCGCAACCCTTGTAAGGGTACGTTCACAATGTATTTATCTGTCACTTTATCATTAAGTTTAACACGACTACAAAAATCATTAAAATAAGGTAGTTGAGTAAAGTAAGTAGATTGTCGCGACTCCGATGCGAAATATTTATTTCTATGTCTAATTTGAATAAAACTTTTCACACTTATAAGGTTCACAACTAAATAAGTTTTTGTTTATAAAACTTCAGCTGAAATTGCAGATTTATTTCCGTCCAAACTTTCTACTATGTTACGGAAATAGTCGTCTAATTTTATACTTACATAGCCAATTCGTTGAATAACCTGGCTAGACAGATTAAAATAACTTGTTTTATTTGTTTGTGTATTTGTTGTCACAATATTTTGTATAATAGCTGAAAATAAACATACATATTTTCTCTTTTTATTAAAAAAAAATGGAATCCACTTCCCGCACCGGGATAAAAAGTGGTTTTTCTGATGTGTCCAATATACAATTTCTTGGCACCATTTTATCCAAATTTAAAATCTATGTTACCGAAATAACTTTACCAAGGTTCCATCAATGTGGAATCCCCTTAACCGAGTGCTGTATGTGTCGTGTTCACCCTTCAGACACCGGAGACTCGCAGTAATTGCTTCCCCGATGCGAGAGCGCATCTTTTGTTATCCGCTACTACACAAAAACATATTTGATACCGCGAGTTGTGACGATACCGCGAGTTGAGACTTGTGACGTCACATTTGTGTAAAACCGCGAGTTGACGAGACGTCATAGTTAGCACGAGTAACTTTTTTTACTACTTTTTTTGGGTTAATTGCGTGAAGTTTTATTTCATTTTTGAACTACGATAACTTATCGTCCTCTTTTTATTAAGAACAATAGTCTTACACGTGTTACCCAATATTGTTTTCTTTTCAATGTAGATATAGATTTCTATTTACGATTTTGACTCCGATTCTTGCTAATTTAATGGGCAAATAAAATTGGAAGAGTTGTGACCTAAGTGACATTATGACCTTATGGCAAAAAATATTATCTAACCAACAAATAACATGAATCACGCTGATAAAGCTAATAATAATGCAATTGATTTGAAATACCGGATTTTATATCGCAATAAATAACAAATTATTTATTAACATTTTTATCAAACGTGCGAAATACGTTCGGAAGTCACAAATTATTGCAAACGAAATGCATATTTCTGATGTCATGATATTTTATGAAGATGCAGTAATGGAAGAATTACTGAATTATTTTGTATTTCATTATAATACATCCCAACTTAAAGATATCGATAATTTAGTATCAAATTGTGCGATGCTCCCCCATCTCCCCTTTTCCAGATGGTTTGCCGATTTGGCCGACTCCACTCTTTACATTTAAATATGGCGGCATTATGCTCAAATACAGCTGTAGATGATTTTATTATTGCCTTCCTTCGTGTTTAAGATCGATTGAAAGACTTCGTAAATAGCTAGGTCAATATTTGTATGTTTTTCTCTCTCTTTTGTAAACTTCTTAACTAATAATCTTCCTCTTTATTGTTACAGGTAAATTCTTCACGAGCAATCTATCCAGAAACAAACCTACACCTACACAATCATTTAGTAAGTTTTCTGATCAAAATAAAAGTAACTACCAACATTAAAAATAAATATTTTAATTGCCTTTCCGATTGACATTTGAAAACAGAACATCGTGGCGCCAACTGTCATTTACACATCAAAGTGTTACAATTCAACAGATACCGGAACAATCGCCATTAAACCCACTCGATTACCAGTAGAAATTTGTCAATATTCGAACGGAGCGGCCATTAATAGCGTTAATCTTTAAACGTCAAACGATTAAAAAGTCGCGTGACTATAAAAAGGCACCATTTTTAAACGCAACTTATCGACTGTCACTTGTTGGCGATAACGTTTAAGTAGCCGTTACTAAAGAGCTTTCGTCGTCGGCCAAGGTACGGCGAACCATATCGCGTTTAGTTGCTACAGATACGAAAAACCTAATCGCGTGCTCGTGGTCACTCCTCATTGGTTCATAGATAGTCTTGATACATTATCGTTTGATTCCAAATTCGAATAGCATTTCTATTGTACGAAATGTCACGAAAGAGTTCGAATTTTGAATACGAAAAAGAGTTCATTTGAATAAAGAATAAGGGTTAAATAAGTAATTTATTCAAACACTACAATTAACAAGTCATAAATAAATAGAGGAGTTGACGTTAAAATAATGTTTAAGTCTATCAAATGTCAGGCAGGATAAAAGTGGCATTAATAAAAGGTCTAAACAAACATCTAGAAAGTGTCGGTGTGTATAACAAGCAATTTACGATCCGGTAGAAATTGTAAAAAACGTTTGCCCTTTTTAAAGTAATTACATAATAAAACTACGGGCGAGTAATAAAGTCACAAAATAACGTAAAATCGATAATCTCAAGTGGAACAAACGGAACAAATATAAATAGCTTTGAACGGGTTATTAATTTTTCTTTCGTATTTAATTTTTTTTAACTGCGCAAATATTCAAATGGGGATTTTAACGATTATTTTTATTGACACTTTATGGTTCGGAAACTGAAAATGACTTAGATATGATCCGATGCTCGGACTTTAACGACTGCACGCAAAACGCCATTTTGGAAAATGGAGCGTTCGAGAATGAGTTACAACCTCCTTACGTATTCAATACTAATTTCATTTTTATTTTTCTTTTCATTAAATGTCAGCGAAGCACTGATATGCAAAACCGTCAGAAATTATTCCTGGAAACAGGGTTCCTTACATCAATTACGTTCATATACGTACAATTTTAACCCTTCACCAACTAGAAATATACGAAGTCATCAAAAATCAATGAGGCGTCTTCTCGCCAAAAGATGAGCGCATTAATCATCTCACGCGATGTTACGACAATGGACAGAATCTATAAACACATCCCCCTACACCCTGGCCACCCTCCGCCCACACACACACATAATTAATTAAAATTATTAATGACAGCGCGTAATAATGATTAATCAATACTCTCGAGTTACAATTATGAGCCCAATAAGTATGCGGTGGATGGGTTAAGTTTGCCACCAAAATATTCAAAAAACGAACAGAAAAAAATCATAAGCGGCCTGTCACTCAACTGTCAAATATTTTTTTAAGAATGTAGTTGCCAGTTGTAAGCTGATGAAAAGAGGTTTTCTACGTAATGGCGTTGGCTGGTTGGTTTTCAGACTAACTGCTATACATTCTTACTAATAATTAATTCGTCGATTTTGACCTGCTTCAAACAAACACGTAGTACGACCTTTAACTTTCCCAGAAACTAACTATACAGTTTCATATAATTCCTATTACTAATTCCAATTTTCTATTCAAATTTTTACAACACACACCAACCCATATTTATATGATTAATTATATACATTTATTAGCAAAACTGAGGGTAGGTAGTGAAGGGGTGTAAGAAAGGGTTGTGTGCTATTAATATTTATTTCGTATGCATAAGTTACACCAAGGATTGATTGCTAAGCGCCGAGATTTCGCCATTTTGATTGATTCGCTTAGTAAAATGATTCATACTTTTTGTTCGTGTGTTTTGCTTATTAATGACTACATGTACCGAGGTAATAATAGCAGCCGCAGTATATTTAAATTATAGTACATTAAATATTTTCTAGTAAATTGTTTCACCAGAAATCGAAGTGCACTCGAGACGGACACCTAAATCGGTGTTGCCTACTTACAAAACCACAATTACTACAGTAATATATTTAAAAATTGCCACTTAAAACCTCGGTGCCTAGTTACGAACAAAAGTAACAATACAAAACAAGATAACAATCACTAATTGCACACCAAAAAGCAAGTCTTTAAACGCGAAAATTTGAGTGTGAAAAGTACGGACGATGCCGTGTCAAATAGTATGGGGGTAGTCACGCGACGATCGCGGACCGTGTTCCAACTACACAGCACTGTGTTGAAATCCCCTACTCTAATGTTCCAGGGTGTTACACAGTGTCATAGCTGTGTGCTCGCGGGGGGAGCTCAAAATGTTATCATAGTTCGCCTGGATCCTAAGTATCGCATGTCGTCCCACAATAAAAGTGCATTTGGTAAAACATTATATAAAAGTTTTTGCACAAATACGCCTAACTACGTTAATAATGGGAAATTAGTCTCTCAATGGTTATGGGTAGAGATAATTTTGTGCATCCTATGTAGTCCTATTTATAGACCTCATACAGCAACCTCTAGAAATACTGAAGAATTTACTTGTCTAAAAATAAATATCAGTCACTAGCTTCTGCCAGCGGTTTCACGCGCATCCCGTGGGAACTACTTCCCGTACCGGGATAAAAAGTACTTCCTCGATAAATGTGCTATCTAACACTGAAAGAAATTTTCAAATCGGACCAGTAGTTCCTGAGATTAGCGCGTTCAAACAAACTCTTCAGCTTTATAATATTAGTATAGATTGTTACCTACAGCATTTTATCAACCATCATTAAAAACTTTATCAAGCTTGCAACACAAGTTTTATTACATGTCTCTAAGTCTAAATCTCTACACAAATACGGACAGACAAACAGACTGCACATACAGTGTCGTTCGAGCCCCCAGCAATATTTTATACTAACCCTTCGTTACAACCCTTTGATTGCGACTTTGCGATCAATCGATTGGGCCTGACCGACCCTTATTATTTACCAATACCGATAGCTAATAATGTATAACACCATATACTTATAAGTACATATCGAATATGTGACAACCCTAAAAAACCCTTTAGATACGCCACGTGTAAAAATTACGAAATCTTTAAATCGTTTTTGCGAGATAATCTCAGAAATTACTGTGCCAATTTGGATGATGGCAGCCGTTCATAGATTATTTTCTTAAGTAAATAATTGCTTGTGGATCGTCACGCTACGGAAGCTGGAGGTTAAATGTAAGATGTACTTGATCTTTCTAAGTTCAAATATAGATTTCTCAAGGCATTGTCTTTCTACAATTTTCTGTAATCTTTTTCTCTTACAATATAATTTACATGTATCGATGCAAAGCCTTCATTAATTCCTTTCTATTAATGCATTGCCACCAAAATGCATTAAAAAACTTAAAAGCTGATGAAACTCCAATACCATCACAGCGATGTCCAAAAATCACCCCCTAATCTGTCAGGCTCACGCACACACACAAACCTTACACTGACACGTAAGTTTTCGATAGGGTTCAATCGCGATTTTTGATCCCCATCTCAAATTTGGTCCCAGGAGGACCCACCCTTTTCGATCTCACTATATACAAGAATTATACATTATAGTTGCATACATACAAATTAAAACTGCGCCCTTGGGTGTTGCTTTTGATGCCCCTTTTCACTATAAGCAATGAGGTTTGAAGGAATTACAATGCTGATTTTTAGCGCGAAGAAATTAGCCTCTAAGTCTATTAAAATACTTACAAGCGTTGGGACTATTGTCCCTTAGTAAATACCTTCTTATTCTTCCAGCCTTGTTCTTAAGTTATTTTAAAGTTTACTCATGTTCACTTTCAGGCAGTCAATCCATTTTCCTCGGTCCACCTCTAAATACATCTAATATTAAACGATTCTTATAAAAACAACCCTTCAAGCGTCACCTAAAACCATATCCTACAAACTCAGTACCCCACTCACCACAAAAACCGGGAACGTTCAACAAAATATCCCAAAATGATTCATAATATTGCAAATAAAAACAAAGAACAGACGACAGTAGCATCCAACCCTCAAAAAAACAATAAAAACATATAGCACGCACCTCAGACGGACACGCGGAACCCTCGCATAGAATTAACCCTTTCGATACAGAAAGGTGAACAACCCAGTTAAAAACGGGACTTTCTTGTCCCATGGTAAGCGATGGGCGAGCAGCGAGTTAGAGTCATTAGTGAATATTATTAGGAGAGTACCAAGGACTCTATATAAAACAAATGAAAACAGGGGCATTGCTTCAGTCTCGCAATTCCCCTTAAAGACACGTAGTTAATTAGAGGCAGTTTTTTAACAACAACGATGTTATGGATCACAGAATGCGTCAATAAACTACCAGTTACAAGCATTCGAAATTCAATGATATCCCTTTAAATAAGCATCCCAAATAATTTAAGTTGTCGAAGTTCGTCAATAAAATCCGCTGGCTCTTATGACTTGTCCTATAATCCCGTATTTTATCCGCAGGGCGACACGCATGCAAACGAATATTCATATCGAACTTAAAAAAAGGATCGTTCATTTAGAAATAATCTGGAACGCGTCCAAAATGTCCGCTTCATTATAACAGTTCTAGATCAAAAGCTTTTATTATAATTGTTATAATATTGATATACGCAGTGTTTAATTGATTTTTATGACCCATTCATTAAAATTATTTGTAAGCATTTTTATTTCTTCTGTCACCTAAATATATCGCTGTCAATGTATTCGAAATTGATAATTTCTTCCACACATTCCATAAGTTCTGAAGAAGAAAAAGAGCAAATACAATCTTAACATAGAATAGCACTATAAATAAATACGGTCCCCCAGTCGATGTATCGCCAAGAATTAATATAATTCTCGTCATTAGATGTCCGATCGCTGCGACGTCTTAGCTCCAACTGACAGATGACATTGACAGCTCCTTAATGATGGCTGACAAGAGGCGCCCTCCGACGGCCCTCTTGCCAATTTTGTTGTGCGTTCTTGAACACGTCTTGTTGTCAACTCGGTATATTAAAATATGTTTAATTATCTGAACATCAGTCGTTAGGGAAACAAGCTGAATTAGGATTTCAAAGAATTTTCGAACGTTAAAAACAAGAAATGAGACATAATGCTAAAAAATATGTCTTAATTTCCATTTTCAAGAAATAGTCAAGATAACATCGGCTACCGATCAGCGCTAAAATCTCGAAATTATTCCAAACCTTACAAACTCTGCGTAATCAAAACAAAACGTACATCATTAAATATCTGCGTACGATCGCTGGCTGAAAAGTAAATTAATTCTGGAAGTGGAACAAAAAACTGCAAAACAATAAGACTTCGGAGGAAACCGCACAATTCGACCGCCATTAATTATTCAGTGTCATCATCCAACGACGGATATCAACGCTCATAATAAACTCGTATTTTGTATTGTACTTAATATATGTAGGGATCGTTTCACAATATTCCAGAAACTCTTGAGCAGACTAAAAATACACCGAACTCATACCAATTTTTAATACCATGTCTAGATTTCTCCAATACTGAAGAATTAGAGTCAGTTCTATATTTCTAAATCCAAAATATAAAAAACTTTACCAACCTTAACATTCACACAATGAGCACAATTTATTACAATCAATAAACACACACACGGACAATTATAAATTCGGCACACACACACAAGTTTTAACGAAACTCATGCATATTTATAAACTTAATGTGTATATTATTTTATATATCTGCGCCTGTGTGGGTAGGGAGGGTCTTAATAACAGATATTCAATCAAAATCAACCCCTTTTCCTGTCCGATATCTTTGCACTGTGCATCTCCCCTTGTCGGTTTTGTTTTGTTAGTACTATATGTGCGTATTCTGATAATTTGTGATTTAGTTCGATCCTACAACATCCCATTTCATCAAGTTCGAGAAAAAACTGCTTTAACAATGAAACTTTTTTCATATACTTACCTACGTAACCGTTTCTTTGTAACAAAGTAACTAGTTAAACATAACGTTTCTCAGTATCACAGTGACTTAAGCAACACAATATAGCCACCCATTAAAGTTATAACTACGCACTGTATAATTTTAACTTCCCCATCATTAGTTTTGTAAAGATTCCTGTCGATCTAACGTTGGGTTTCTTCCACTGAGAAATAGCATTTGCATATGAATAACTACACCTTTTATAGCAACTACATGAGTTAGAAAAAACTACGATGTCTAATCAAGAATCATAGAACACCCCTAATTTATAACCCCAAAAACTCACGGAGAATATTATGATTGATTTTTAAAACTGTACGTTGATGATTTACTCATTTTTCTAAAACACCTTCGATTTCGCAAAAAGCTTCCCCTACCTTAAAAGTAATGTCCATTTCAATGAAACAGGAGCAAAACGTCTGTTCTCTTCACGCAAGAGAAATTCTCCATTCCAATAAGATATTAGAAACACAAATTGCGTATCAGAAATATACAATTAATAACGAGTCGTCCAAAACAAAAGCGTGGGTAGACGCCAAAAAAACGGGGAAACATATAATGCATCAGTGAATCGTAGAATTTGAACAGTATCGTGGAACGGGGTGTATAAAATGTATAAATCTTTCGGGGTGGCCGTCTGGCAGGACTAGCCATGCCTGTGTATAGATATTTAAAATTATTCCCTTTGATACGGATGATAATTTCATTCGTAGACTTGCAGCGTCAACAGAAACATTCCATTGTTCTATTTTTAAACTTATTGGAATATTCTTAGTTGGCAATACTTGATCGAAGGAATACTTAGAAAAATAAACTTGACTGAAAGTTTAGAATGACGTTAGTTGAATCGCTTTTAGATCAGTATTCTAGGAAACGAATAACTGAAGGACAGAAGCTTTTCTAGTTTTACCTAGGAATTCTATTTTTGCTGGTAATTAAATGTTACGTACCTAATTGGCTAACTAAGCTGACGCAAACAATAAACCTAGATTCGAAATTCAAATCAGAAGTACCCGTCATTAGGGTTTCGAATTTAGAAACAAACATTCGAAAATCAAACGTTTGGTAGCCGGCACGTGACACACGGCGCAGTCGGCAAACTTTTTCCCGACGCAACGAGTTGGTGCTGAAAGTTGGCGAGCCTTTGTTTCGCGCAATCATACGCTACGTTGTAAGGATGCGTTGCGAACCGCGATCTCCACTCATCCTTTTGCCAACAGTACTTTGATTTCCGAACCGCTTTGATTCAAACTTTTAAGCATCCCGTGTTTTGACGTCGAATATTGCATTTCCGTGTGTGTTTAATTTGATATTTGTTTGGAACTACACCGCCCGTATATCATCTATATTTGAAATTCATAACTTCAAACGGCGATTCCGATGAACGTTATTTAAAATGTTCTGACGCGCCGCGATCGGGCCAATAACACTCAGTTTCTAGTTATTCTCATTGTATACAATCTCACCCCACAGACCGCGACCCTCTGAGAAAAAATAATAAATTATTTTAGTTAGTATGCAAATAAGCACGGACCGATATTTTAACCTACACCCCATTGAAATAGCGCACTTTTTTTAAATATCTGTTCTTTATGGTACGGAAGAACGCGCTTGTTTTTAACATTTGAAATTGGAATCATAAATAGTTCTTGTAATAAGCTCGCTTTTTGAATTTAGAATTGCAAAGTGATTTTGAGTTTGGAATAGTGTTTCTAAATGCGAATTCAAGTATGGTTCTAAATGATGGTGGTTCTCGGTTGCCCCTTCAACATTAATCTAGATCTTAATGCGTGTGTATGTGTGGGTATCTGTTGTGTGTGTGTGGGAGACAGGGCAATGATATTTAATTCGAAGGGTAGAATTTCTCATCGATTTTAATTTTATGCGCGCATCCCGTCTCGGCGTGTATTATTTGTTTTTTATGTAAATATTCCCGATCTCTTATTCAGACGAGTGGCGTCCATTTTGCGGATTTTTTCCCTTTTCACATATTTAGACGTTGGAATATTTTAATATAATGGGTTTTGTGTTTGCATATTGGCATAACTTATTGTGAAAATTCTAATTCGTTCTGTCTATTCTGGTGTTGTCAAGAACTTTGCTCGCGTCGCGGCTACGGCTGACTTTTTATTTCACGCTCAGTTTCCAATTCGATGAATGAAAGAAGATGGAGTGTGTATATCGAAAGCAATATAACATTACGAATGCTATCACATCACAATTATTCTGAAATGTATCCCTAAAACACATTATTAAAATGGTGCCAATTCCTATGCAAACAACAGATGATAGACATTGTATCTTATATTCTAATGAAGAGGTCAATGACGTAATTAAGGCGGCCCCACACACACACACAAATACCTGTCGATATATCAGACCCACCCCTGTAAACCCACAAAATTAATATAGCCGAGAGCTACGTCAAAAATCATTATATTTTATGGGCGGCCAAAATAAATGACGCTTATACGGTACTGCTGGAAAGTTTATATTCAAATTTCACTCAGTCCGTCGGTCCGGCATCTCCAAGGATCAATTTACATATTTTCACAGGTTTCCACGATTACATTTAATGTTAGATATGTATGCGGAACCGTGAGCGTTAAAGATACTTTCCAGTTTCCGAGCTCACATGCGGCTAGACTGCCAGCCCGCCGGAATAGTTGCCTTTGCACTTTATGCGATGGCCGAAATTAAAAATATATGTTTGACAGCTTTTTTGCAGTCCAAATTCAAATGAGCTTCTGTTAAAATTCGAATGACGAACTGTAATTTCAACGTCACAGCAAATCCATAAACAAAAATAGCATTGTTCTTGGTACACTCTATGATGAATTTTCTTTGTGTTACTTAACGTGTTTTCTAATTACACGTGTATTTTATACAATGTAAATTCCAATTAATTCTTGCGAATACAAAATAATGGAAAACAAAGGTAAACGTATGACGTCTGTACGCAGGACCATACAACACGCAAATTAATTCCGAAGAACGAGAATGTCAAAAATAAGTTCACGTCAAAGCATATTCAATTAAAATAATGATAGGGATGTGTTTGTTACGTAAATAATGATGTCGGTTTGTATGTTGGTTTGCTTATTTTTGGGGGAACGTGTGTTACACCTTATAAGTATTTTATTCTCGTGTTATTCTTCGCGTAAACGATGTTTGGGGAAGCTCGAACTTGGCCGAAG
The DNA here is from genome assembly GCA_963856015.1 of Helicoverpa assulta. NCBI lineage: Eukaryota > Metazoa > Arthropoda > Insecta > Lepidoptera > Noctuidae > Helicoverpa > Helicoverpa assulta. The sequence goes on from CAWLCW010000011.1 coordinate 11,324,351, forward strand.
TTCCGCGGAGTTCGCAACTAACTATAAGGAATGAGATTGATATGCATAAATGTTTAGTCTGTATGAGAATCACGTTTATTTTGGCTTTTGCAACGATATTATGCAGTTAGCACATAAATCAAATGCATCTATTAAAACTGAACATCCAAAAATCAAAACACAACAAAATTAAATTGGAAACCTAATACTTCAAGCAGCCGCAGAAACTAAACGCAAAATCAATTCCCGTCTGCGAATTAAAAGCATTAATAATACAAAATTTGATTATCCCATAAAAGATGCGGATCATAAAACTCATAGTTGCTATAGTGTGCACAGTCGAATGTACGAATTAGGAACCCTTTTGATCGCACCCCTCCCCCCTCCTCGCCTGCCATTCATTTTCATAATAAAATCGTAACAAACGGCGCAGGTAACAAAATATGGAGAGAGAACCGAAATTTATGTGAACGCAATGTGATTATTTATGTCGAAACTTGAGATTTAGCTAGAGATATCGTCGGCGAGGTGGATGTATGGCCGACGCCCTGACGGACGCAAGATTTCGATGATGTAGTGCCGTTTTATCGTTGTTTACGACAATACTCGTAAATATAACAATATAGGTTCTTTTCACACATACTTATACACTAGCTATAGAACTATGCATTCTTAAAAAGTCCTTCAAAAAGTACTTAGCGTCGTCTCGCCATAGACAATACAAGCAAAATTCTTAACTATAGTACCTATTAAATGTATGATAAAACAATAGAGTAACCATATCCTCACCTCCGCATCCGAGGAAGGGCCCAATCAATCTGTCTGTACGAGATACAGCCTCAAATCTAACTATTGTTCACGAATAGGGAAATTTCCATTTGGATTTATTCATTTGTCTAACTATTGTCGGGCCTTCCTATTTTGTGTATATTAAAATAATTGTTTTGCCGCCAACATTTCGATGTTCTAAATTCAAACGGATTTACGTGTGTCATGTGTTTTGTGCCAGTGTTATATTAACCATAGAGTTTTTAGTAAGAGGTTTTATTTTAGTGATGCAGATTAAGTCAGCTTTTCAATTAAAATATCAGTTGTAATTAATTCCCCAGGCGTAAAATCGACGTCTTATTAATACTTAAACGCGAAGCCTCAATAAACGTTCCATTTCACATCGGAAACCGAAAAGCCGTTGTATAATAAATTTAACGACAAATTCCGATAAGAATCGGCGACGCACAGACGCAATTTTCATAGATATAGCTCAATTAACAATTGGTTTCAATCGCGAAGACATTTCGTATAATAAAGTAGTCCCCCCGCGTGGGGGTGCCTTCAGGCAATCTTATTTCTGTTTGTAATATTGCGGTGTCAATTTCGCATATTGAAGTGTGAGCACGAATATGGAACGCCATTGTTTGAATCTATATTGTCTATGAACTCGCTTGTCTCTGATCTGGTAAATTGGATCCTGAGGCTCCGCTGAGATTGGAAGTATGAAGTGGATTTTAAAGTACCATATAATCTTCACGAGTTTTAAGTAGATAGTCGCTTATGTTTTAAAAGTTTATGTACAATAGAATTGATTTTTCTAAAGTCATATACAATCTGACCCAATTATACTCACCACAAATCCGTACAAACACAATATTCGCTCGTTACAACGAACACAAACAAACAAATCAATGAAAAGACCGAACTCAAACATGTAAATAAAAACGCCAATAATCAACCGTCACAAAACGATGAAAAAATAAAACCATTGTGTGCAAAAGAATTACACACAATATCCAATTGTGGTTCCGTCAACGAGGTTCGTAATAAAAAACCGCCACCCCACGGAACCCGGGCATTAATATCAATCTATCAATAGCTCTCAATACAGAGGCGTGAGTGATCAATAAACGATACTAAAAAAATACCCCACATTTTCCCCCCTCTATTACTATTTTATCGATGATTCGTATCGTCTGTTTTGATTGAACCCTCTAGTAGTCTATTGAATTATCGAATATCGCATTTTAATTCCTCAATGTGATTTATTCCGATTCAGTTTAATTTATTCCGATTGAATAATTCGATTTCGGTAATTGTTTACGGTTATGGCTTAATTTTTGATAATCGAATGTGTCGGTGTCTACAATTGTCGATGGCTTGTCACTTGAGGTTTAATCAATTGAATTTGATGTAGCGAATTGATTTGATGTGAATGTCGTATGTTTATTATGTTTTAACTTTTTGGTATCTTCCACACACAGGGTTATTGCAAACTTTCTTGTCTTATCAATCAAAGACCAAACTTTTACATATCAATTGAATAACTTTACCAACGAACACCCTATAGATAATCTTATTTCATCGACTCACAGAGAAAGCCAAAAACAATCCCAACTTGAAAATCGTCAATAAATACACATCTTGGCAAAACTTGGTACATTTTAAACTCCATTACTTATCGTTCGCAATCCTTGTACTTAATTACTCTCAGCAAATACAATGACGTCACATCGATAGGTAAGACGGGGAGAATGGGGAAGATAGGAATCGTATGTTTTCGGATTAATTCGTTCGTGAAATCGTCTCGTTCCGATAAGAATGGTAACTGCTTCGTACTAATTGAATCTACAATTGCGTTGGCATGTCTGATTTCATTAGTTGCTTGTGTGTGTGAGGGGGGTAAGTATCTCGGCTGATGGATGCTTGAAAGTTGCACGGTAGAATTTTTGGCAATATTGGTTTGTAAAAGCTAGTTTATTTTTGGTTGTGGTTGAGTGTAAGGGTTAAAAATGATTTGCATTTTTTTCTACATTATTTTGAGAATAGGAAATGTTGGTATCAAATGTCTCCATACCTATAATCCCAACAGAATCGCAAAGCGTTCTGAACACAACAAACTTCAAAATATACAAAATCTCAAAAGTTGTTTGTACGCAGACATCTTATTGAATACCCTCATTCAATTCGGAACAACGGAACCGGTCCAAAGCGTGAATTGTTTCAGAATAATGGTATTTATATGCTACATTGGTTTCAAGGGAAATCACTCTTTGGAATAGTCCATAACGTCTGCTCCTGTTGGCGTATTGCTAAGAATGGCGTTACCCGAGGTTCCTCCCTTTACAACGTTGTACGTGAAAACGCGATACCAGAATCCGATATTACTTAAACTCGTATTGAAATCGGGCGGTGGGGGGAAGATTTCGGAATATTAAACATTCACGTTTATTAGTTTGTCCTCAACGTATTTGGTAGTCTAAACGGGGGTAGTTTTCGATGAGAAACTTGGAAAGTGTGTTAACGAGTTCACCCTTACCGAGTGTAGTCGATTTTCCTAATGGGTATAACATTTTAGTCGATTGTGTCAGTTTTCAACTAACTTTTGATGTAAGTTAAGTAAGTAGCGGTGACGGCTCACTGCTTTAATGGGCTTGATTCGGGAATCGAACCCGGAGTGTTCCTATTTGTCGCTACATATCGGTTACGTTCACTGAAACGTTAAGAGGGAAAACTTAAGCCATTCAAATCAAAATAATTAACTGCCTTACAATTATTTTCAAAATAATAACTAATGATAAACATAAATTGACAGTCGTAACACTTGTCAATACATAAGGCTTCGAAATACCCAATGTTTATGTTTAGAGAACTTCAAAAGCACAAGAGCCCAAAAATATTCGACTCTTGACGAAAAGGGCTCGTTTACTCATAAATCGTCCACCCACAACAGCAATTTATCCATTAAAATAAATCAAAAATTCAATATCACAAAGTCTTTGCGAAAAAAATCCGCTCTTAATCGATGGCTCTCGAAAAAATACCGTCAAAAGAAAATTGGTATCGTATGATCTCGGCTGCACAGATAGCTAAAGGGGCCCACAAAGGCAGCTATCGGAAGGAAAACGAAAGGGTAATGCGGGCATAAGATGCGCATCGACACACACGGCCTAATCACGACACCCCCCTCCGCCCACCGCCCAACTTTTGCATATTGCCCAAATTGCCCCTGCCTCCCTTAGCTTCGCCGCTAAGCGTACATTTTTGCTGGCCGGATAACTCTTCGCATTACCGTTTCTTTACAATCCATCAGGCAATTCCGAACCTTGTTCCTTTGTGATAGAGGTTACCCTTCATTTTGGCGACTGTACCAATGTTTTGTTTGTAGTGTAAGGGTGTCATGACGTTTGAGGGATGTTTCGACTCAGAGGACTTCTTAATTGTGAGCGTGCAGTTTTGCTATTGATTTTTTAATGTGTCTCTACGTATGATGGCATGGGGGACGTAAGTACGTTTTCGTATTTTCATTTAGTTATAAAGTATGGATGCTATTGTTGAAGGGAGTGTTTGATCTTTGTTACGTCGAATGACAAGTAAACATTCAAGTGTTTTAAGCCTAAACTGCCTTCTAAGTTATTACAGTAATTGGTAGAACTACACCAGAGGCAGTAATTGTAACAAAAACTGCAATTCATATAAACAATTATTAAATAAAACACGCTCATTGGTAGTTCGTTAAAACGCTCAAAGTATATAATTATGGCACAAAATAGTACCAAAGAGGCCGCTCTTTAGCAAACCTGTCTATAATTCCTTCTGGCCATAGAGTAAGATGTAGACTGGCATTTAACACAAACATGGCGCGAGAACTGAAAAAATAAAATGTCGTCGTGATTTATGTTTTTGTCAATGTACGCTCTCGGTTTATTTTAATCTCGGTATGGTATTTCCGCTAATTAAAAGATAAGTTTTTTATGAAAGGATTTTCCTGAACAGACAAACGATTTCAGTAAACAGTTTAGATATCGATAATTTAATCGTATTTGTTTGAAACAAATATTCCAAAATAGTCCCGAGCTTATGTTTTCTTGTGGTTTAGCTAGAAGGCACAGTCGGGAGTGTCGGGCCTGCGTGCCTGACTACTCTCCGACATTAATCTCTATCTTGTAAAATTATAATAATTGCATCAACATTTAATAACTGCGTTTCATTACACGCATTTACCTTTTCTCGTATTAAAAGGAATTATTTTCTAGAAATTACTAACCCACTTTGAAAAAACATGGAGACTCGTAATTAATGTCAATTTTATTTATAATTACGCGACGACCGCCGCCAGATGGCGGTATTTGCGTAAAAACGAGACCGGGGCCCATGAGCTATGCGATAATATAAATATTTCTTACAATATTAGACTTTAGTATCTGTGCTACAATTTTATTATTTTAATCTATGACCGCATTCTTTTGGAGCATACTTTTGTACTAATATGGAATAATTTAGCTTGAGACTTCTTAATTATTTTATAGAATTAAAGGACTTTGTATTGCAGTTGTTCACTACAAACATTCTCTTACATTTTTTCATCCCAAGATCCTCTCAACACCAAAAGGTAACACCTCAACTTGCCAATCAATAATCAACCTTAAGCACATAATTCGTTGCCTTGTAACTGTCATACAAATGATATGGAGTACAATTGAGTACAATTAGGTGCATCACAATGGTAACGTGCATTGTCCTTGCGCTCACAATGGCTAGGTGACGATCTTACAATATAAATACACGGGACTTCCTTGATTAGTATAATAGGTGCTTCAAGCAAGGTTGATATTGTCTCGTATCAGAATACCGTAATTATGGCTAATGATTTAGTGGAACATCCCTTTTCAATAGGTTTAAGTGGGTTAAGATGGCAACGTAATGTATTAAGGCATAGTTTTTATGAAGAAAATCTTATATGACCATCTATAACTAGACATTTCCTTCCTATATCTTATTATACAATTTTCTTTGACAAACTACTAATTACTTAATGATAGTAGGTACCCTTTAATAGACAAGGGAATTAACGAATATTTGTCGAGTACAAAACAAAATATCGTTTTCCATTCTCTTTATCTTGTGATATTATTTGCTTACGAAGGCTGCATACGGGCGACCCGGGATACACAGCCACTGGATGTACGAACCACATTGTAAGCGCGCTTGAACGCTATGAGGAAGCGCACTTTGTAAGTACCAATCAGATCGCGGGGTTGGCATCGTTGAGGCTACGATACATAATTTTTCAAGTTAAACAAATGTATTTTATCTTAATTTTGTAAAAAATAATTTATTAAAATACGAAAAGCAGCAAGCAAAAACTGAAGCGTCAATTAGCAACCATTCACATTAAGTTTCACCACACACAATGTCCATTTCCAGTAGCGTTACATCCGCGCTCGTTCCCCCTTCTTCCATTCTATTTGCACAACTCCTTAATGCTTTATTTCGTTTGTGTGCTTAGTCTAATTAGAAAACTCCGAATCTACTAATGGCTAATATCGAATTTTAGCTCCTTTTTGTTTTTCTACGTCTTCGTATTATCAAATTATGTTCTTTATGACGCCCATACGTGTTCATTAGAGGGAGTCAATTTAAAAATGGCGGTAAAATTCCGGAAGCTTTCAGAAAATTACATTGGAAACGTCAATTTTCCCGCGCCATTTGTTTGACAAGTTTGACATATCGAAGTGACACGGTATCACTGACAGGCGCAATTTCGTCAATCTCCGGCTCGTTCCGGTGAATCGGAACGTGTTCCGATTAGCTGAGACGTGATTCGAGAACGGAACTCTTTAGGACGACATTCGAATATGCTGGGATTGAACGATCGTCTGGGAACTGAAAGCTAGTTAAAGCGTTATAGTTTTTCTATATCATTATGGCAATAGATCATTTACAGATATTAGACTATTATGTATAAAAGAGTAATTTAAGAAGTGTTAATACAGAATTTAAAGAAATCCTCTAATAAAACATACAAATCAAAAGTCAACAAGGGGTAGAAACATCGGCGATGAACCAGCATTTCTGTTAAATTCAAGCCCGATTTACCTCCAACACGTTATCACACGAACTGGTTGGATTCTTGAAAAATAAATGTGATAGCAACGGGCGATACGTAACTATAAATTAAAATAATTATCGCCTTTTGGGGGTAGAATGCAGAGGCTCCGACATCAGCTGTTCGTTGCAGCACGAAGGTTGGAGTTCCGATTGCGGTGTTTAATACTTTTTTTTGTGGCCTATTTGGTATTACTCTTATAGGGAAAAATAAGAAAGGATGGCATAGATTCAGTTTTAGTGTTGCATTTCAATGTATGAGAAATGCTTAATCTATATATATTATGCCTTAATTGCATCCGCACAATTTTTCCCTTTCTAGCATAGTTATGAAACATTCATACATAAAAGACACAACATTATACACCCAAAAACACTTTCAATGCAGACATACAAAAAAGGCCCCATACCTCACGGCGAAACAAACCATTTTAATTGCAACACGAAACTATATTTTATCCGTGGTATGCATTTTTTCCGACCTCCCCCGGCAGGCCGTTACTCAAAATAATCTAGGCTAGATATCTCACCCCCACGTGATCTACTACCCTTGCCACGGAAGAAACACGTTTCTCTAGATATTTTTCTTTTAATCCCGAATGACGTCTGAACGTAATTGGCGGTTATTTTCGAGTCGCGTGAGGTTGGTAGCGTGCGATGTACGTTCGTAATTTGAAAATGTGTGGCTCTATGTTTGTATTATTTGTCGATAGTTTTTTGTTTGTTGTTTATAAATAAAATCTAAACCACTTATCAATCTAAGTACTACAGCAATAAATGTTAACACCGACAAGTCTCGCTTCAATAAAGTTCACGTGAAACCCGTGAACCGATGAACCTGAAACAATCGGTACCAATAACTTCCACATACAAAACTTATCATCGAAATCAAACCAGCGACACCCCAATAGCGCCCGTTCCGACCACAACAGGCAAAACTTAGTTTTCCATTCGGTTTTATAACGCGAACGATAGACAGGCAATAAATGAGCTCCCACAACTTATAATTGCTTCATTTCGTTGTCGACTCAAAACCGAGAACTATGCACTTTGCATTCGGCGTGTCTGTCTCGTGTTTTCAAACGATAATTGGATTTGTCAATAAAAAGTATCCCTGAAATCTGACAGGCCTCGTATTAGATAGCCTTCTTCGTCTGGATGTCAGACAGAATTATAAACTGACATCCCTCACAAAATACAAAGCTTTTTTTAAATTCGGTAAAACTTTTCATTAAAGCTAGACCTGAAATAAAAATAGAACAAAAAGCTGCTATAACCCTATCAATCCCGAGTCTTAAATTCGCCCGACGTTCCACAATACCCTTCATTCAACGTTAATCACGTCCGTTACACGGTTCATTAAAAACTATCTAGTATTTAATACTGACAGAATCTCCGCGCTAAAGTTCCCAAACATGAACTGACAGCGACGAAAAAGTAATAATCGAAATGATCACGATTCATCGCTATGTTTATCCGAACGCCACCGACGTATCATGTCAAAAGTGCATGGACAAGTTCCATGTCAGTGTTTGCCCGTTAAAATATACTCTAAATACAAATTACCAAGCCAAACCCGACCCTATCGCCCACACAATAATACAAATATTAATGTTGTACAATTCGCGCTTGTCGGTGTTTATTAATTTTTAGCATTTTCACGGCGCACGTTCGATATGACGCGTGATTGATGATCGCGACGTTCATTGTCAATCAAACTGTTACTGTAAAAGCATTTGCCGAAATGTGAATATTTATGAATCACAAATGTTTGTCCCGTGCAATACGTTAAAATAATAATTTTCATTCGTTCGTTTTAATTCCGATAGATGCGATGACAGCTGAAGAGCACGTAATAAACGGATAGTATGAATCTTTTTGAAACTCGCGTCCAACTGTTCAATCATTCGCGTCGTTTATCATCTTTTTTGAAACGAAACGAAACTCGTCGCGTCAAACTAGACAGACTATAGATGACGTAAAAAGAAAAACGGCCGTCCCGCCGTAGAAGCTTTCCGAACGTCTTTTTGTTCGTTCAGTTGGTATTACTCGCGCGTTCGAATTCGAAATTTGAATTTTCCCGCTTAAACGTCGGCCTAATAAATGTTTTCCGACGATTCGCGATTTGGTAGGCAGACCATCTGACACTGAAGAATTAGGACATGGAGTTCTTGGTTTAATCTTTGATCAGGTAATGAAAAGGTTGTAAATGCACCGCATGCAGGTATTCTTTGCTGCGACATTGTACCAAAATGACTGACATTGAGGGACACTGCAGGTAAAACGAATGCTATGATATGTTAAGCAGATATGATGTAATAAAATCAACCGTAGCACTTTCTGAAGGATACAACCTCCTCACAATAGTACTGAAAAGATAAGTTTTATACTTTAGTGACAGGTTGCACGAAGTCTTGAACAAATCAGGACTAGTCCCATATATCTTGGGCACCATGCTCCCCCTAAACTGTTTGACCACTTTGACAGATCGCAACATGAACTCTTTCTACGTCAAAATGGCGTATTAAGTTTTTTTACTCAGTTGTCTGTCATCAGTTCCTTTGTGATTGAGCTGCATTGACGCATTGTGCTCCAAATTGATTCTGTTTTGTTACTTTATTGAGCTTCAGACAATCGTGGTCGTCCATCTTTGTTTTTCCATCGATCTTCGATGAAAGAGGTTATGGTTTTGAGAAAAAGTGTAAAAAGTTTCGTCCTTTGTAGCTCAATTTTGTGGATTGGCTTTTGACTAGTTGTTTGAACATCCTTGTTTCGTACTTTTCGCTTTCATTTGACGATTAGAATACGTAACATTTTAGGCAAGCATTAGTCGGAAATACCAGCATTTATGAAGACTTTTTCTGCTTCCAAAGTATCATCAGCGCCATAAATAAATGTGCGCATATTATCACCATATAAAAGTAGGTGTAAGGTAGAATCGAGCACGTCTGATAAACCGCCGGGGACGGTGGCGGATTTATGGCCCGAGAGCCGACCATTTGCATCGGAAGGAACCAGCCAGGAATGTGAAGCGACGCACGCAGCACTCTGTGTGGCTTGTGTCACTGTTACACGCTCAGATATTAATTGCCTGACTATTTTTCCTTCAGCTTTCAACCCCAACGATGACACTTGAAGGTAAAGAGAAAATGAAACTTAAATGAACTGTCCCATTTCCCAGTCATCAACAGTCAGGCAAATTAGCAACTGTCCACGTAATCAACGAATAAACTACCAACTACTTCGAATGAAGTCCCGAAAAATCCCATCTAGAAGTCCAAACAAAGTTGCTAACACATGTAAATCTCACCAAATTGTGCAAAAGGTCTTTTTTAAACGATCCGCACGAGAGAGGTATTCGAGTTAATCGACGTCACAGTGGGGTGATCACAGACCCCGGCGGCCACGCTGTAATTATACTAAAAATGTGGTAGACTTCAATAAAAAGCTGAAACTGTGACGGGCGGCGGTCGAAAACATAATTGTCCATAGTAATGATTGTAGGTAATTGTGCGAGGGTTACCCTTAACCCTTCGCTGAAGGAACCCTTAGATGCTGGGTAAGATGGAGGCGGACAGCGATCTAGTGTCCTGGGAAAAAAAAACAAGAATTTCATCCCGTATCGACACTAACATACCGCAACTGAAATACCAGACTATATTTTTACCATTTCTTATATTCATGTAACAAAAATCTATGCCATCCTGTAGGAATCTCAATTTAGGTTCATCTACAACAGAACTGCCAATCATTACAACTGAAACAATTTCTAGTAAAAAAAGATCCAGTCATCTTTTCCTAGATCCCGCTACCGCTTATAACATAAAACTAAGTTAATAGCGGTCAGTGCAGGTTCGAATTAAGACAATAATTACTCGCGGTGCCGTCTGCCCAAATTTTCGTTTCGGCTAATACTTTTTATGGCGACTCTACTCTATTCTGAATGTTTACATAGCCTTTATAGGCACGTGAAGGATTACTTGACCATGACGAACCCTGAAAACATCCCATCGGGTAAAACATATCTCTATTTAAATATTAAAGAAAGAAAATCGCAATAACTCGACACGTAATGAAACATACAATTAATTATATCAAATAAAAAATTCAATGTCAATAAACAAACGAAAAAATGCCGCGAAAAATCAACTTGACATATACTGGCATCCATCTTTTATTAGCGCGTTCTCTATGTCAAAATATTTCATTTGTTCTCATTAGTTATTCTATATTATTATGAGTACAATCGTAATGATGTCTGAAGGTTATTTTTTCAGTTTTTTACTAAAGAGGCCGGTTGTTAAAGATTATTTACGACACTTCTTCAAAAGTACGTCAAAAGATATTTGCTAGAGTATTATAATGTTGATATGTTAAGATATTGATGTCAAGGTGTTATAATAATTAGGTGATTTTTACATGATAAGTTCCAGAACAGTTCTAAAGTAAAAACAAATATTAAAAACTATTGTTCATTGTTTTTGTTCGATATAACAAAAGGCAAATGATTTATCGTTATGCATTCAACTTAATTAAAACTTCAGTCTAGACGAGAAAAAAGCATCGGACCATTTTAAACAATTTAATTAATTACTATATTCTAACCATTATTTGTATAGGTATAAGTATGTAAGAATTCACTCGAATATTAATATATCCTGTATAATCATTATAAAGTATTTATTATAATAATAAGGCTTGCATCATAATAACCTTATTTAAAATGATTATTACTTACTTTTTCTAGAACATTTTGTGTTTCACACCTAATTAGCGTGATTTTAATGCATTTCATACTTAATCATTAATTTCAGCTACTGAATGTATGTAAATAATAGGTAAGTCAGCCACATAATATTTTCCTAAACTTTTGTCAAATTGACATTGACATGACTGGCTGTACGATATCAAATACCTTTGCCTACCTTACACCGATAAAAAAATACTTTATCTATGATCCTAAACCTACTTAATTATTGAATTATATTATTAGAAAATCCTCAAAACTAAGTCCTACAGTAAAGCATCGTGAAGACACAGTCAGGGTCACGCGGCGGCCGTGATTTCCGTCGCATCTATCTACTCGTATGATATGCATCTTCACGCTCGGGCGCCGCGACGCCCCACCTGACTGCCAACAATTGATATCTTCCGAAGGTCGACTAATAACATGCTGAGAATCATCCAAGCGTCACTCTCAAACAACTACCTAACCCTTATTGTAATACCACAAGTTTCAAATTCCTTTAAACTGAAAATAACTTGGGCTAAACGTACGGCCGTCTTGTTAGGTGCTGATTTCATGAATAGATCGTCAATTGTCTTGAAATGTGAATAGTTTTTAGTTTTTTTGCTTTTGTAACGTTCGAAGTCCATTGATTTTAATATTTTAATCGTATGTTTCTTTGTTATCCGTTATTAAACTTGAAAGCAAGAAAAATCCGTAATCATTGCGTAGGTACGAACGTAATTAATTTACATGTTGCTAAGCTATTAAGTTTCAGAGAGCAATTACATTTACACGTGTGTTTCAATAAAAAGGATTAATATTACAACTAATTTAGGCCAAATAAACCGCGAAGTTTCAATAGTAAATATTAACTTTATTATAAAAAACGTCATCCGCCATCTTTATCGTGAAAGATTGATCTACATAATTACAGATGCCTTTATTGTGGCCACAGATAACATAAGACAATTACATGGCAATTAAATTCTTTAGAAAATACTCCGTTGGCGACATTTTTAATGTTGTAATGTTATTATTTTAATGTTGGTAGTTCTGTTTCAGACGTACGTAATAATTTGAAATGGTTACGTGATCATGTAGTTTCTGCTTATTTCATTTAGATTGCTTCCTGAACTTATTCAATTAAACTACTCTGACATTACTAATTTATGTTTTTTTATCTATAAGATTTTTGTAATTATTTTCTTTTCAATAATAGATATTTTCCCCCTACTTCAGTATGATTCAATCACAAATCAAGCATATAAATCCAATATTCATTGACCTCAACCATTCTAGAACCGTTCAAATAGGATTAAAAATTCACTAATACCTCAACATACTAATTTCAAACCACTCCTAATAGGTTTCATTCAAGCCTATACAAAAAAATTCTAATTTCAAACCTTCTCCAAGTTGCCACAACAAAATATCTAACCAACCTATTCTCTCTCCCCAGATCGCACAACTAGTAGAAGACGTCCGCCGTCTCCAAGCTTCGCTGACAGCGCTTCAAGAAGCTCACGCTCAGCAGCTACAGCGGCTGGAGGAGCGATTGGACGAGAAGAAGCAGCACATAGCCCGGCTGGAAGCCAGGCTTGATACGCAGAGAGACTATGATGACATTAAGCGGGAAATCAGGTGAGTATCTGTCGTTCTGATTTTTTGGGACGACTGTTTTTTAAAATGTGGGATTTCAAATCTTGAAGTCTTCATTTTATTTATATGTGAAGGCTCTCAGTTGAGACAGTCTGACTATATTAGGGCTTTGATTATCTTAGGTACAAACTTCAATAAGAAAATACGCTGAAATATTAATAACTGAAGTAGCAGGTGCTTTTTAGGATTCTGAAGATCGAATCATCGCAATCTAACGCTGCAAAAATCACATCTCTAGAATACTAATAATATCTCTCGAATAAAAAAGACCGCAAAATACTAAAGCTAGCTCAAACATCGGTTTCTATAGAATCGATTCCCCTTTATTAAGATCCTTACAACATCCTTTAAAAGCTGAAAACGTGGACAATAGAGGTGGTGTTAATAAACTTGATAAGGCGTATCTCGGTCGTTCACCTGCACACAGATTATATCTGTTTGTTTGTTCAACAAGCCTTGAATGTTGGTACCGCACTGATCTTGGCACCACGCACCTTAACTTTGCTGCATTTCCTTATTTGCTTAAGAAAAGGCTTTTACTGTGACAAACCATGACTCAATAGGACATAATATTGGATTTACATAATATGATTCCTCCTAAAGCAAAAATGACAGCAATATAACACGTCAAATGTCAAAAAAAATCGTTGTTCCAAAATGGCTGCCACATAATCAAGGGCCAATAAAATGCTGCATCTCTAAATCAAAACAAATAAACGTTCCATTTCTTAGCAAACATTTTAGAAGCCTAACAAAATGAAAGTAACTTAGGCACCTTATCAGACGTCAGACGGGATTAAATCTTTCGCCATAGAATAAACAGAAAAGCTAGAAACGGTATGATAATCCCAGTTAACTTAATGTCACTTGAGTACATATGTTCAATGTATCATTGTGTGTTTAAACGCATTTGTTTGGAGAACGCACCTTTGACAGATAAGCTGGCGCCTTTTACCTGGCTCTGTTTGAATAGTTAGTCAATTATGATGTAGCTTATATATGTAGGATGTTAAGGGTTTGGAACAATTAAGCTGTCGCTTGAAACTTTCGACTAGAACTTTTCTGGTGACAGAGAAAGCCGGCTTCCAACTGTATACGTGGCCAAAAAGATCCTACATATGAGCGCAGCGATCAGATATCGACATATATTGACAGACATCGTGTAGAGGAAGTATTACATCGCAAAATTCAGTCTAAATCGGTTCTGCCGCTTCCTCGTGATTTTTACTTGGCATAAGTACGGGTTTCTTCAACCTATCAAATAGTTTTTGATCAATAAGTTCTTAATACTAGATCATAAACACGAGCCACACAGCACGCCTGCACTGTCACAGTTGTTTAGACAGCTTGTTCAAGTACCAGTTAATTACCGACACCCAAAGGGTCTTTTATGGAGTTCCCAGTATTTAATGTTGTTTTTCAAACAAGGATTGAGACGTCACTTTGAGATCTGACGCCCGCGGTTTTTGGTACCGTCTGTGTCATACGAGATACTTCCTCTTTCGGCACTTATGTTGTCAAATGCGTACATACAAACTATATCAAGGCATGTCCTTTAAAATTTATTGTAACAGCTAAAGTACTTTGACGAAAGGAGTCATAAAACGAACACACTTTACCGAAACGGCATTGGTAAACGTTGGACAGTAAATAGAATACACCCATCGGCTCCCAGACTCACTGAGGAGGTCCGAACATGTTTTTTTTCTTCGGCACATATCGAAAACCACTTGTCCCCTGAATGCGGTCCCTTGTACCTCACACCAGTACGCTAAACGTTCGAGATAAGGAATTTAGCGGCCTCCCCTAAGTTTACACTATATATTGATACAAAAATCGCTCCCTGAGAACTTTAAAAGGTGACTTTTTTATTTTCCTGTCGGATCAGTGGGAAATATAAATATAATTATCGAGGGACGTTTATATTTTGTCGCGATAGTGGGATGAATGGGAAATCGTTTTGTTTAAGAAACAATAGACTGACGTAACTTCTTGTAGTCTTATATTTGGGTGTCAATTCTGGTAACTTCTACAAATATTCTAAGTATTAGTAAGTTCTTCAAAACCTGTATTAGGTAACTAAACTAGCTTTTCCCCACGTTTCACCAAGCGTCTTAGTGAAACTAAGTATCGCACCCGAATAAAAAGAAACCTATAAACTTTCTCAGACTCTAGACTATCTCCGTACCAAATATCATTTGAATCAGTTCAGTTATTTCGGCGTGAAAGCCAGTCAGACAGAGTTACTTCCGTATTTTAAATATTAGGACCAAATCTCCCAAAAAGCATTGCTTATCCGGATGTACCTTCGATGGCTGTTCCCACGAACTAATATCGTAATCAAGCGATCAGTCAACATCCTTCAGCCATCTATCACCTGCTGATAACGTTAATTAGCACTCTCGGAGTTTCTCATCAGGTGTTAGACAAGGTGCAGATGCCTCTAAGTGAATACAGAGAATATTGGTTTAAGTTTATCAATGAAGTTGAAGGAAACTTGATGGTATTGGTTGGTTTAGTGAGTTGATTAAGCCTGATTGCAAAAGTAAGGTGTAAAGAGTAGAATAGGTACATGTATATAGTTGAGTGCCCAAAATAGACGGGCAGCTTGGTAAATATTATATATGAACGTGAGGAACAAACTGCAGTTCACAGAATAATTTCTTCAACTTCAACAAAGTTAAATAAAGACGTTGCATATAGTGCATATAGATGCGTTACAATGGCCACATCACAAAGACCCACTCGGTCTAATAATACATCGCAACAACATCCCAAAACCGATGTTTTGAGTTTAGTGTGCACCAATACGGTGTCATACGGGCGGCGCCTTTGATCCGCCGTCAAAGATCACATCACACGCGCCGACATCGCGACATAAAATCAAGACTGTGCAAACACGATAAAAAGTGTTTTTTTTAACTTTATAAACGTCGATCGATTACGGTTTACGACGGGAAATCGGAAATTGGGAAGGAGTTATATTTAAAAGTTTAACGTCAGATATGCACGTGAGAATTGCAGGCTTGTTGATCATGTTGGAAGAACATTTTATGGCATTTTTTTAAATAAGAATGTAAGGTCATGGGTAGATGATAAGTTTAATCTTAGAGACGCAAAGACTGTAATCGAAGTACCTACTCATTCTAAGCAGTAGTAGGTAAATACACGAAAACTGAATCCAAGAAACAATAACAAGGCTCGTAACAGACACATTATCAGTCCACACGACACAATATGATAGAAAAATAAACGAAATACACCATTTCAATTATTGCCGGCAGCACGCGACTCGACATTTGGTGTCTTTCCCATGATTCGCCTTCCTTTAACAAAAGATAACTTCTAATCCTATAAGATCTATAACTCCCAATATAAACATAGAAGCACCTGCACTGGTTTATTGCTTATTTATTCCGGTTCTCAAGCAAGGATTAAGTTATAGCCAGCCCCTGAAGATTAAAGCTCAATGGAGGGCGCAATGGATTGATTTCTGAACGCGGTTCCCGCCAAATCTCCGCTTAACTTGCCTCCGCCGTCATTACGTTCGATTTATTTGTTGTCTGTGGCTCTTTGAGGATTTTGGAACCACGGAGGTTTTATTAAATCTGTTGGATTTGGTAATAGAATCAGGTTAGCGCTCTGAAATTAAACGTCAATTTGAAATGCTAGACGAATAAATTGTATGCTTTACATGAGGCAAGTCATAAAAATTGAATTATAAATTCTAATCATGATCACACAAGATCGTGAGATTCTCGCAAGTATCTTTATAATTAAAATAAACTCAAATTACCCAAAACCCAAATACAACGGGCATGATGTTGACACGTCAAAGATGAAATTAAAAAAATCTCAAATAGAGATTGTGACCGGTTATCTCGTGTTTAATTAACATCTAAGCACACAAGATTTACATAATTTCAAAGAAACATTCTCTTATATTATGTGAGGTGTGTTTGTCCCTATATATATCAATATGAGAGGCTGTCGGAGACACCTGTTCTCATTTGCTTAGGCGATGTTTGTATTACATTTAACGCAAGTTTAGCCTAACACTGTCGCACACAAATTATCAACTAATTTACGTGGCCCGACGAATTTTGAAGCCATAAAGAATGTCCGACGGGCCTAAGATTTTTACTGTGTTGACACAACATAAGTTTGGTGTCTACATATCTGAGAGCGGGAAAGTTTGTGTCAATATAACTTAGTTTAAACATGGAACCAATGAACGTTTGTGTGATTTTCAAGTATTTGGTTCGTGAAGGCGTCGGTGACCGATCGATCAGTGATTGGTCAGCGCCGGGGGGGCGGGGCGACGTTATCGGTGATCGCGATGATACTGCAGCGTGACGTCACGCCGATTGTCAGACATTGATGGAAGCACCACGTTCCACGTTTGAATTTGAATACAATTGCGTTACGCTATCGACCATGGAGGTTCAATGTCGCCATTTTTTCCTAGTCACGTGTATTTTGACTTATCTAAGTCTTGTTAGCCAAAAGATGATCTCGTAAAGTATCGGTGATGAGACCGCTAAGCCCCAATGACACAGCACAATAAAACAAGGTAAAGAACTCGACAGGAATTCGTAATTCGCTAATCAATATTGAAACATCCCTTTGCAGCAACCCCTTTGGAAATATGTCTTTGAAATATTCCCTTTAAAGGGTTGAACAGTGTGGGGGGTGATCAATCGACATTTTGTCACAGATTTTGAAATATGATAGTCATTCGCGGGATATTTGTCGATTGAAGCTGAAAATTGTCCCGAAGAGTTACTGTTTTTCGTGATGTGCATAGTCATTAGCGGTTCATAATTTTGCCAGTTGTAGGCAAAAACCTCTTATGAAAAAATTAAACCTAAAACAAGCTTATTATCTCGTACCAATAAACAAGCAACTTAGAATCAAAGTTAACCCCAAACAAACGATACGAACACTTCTAAAGCTAAAAACACAATGTTTTAAAAAGTTAATCCACTAATTAATTCAAAGTTAGGGTAAGAGCACATCGGTTACATTCGACGCATCAAATATTCAGTGTGTACATGCCTTATACTGAAGGCTTTTGGCCAAAGACAAAGATGCTTTTAAGCTTTCCTTTAGAACAACGAAAGGGATTGAGAAGATCACGAAATATTTTAAAGATATTTTTCAATTTTATTTTTCATGCTTGATTAATAATTAATGTAATAAAACCCAAGCAATGAGGTTCTTACCTTTATTTTCCTAAAAAAGAAAAAAACACAAAACGCACCATATTCAAAACAGACACACAAGACCATAGACAAGAAACTGATAAAACCTCCACGCCACTCCACGCCACTAAGCTAAGATGTCGTCACTTCCCAACTGTGTCATCGCTGTTTATAATGTATCAGTTTTTAAACCCCGTAAACATTACCCATCTTCCTTGTACAGGTAGTTTATATTTTGTGAGAGTTTCTGAACTTTTCACGTTAAGAACCATGAACATTTTGAGAAAAAAAATGTTTTAAGAGTAATTGGGAAGTCTATGGTAAGTAGGCAAAGATGTTTATCTATGCAGCCTTAAATGTCAAATTGAATACATCCATAAATTGGAATGATCACAAAAATATACTGAATCAATTACTATGGCTTGTAAAAATCATGCTAAATAAAAAAAATACAAAAACTATCACCGAACTTCTCTTTAAAATCACAAAAACAAAATCCAATAGCATTGTCGAAATAACAACTCCGCTTATATCTATGCATGTGGAAATCCCTTAAATTCAGACTTTATTTCTGTAAGAACTATCATTACTGGAAAAGTGACGCCATTTTGAAAAAACCGAAGCTACGATTATTGCAGGTGCATCGCATTCACGGTTTGGATCTTTTGTTGCATACTAAGCTTTTCCTTTGGTTTTTCTTGCATCCTAAATGGGTGCACATTGCCTATCCTTCTTTAAACTTGTCTAAATTGGTTACTTAGTTTCATCCAGAAGAAACCAAAGTACATAGATACTTGCTTTTTTTCCAACTAAAAGTCCTCTTCTAACAATTTATCTTTCAGCATTAAATCATATCAACAAAAACTTTATCAAAATACAAACAAACACACCTGCATGACGCTGAGTACCTACCAACTAAAGCCGTATAAATAATACCTCCCACTTACGGAATGAGTTCCCAACACCTCCCAGATTGGGCACTATACCGATCAACGATTTAATTGCCGATGTATTAAATTGTAATTAAGGTGCAACCCTATTGTGCCGGTAACACCGACGTGTCCCACCACTAGTCTAGCAACTGATCGAATTGTTTGTGTAGTTGATCGATCAGTCGAGAGTCTCTGTTCGAAACTTAGAGTAGTTGATCGATTTGTCGAGAGTTTGATCGTGTGTCGTAATTTATCTTAACAATATGTTGCTGATAGTTTTATTGGTACCTCCGTTTTGTTACCTTTGGGATATTAGAAAGAGTGTCCCGAAGAAGTGACATATATTCTCATTTTTCTGGCAGTGGGAACAGTTTTATGGCTTAGACATAGTATACTTACACTTGCAATTTTTAATCAATACGTAATCAGGCGTTTCTACACGTGCAGAAAGGTCATAGGTGTAGTATTAGCATTCACATAGTAATAACAATTTCCATAATCTTTTTGAAAGTAATTATAGCTCTTGTATTAACATTATTACTGAATGTTAATTAATGTATCGTAATAATCGTTGCTAGTTTAATTGTTTATAATTTCGTAGGAAAACAATTAAACAATTGCACATTGACGTAATTCGTATTGTCATTAAAATATCCTATAAATAAAAAAGTGTAATAAATCCTTTGTTTAATTATTGTATTTTGTTTGAATAAAACAAAATTTAATGTTGTGTAACTCTTAGATTTCATTGAACGTATATCAAACAATGTTAAACCGTAGATATCATGAAAGAAAATCAAAGTGTTCTCCATCTTCACCAAGATCTTAGAATAGTTGCTATAATTAATAAATAATAACCCAAGCAGTAACCCCTGAGAAACCTGTGCTACCTTAAATACACATAAAATAATAGCAATAAATGAGCGGCGTAGGCACGAAGGGTCTTATCTCTTAATAGCCGTAAGATACCGTTCAAAGCGGCCCAATCTCAATAAATTTATTAAAGGAATATTGCCAATAGAGACCCAGCACATCCTATTAATTAAAATACTTAATTAATTCACCTGGAAATTGTTTAATCAATTCACTTTTGACCCAATTTATTGGGGTAAATCGAACTGTGACCCGACGTCTTGTGATAATTAAAAGCTTATATTACAATCGCGTAATCTATAGGATTGTGTTTTAATTACGATAACGGTGTTCGGTAATTTGGGGAGCATGAAAAGGGTAGTCATGTGGACGCTTCTTTATTTACACATTTTTGATGATGACTGCTCAATTTTGCGAAGTTCGGTACTTGCCCTTTCTAACTTTACCAAGAACAGACTCAACTTTTTCTAGAAAATTCTTATTAGTTAATTGTTGTAATACTAAATTATTGTTGTTTTGTTCCAGTATGCTCCGAGCGCTCGACTTGGGCGGCGGAGAGCGGTCACTAGAGCGCAAGCCCGAGCTCCGGTCGCCGAGCGGCGCGCCCTCCCTGCGCGACCACTCGGCCGAGCGCGAGCGCAGCGCCGAGCGACGCGACACAGGTACGTCACGTCACCTGGTAGACTACAGCTTAGGGCTGGGTTGCCTACAGTCGGCTTAGAATGCTTCTGAAAGCATAGTATTTATCGTGAATCATGACGTCACATGCCATGTTACCAAAATTAGCAAGTGATGTCGCTTCGCGATGGATGCTACGCCTCACCGTCGAACCCAACATTGGAAGTCGATCGCGGCAATGCACGTTCGATGTTTCCTTGTGTATGTCCGTAGCTAGTTCGTGTTCGCTTCACTTTTCTGTCCGCAAAAACAACAATTCGCAAAAAAACGCGCGGAGTACGAGGAATATCCAGTTCCCACCACCTCAGCCATGCCGCTCACGGACGCGCGTAATCGTTTCAAACTTAGGCTTTAGAATTCGGAGCATGCCATGATGCCGACATGAGAGACGCCGCGCGCGCATTACACATTCGTACGCCGTTGCCGAAAGATTGCGACGCTTACGAGCGTGCGTGCTAGCCCTGTCCCCCCGCCCCCGCCCCTCGCCCAGTCCTGCGTCCCCTCCTCGTGTTCCCGCGTAACCGTGCTCTCACCGCAGGTGTGGAGGAGTGGCCCAGCACGCCACCGCCGCTCAACAACAACACGACGCACCACAACAACAACGGCCCCACGCCGCTGCCGCTGCCGCCGCCGAGCCCCTTCCGCTTCGAGGAGCACCGCACCTACAGGTTCGCCGAGGACATGGGCCCGCTGCCGCCCGGCGCGCTGGTCGGCCGCCTCGGCGACTCCCTCATCCCCAAGGGCGACCCCATGGAGGCGCGGCTGCAGGAGATGCTCAGATACAACATCGACAAGTACGCGAACACGAACCTGGACACGCTGCACATCAGCCGGAGGGTGCGGGAGCTGCTCTCGGTGCACAACATCGGCCAGAGACTGTTCGCGAAGTACGTGCTGGGGCTGTCGCAAGGCACCGTGTCGGAGCTGCTGTCCAAGCCGAAGCCCTGGGACAAGCTGACGGAGAAGGGGCGCGACTCCTACAGGAAGATGCACGCGTGGGCCTGTGACGAGGCCGCCATCATGCTGCTCAAGTCACTGATCCCTAAAAAAGGTACTTTTCTAGCACATTCACGTCTGATTAGTTTGTATTGCGGGATTTGCGTCGTACGTTGCGTACGAAATTTTGAGTAAATCACGTCGTTGAGTGTCCCCGAACAGGCTTGATGCGAATACCATTGTATCATCACATTTTGTGCTCGAGTTTTCATATGGAATATGGAAGTCTCGTTGATATAAGCCACAAAGCAAACTTGCAAAATCTAAGTCCTTCCGTCCGCATCTAAGTAAACAGATTCGCTGGTATTCGCACGCTCACTCTAGCTTTGAACGTACCAAAAGTGATATAATTCGTTTCGCAGATACTTATCTAGTTGTGACAAAATTATGTGTATAATCATGTTTGGTACGTCGGCCGTGATCATCAATTCCTTTTACACGATTCATCTGAAGCATTTGACGCTGCTATCTTAGCTTGTCAAGTTTACCTGACAATACAAGTCATCAATCACGGCACTCGCCTACGACTACAAAAGATGTTTACATTTTCCGCGTCAATCACTTTATACGCGAATATTGATCAATCATTGCGTAACGTGGTCAATCAGAGCGAATTAGGAAAATTAGAATTTTGTCATTTTATTTTAACAGTTTAGAACGCACTCGAAGCTTCTTCACATAGTTCCGCACTGTTTTGTTTTTTTAACACTATTATTTTATTTTTTGTTTTGTTCCTTTTAGACCTGTTCCCTAATCCTATTCCTTTGTCCTTGAATCCTGTCGCGTGCGGACATATCAGGAACTGCTCACTTGGAGAAGGCAATGGGCAAGTAAACATCTTGATTGCCAATTTTTTTTTGTATTTTTTTAAATAACAATCTTTTTTATTTTTTCATCATTTTCCTAGCGTAAGTATTTTTTTAATCAAATAGGATTTTTAAGCTCGCGTACCTACGTCTCTTCGAGAAAATCGATCTTGTATAAAAACAATTGTCCTAGCCAGATAATTTGAAAGAACTTATCTCGAAAATACGAGTCCATTTGTTACATAAATGGAAAAGCGGAGCGGACACGCACTAGGCGCTTGCGAACTGCCGCCAGATAGCGTCCACAGTTCCATAGCATAGCAACTGCAACTGTCACTCGAGCGCTTTGTATAGCTGCATGGCAAGTAACACGTTACTATCCAAACTTTAACATTACTGAATAGAACGCTTACATACCTGCGTATAAGATAACCAAGCATTTATGTTTAATTTCAAACTTATATCTACTACTAATCTGATCTTGGTTGTTCGGTTATAGTATTAAAGACAAGTTTGAATGATATTGACAGTCTCTATTCCTATCAGCCTTACAACCGTAAAATATACACTTAATACGGACAGCACAGAAATTCGGTGGAATTAAAAAGAACGTACTCATTGTAAGGCTGTGTACACATTAACGACAATGCACGACAAAGTATAAATCTGCGAATACAATGGACTCTTCTGTATTAGCCTTTGTCCCCATCGATAGGGATGAGCTCAAATAGATTGAATTTCAGATAATTCCGGAAGGGTTACGGTTTTCTTATTTCGCTGCGATGTTGTGCGGTTTTCGTTTTCTATTCTGGTTATTGCTGATTGGTGTTTTGGCCACGTTTATGGGGTTATTATGCAAGGAAGATGGATGCATTTGGACTTTTTAGCGGATTGCGTTTGTTCGCGAAAATTCGTCGAAAGGAAAACAACGAGCCATTGTTTTCCTTGAACTCTTTTATGTAGGTACTGTATTCGTATTGATATTTAATGAGACATTGAGCGTCCGACGCGAGTAACGAGTAATGATAGCTCATCCGTCACGCTACATACGTAATCGATGTAGCCAGCTATCGTGGGAAGCAATTTCTTCCGATTGCAGATAGTTTTCCGATCGGACCTTTCTTATTACATTACAATAACAAGTTCAATTCTTTGGAGAATTATTTTGAAATAGTCAGTACAGGCCAAAACTGGGAGGGGAAAGTAGTTTCTAAATTTCCTTTGATTGACAGAAAATAAGTGTGTTAGTTTAACCGATGGTAGAATATTTCAAAAGCAGTTGTCTTCGCAAACGCTGTCATTGCTCAAGTCCCACAAATAGACAGACAGACAATAACGTCAATACTGTTACATAAGTAGTAAGCAGCAACGTATCATTTCGGCCTAACGTTATGGGTGTCGGCTGTTTCCCAGTTCCCACGATATACATGCATAATGTCCGTTCGTCCGTTCGTTGCGAAACGACTGTTGTTCGACGTTCACACGCGACAGCCATGTTGCGCCAATGTAGGCTGTACTTTGAATTAAGAATAGGACCTTCCCGCCATATTGTGACGTTTGCTGTCAAACTACCATAGAGTTTTCTAGTGTGGAGGTTCGAAGTTACGATTCGTGTTTTCACCCCGCAATATTTTCAGAAAATAATATGAAACATTCATCATTTTATACTTATGCAGTTTTCGCATTTATGTCTAATCAACTTACGCAAAGTACTTTCCCAATTTTATGAAGAACTGCTGTTTATTTAAAACATAGGTATCTATGCTTATCTAGCTAGTTAAGTTTTCTTTACATGCATATTCAGTAGTCGACACAACATAAAAATAATTGGATAAACGTCGCACGCGCCGTAACAATGGCGGTTCAATTAAAACTAACTTCACTCACTTTCCACCCTTTAGCCCAAGTGCGCAAAAACCGTAAAGTGTCGAGTAAAAACCGTAAACCGTACCCATGCTCTAATATCGATAGTTTTTGCATTTCGCCCAAGGTTTATATAAAACAATAATATTGTGATAAATGCCAGTTTTAATAACAGAATAAAATAAAATTTATTGTTCGTTTACATACTCGTACATAAGTCTAACTATAATTAACTTTTTTTAATTTCCATTTCTAACTTACAAATTCATTTTATACCTGATAATGACGTTAAATACAAGAACATTTTTCTTGATCAATTAATAGTCAAAACTTACAAGAAAACTTTATATTTACTATATGTTCTGAGCAAGTTTACACGGTCTAATTACAGGTAAATAAGTGATGTACCAATTTTACGGTTTAAAAACCGATACATGTTGATGTCGTGACTAAATTCCATTTCCGAACGTGACCAATGAATATAAATTCGTAAACTATCGTCATATATCGAGTGTACAACACAATAATATTATATTATTTTTCACGGGCACTAAACTTCGATGTAAGCTAGCTACATTCTTTATTCATATAATCCTTCATTCCAATTAAGTTTAATAATGGCGGTCGTAATTATTGCTCTTATTATTTGTACGGTTCAGTGACGAAATGCTATAACGTAGACGTCTGTTGTTTATGATCACTAAAATCGATTTAAAAGCTTATTGGTCGAGATTAGTATCGTGTTTTATATGTGCGCCAGTAAATCAAGTGCACACTCTTTTTTACGTGATTAAATCAAAGCGAGCGATTCCAGTTTACATTTAAAAATGAAATGTCTTATTAAAAACATTTAAGTTTCAACACTACTAAGATAAATGCTTTAGAATTCGTTAATTTAAATGCAAAGTTTTTCAAGTTCGTCTAATCTAATATTTGCCGTCAAATAAAAAACGTTATTCAAAAAACCGATATCGTCGTCATAAATTAGCGCCGTTCTGAATTCAAACGTCAAAATCAATGACTAACTTTACCAAAAAGGCGTTTGAAAATAGAACACGAGTCGGACTAACGTCGTTCGGATACACGCAGAGAATTTCGAGATCCCAATATTTGGACGAAGTTGGCCTCTCAAAAGCATTTCAAGCGTAGCGTGAAAATCTATTTTCAATGGGCCACTATCGGCCGGCACAGGACACCCGCCAAAGGCTTTATGCCCGAAGTTAAGCGTCCTCGATGCTCCTATACTGTAAACTCCCCTTGTACAGCTCTTAGTTTAACGCTAAGCAAATTTTAATA
The DNA here is from genome assembly GCA_963856015.1 of Helicoverpa assulta. NCBI lineage: Eukaryota > Metazoa > Arthropoda > Insecta > Lepidoptera > Noctuidae > Helicoverpa > Helicoverpa assulta. Next base: position 11,350,245 of record CAWLCW010000011.1, read on the forward strand.
TTCAATTGTGTGCTTTTGCATGTTCGGGATTTGTTTCACAATAGGTGCTCCATACTTGAAGTTTTGTAACTGTTGTTATCTAAATACGTATTTGCTAGATACTTAATTTAAATGAAATATTGCGATATAAGTTTAACGTATAGTTCGTATTAATTGCAAATTAATGTTTTCTGGTTACAGCAAGAAATTAAATCCAATTATATTTAATGAGCCAATAATTATCTCGACAATATTCTTGTCCCTTGTCGTGGTTGTTCGCTTTAAAGCCAAGTATTTACAAGTTAGGTCGGCACACATCTACCTACCAATAACCATTAAAGTTGAGATGTAAACTTTCCTTTCACACAAACGCATCGCTAATAAGTTATCGATGCGGTGGTCACGTAAGGCAGCCCGCACGGGGGACTGTCAAAGGCGTTTAAAACTGAACGGAGTTGGAAACTCTGCAAGTGTATTAGCCGGGCGGTAATGCGCGCGGACAGGGCATCGAGCGCGCACGGACACGACTCGCCGTCTTCACTCGCTAACTTTAAACCGAACGCGCCTCACAATTTGAATGTTCTATTTTTAAATTCAATTCACTTATATTTTATTACTTTTAAAGTTTGAATTAAAGACTTTTTGGAATGGAATTTTGCAATAATGCGTGTGAAAGACGAGGCTCAAAGTAATTGAAAATTTAATGCTCCATATTGTTGTTTGTCATCATGCCAACTTTCATTTGGGAATTCTGTATGATAAAAATTTCGATACGATAGCAATTCTTAAGAATTTTTTACAAATACCTTTCAAAACACATTAGTCAAAATGACACAATTATAATGTCTCCACCCACGAAATATAGTTCTATCAGTGAAATTGATGTGACTGAAATGAAACTGAAAGGCTATTAAATATAAAATCGAAAATCGTATAAAGTTTTTTTTTGCACAAAAACACAGCATTTGTTAAAAATGGTAGCAGAAATACATTATAAGCGACTAAATCGATTCCTCAGCGATACAAATACCCAAAAGAGGTCGTATTACTAAAAGTAGCTAACAAGCGAACCCATAACACATAAATCATAAACTTTGAAACATGAAAATTCGTGTTGATAATCACATAATAATTACCCGACCCGATAACACCCGCCGGGATCGAAGGGATCGAAAGGGATTAGCTCGTAATGACAATAAAATTGGCGACATATTTGTTCATTAATCCTAACTTGTAATTTGGACTCACAAAGTTTCGATAATTCGGCTCATTGGCGTGTATCCGAACAAAGAACGGCTCGAGATACGCCGTGTGGCGCCATCTTGCGGTGAAGCGCGGATTTAAAAAATGTTTACAAACTTACTAGAAAACGACGAGGCTACGCACAAAGTGACATAAACTGGACGCATCTTACAAACACTTATGAAATTACGATGACTGAGACAAACGTTTAATTTACGACGCAATTATCGCTAAAGTATTATTACAAAGGACATTTCGAGCAAAAAGTTTCGCGACGGGCACTTAGAAAGCACCTTTGAAAAACTAAATGCTCGTTTAAGAACGTTTAAGCAGAAATAACTTAAAAAAAAGTGCGGTATGCACGCAACAATGTGTACGTAACGCCATCTGTCGCCGAGTAGCGTAAGCTAGTGTAGAGGTCAAGAAATTATTTCGCGAAGAATGCTCGTCGTCCCGCGGCCGCTTTGATGGCTTCCGACGAAGCAATCAGACCTCTTTACGGGCATATTTATGATTATAATACCGTGTCTCATTATATACTTTATGATTTTATACCTAAACGACTGTCCAAGATAATAATACCTAAGTAATTGTTACGGCTGAACGCGTAAATGACTTTACGGGCTAGACACATGCCTTTTGTCTTTGTCTAGTTAATAGGAACTCAATTCTATAAAATTTAAGAAACTTCATACTAATAGGTAGTTCATTTATCAACATTTAACAGAACCACAATGTTTTAAAAGCCGGCAAATAAGTAAATAGGTAGTTATTACTTCGTTATTCATTATTTAATTACGTCTTCATAATCAAGTAATTAAAAGTCGTGGTGGCCTAGTGGGCAAAGAACCAGCCTCTCGAGTATGAGGGCGCGGGTTCGATTCCAGGTCAGGCAAGTACCAATGCAACTTTTCTAAAGTTTGTATGTACTTTCTAAGTCTATCTTAGACACTAATGACTGTGTTTCGGATGGCACGTTAAACTGTAGGTCCCGGCTGTCATTGAACATCCTTGGCAGTCGTTACGGGTAGTCAGAAGCCAGTAAGTCTGACACCAGTCTAACCAAGGGGTATTGGGTTGCCCGGGTAACTGGGTTGAGGAGGTCAGGCAGGGCAGTCGCTTCTTGTAAAGCACTGGTACTCAGCTACATCCGGTTAGACTGGAAGCCGACCCCAACATAGTTGGGAAAAAGGCTCGGAGGATGATGAATCAACTAATTACCAAATAAACATTCTTGAAATCTAAATAAGAGAATGATCTAGTAATAATTCCATTTTATTCATAATTTTAATTGCTTTGTAGATTTTTCTCTGTTTTTTTATTTGACAGATTGACTATGGACCACAAAAATATTCAGCCTGAAATGTCAAATGTCTATGAAACTGCAACGCGTTGACATTACACTCAAACAGCACATAATTTATTCAGATAATGTGGACTCGCTTCATAGTCCTTAACACAATTAGCTTTTAATAGCCAAACTAAAATAAGATGTCGCTAAATTATTGCAATCAAGAGCGCTTGTTATTAAGCGTTCCGTTGCAATAATTTTGTTGTGAACAGACAAATATATTTTAATGTATATCAGTTGACACGCGGATTCGCCTCAGACTAATATCGGGGTTAACTATTTTCATCTATGATGATGTTACTAAGACGTTTTACGAGCTTGCTTATTATATTGCTCGTCGTTTTGTCGTCAAACTATTAATTGATTACGCTCATAATTGATGGCGATAAATAATCGAACGAATCGTTTAGACCACATGCGTAGATTATTAGAATTAATGATCATTTATTATCTTTATCTAAGCTAGGAACTTGATACTTAGAATCAAACACACAAAGCATGTATCATACAAAACATTGAAAACTGAAAAATATGCTAATCGAACGCGTTCCAAATCTGCACAGATTAACCAAAAAAGGTCTTAATTCGCCAACAATACGTAGAAAAAGAGTAAAAGCAGGCCATTCTCTCGTCAAGCAAGCGACCGCGCGGGTAATTATTTTAATAAAGCCGCGGTCGCAGCGTCGCTCGTAAACACGTCGCGCGCCCGTCGCTGCGTCGCTGCGTCAACGCCCACCGCTCACTCTCAAACGTTTCGATTTTCGCGCAAATGTGATCGAGAATGCACCCGAATTGTCGCCGCAACGCAAAATAATGATGTGGGCAGCTCGATTGATGACCGAAGCGCGAATGAACGCGATCTTCGCTGAATGTTTGATTGATTTGCACAATGTTGCCCGCTATTAATTGAGCTGCGGTCTTAATTGGTATCTATGTTTAGAATAACGCTTCGCACTTGACTGTTGGGGATAACGCAATGGCGCCTCTGCAAACTCTCTTCCGCGTGTCTTGTGGAGACTTAACTAAACGCAATATATGACCGCTCAACACTAGCTCTATAAAAACAATCTAGACCGAACTTCAACGGAAACTATACAAGCATTTCAGCGAAAGATCAAAATTGTCGCGCGCCAAATCGCGGGCGCCATTTTGCGGACCGTTTTCACAACAGTTTAATAGGAAATTAAGTGCATCCTGACGTATTATTCGTCGTAATTAATTACACACGTTTCCTTAGCAAACCCCGAGTTATATATCAGGGATCTGTCTCACAAGATGGGTTGTTTAAGCTGTCAGTTCGGACGCGATTTGTGACCGACCATTTTACATCTTTGCTCCCCGTCTTGCATAATTAGTAAGGATTAATGTGTAGCTATGAATGACTCGTCATTGTGCCGCGAAATAGTTTTAATCCAACACACTCGCAAATTAAATCAAGCTCTAGATTTATCTATATAAGTCGCAAAATTTATGACTGCGAATTGCAGCCTGTGGAAAATATGTAATTCCAGGTATTAAAAATTGCGACCGCATTTTCGGCATGTCGTGTGTGACAGATGCGCCGTGTCATGTAACGCGCTCCACTAGCGAAAAATGTTTGTAATCATTGCCAAGATCACATTTTGACCTTTTGTCTCTTACCTATTTTTAATGCACCACATTTCCGCACTTACGATGCCAAAAGAACGTTTACACAGCAAAAACTGTTATGTTCTTTGAGGTACACTTATTCCTGGAAATTTAACGACTAAGGTCGTTCATGTCAAATGTTGATACATCTCAATTTTACTGTGTAAACGTGCTTTATTTTTTCAACACGATATCAATGAAGCGATCAATTCGGTCTAATTCTTTGATCTCGGGAATGTTTGACAGTCATTTTGACGTGAATGCTCTGTTTTATTTATAATCAATGTTACTTTTAGCCAGTTCAGCGTGACCGTAGAAAGTATTGTAACTCACTTCATTCGTAGTATAGGCTCCACTAATCTTCAACAGTTCTGGGATAGACTTGCCATCGATCTTTTTTTTTTTTCAATTTTCACGCAACAAAAGCCCTCTCGGCTAGGCGCGTGTTCGCGTGCCGCGCCGCAATCAATCGCCGCCACAATCAATAAAGCAACTGTGCGAAATCAATGCATTAATACCTGCCATTTATGCGGTACACGTGAAAAATCGCTATATTGTCACGGCACGATGTTAGATATATACATTATCTGTGGAAAAAAACTGTTTGACATATCAAAAATGGCGGCGAAGGTTCATTCAAATTCGATGCGATTTGCTTGTCGTAAATCTTGCGTTAGAGCGTTTAAATCGAAATTACCAGTAGTCGCTAACAGTATATTTTTTTCGGAAACCATTACAATAAATAGAGTTTGTTTATAAGTAGCAACAGTAAACAAAGACACAGGCCTTAAAATCAATTAAAATGGCACAGGCCTTAAAATCAATTAAAACCGGCACATGAAGCGTCAGACGATCGGCACTAACCGCGTTACCGCCTGTAGTTAACGGGAATTCGGTTATTTCGTTAAAAAACTTCGCTGCGCTATCGTTAAAAGTTCCACAGATAAGCTCCGGGGAGACGACACGGTACAGACTCAACAGTCTGCACTTTTTGTGCTGTCGTCTCACTATTTATTTACTGGCAATACTGTGGAATAGGTACACTACACTAGGTTGGACTAGAAACTACTTGGATAAAACCTTTTCAGGACAAGACAAAAACGAATATACAAAATTCTCGATTAGCTTGTGCTTTACATAATTCATAATGATCGGTTATCCATGACCTACTAACGGCCAAAATTCCAAGTGAAACTTGATGAATTCCACCTTCATTTGACAGGAACACCGATATCTTGCTCCACTCAGTCAGTTTAATCTATATGGACGCCTCCCTCAGCGCTGACAAAATTGATTATTGAATCTAGTTATAAACTAGCTAGCACAGAGATTTTAACTCACGAGGGACTTCCATACTTTTCATTTTATTCTGTAGGTATTTTGTTCGCAAATATTTCGTTAATGAAACTAATAATATCTGTCAAGTCTACACCGAGTGTGATAGAAATACGTGAATATGTAGCAGTAAATATACTACGGGATCTATATTATGACAAGCACATCGTTTCAAAGATTAATCTTTTCGTAGACAAAGACATTTTGCCAGTTCCACAGATAAGCTATAAAGACACGAGGTCAAAATGATGATCAATTATAAGCGTGTTGACAAATGCAGGGATCATTGTAACTAACGATCTATAAAAATGATTTAAAAAGGTACCAACTCGAATAATATCACATCGTAGTTGAGCTTGATAATTCTTCTACTTTATTACTCCGCCGTAAATCTCTAAAATTATTCCACTATTATAAAGAGACACATTTTAATATTTGTTTTACTGCTCTACAATAAAAAGGTTCCCTCGATATAAGTTCTAAAAAAATCGTGTCATTTTGACGCTCCTGACGTCATCACAGTTTAGCCAATCAAATGCACGCAATTTGAAATTCGGTAATTTTCGGCTCAATCAACGACCGTGATTGTCCATTATGTGTAACTGCGTGATCACCGAAATATAAGCGGAGTCGCATGTTTATGTAACACTCCGAGAACTCGGTACATAGCCGAGCCACTTAAATATCTACTGTTAGATTTCTCCTGTGTACGGAGCGCAAACAAATCATTCCTAGAATTGTCTTAGTCGTCCTTATCTTAATTTCATGAGGTTGCTTCCTCCGGCACGTACTGTGTATGTGGGTCTCGTCACATGCACAGGACCATTCTGTTCTCTCTCGTGTGGAATCAATTGTGGTCGGTGCCCCCGTCGCGGCAGATTGCCATCTAGCACGCGATCCCGATCAGCCGACCCTACGCACGCGACGTCGAACAAAAGAAACTTACCAATCGAAAATTACATGATTCCAGACTTTACCTCTTCATTTTCGACGTTATCGTGTCGAACGTAACCAAAGATTTATGGCGTGTCGTTATCGAACAACATTTGGAGGTTTTGGGGGGCACCTCATTGAAATATTCCCAACGCATGCAATAGTGTTTGTACCATTTTATTGTTGCACCACTTAGCACCTAATTTTAACTCAGATGCCCGTTTATGCAACTATTTCTTTTGCATATAATTAACAATTCAAATGCGGTATTTTTTCCGTGCTCTGCAACACTTTCGAGCGGCCCTGACGTCCGCTGCCGACGACGACTCGAATGCAAATCAGCATCGATCGCCTGTGTGACGTATAGAGCGCGCACTTCTCACCCCTTTCTTGCGACTACCCGCCAACTTGATTTACAATCCCGGATACGAGTTCCCCGTTCGAATTCAACCTATACGGTTGAATTACGAACGTTACTTTTTTCACTATGTCACAGTGACACTATAATTTAGGGCACCGCCCCTTTACTTTCCAAAGCCTTTGAATATTCATACGACTATAGCAATCAATAACGGCCACAAAGAAAATAGTTTTCGCGTGCACGCACGCGATATAATGTCGCATAAACAAATAATTTCTTCGTTTTTATTGTTATCCTTGAATTATGTTATTGCCACTCGAATTTACACAGCCCCTTTCCCGCCATCGGTCAGAAGCGATCAAACGGCGTCCGATAAATTTTAAACTTCCGTGACTGGACGACGTTAATTGAGCAGCGCGTTTTTTAAAAATATCCATCAAAAATGCACATCTTAATGGCCAACAATAAAAACTGATATCGTTACATACTTTATAGTCTACAAGATAAGAAATACGAATGAAACTAGATCAATAAAAATGTAATATTTCGAGTAGCCGGCCATGTTGACGAGTTTGACGTGTTCACAAAATGGCGCGGGCGTGTTGCGTCACACATCTGTGGAAATAACCTCAGTTTTTTGACAATATTTCGAAGCACGTCGCGGTAATTGCCCGCGTACCGTTTACAGAATAACAAAATGTCTGCAACAAGATCAAAGGCATTAATAGACGTGTGTTGAAATTTATCGACGGCCTGTATGTCGAACGATGAATACATATGTACATACAAATCGCGTCGAGCCGTTTGTCTGTGATTTCAAAATTATATACTATATCTGCGAGACGTTTTATTTATAGAGTACTTTTATAGTTTTGTATTTACGTCCGTTCGTTTACACTGAACATTAAATTACTCGGTTCATAAGAGATAACTGCGTGCTTCACATTTTGATTCGCTACGATATATCAAGCGGTTTTGAAGTTATAAAAGAAAAACCGCGAAGCCCGCCGCGAGGCGAGCCGCGACTTTCAAATAAACTAAATAATCAGATAGTCGACGACGGCGGACGAGACACGGCTGACATTCTAATTATGTTTTGATCGGTGCTTATTGACATAACGGGTGTTTTTTTGATACTAAAACTGAATTTTTAATGTGGAGGCCTATTCCAGCCGTGTCGTTATAAACAGGAATTATCTCATTCGTTTTTAAACGCGGTTCCCGTGATCCGCAGCTGACTAACTACATTTATATCGCTGTTTGAAAAGCTGTCGCTGCTCATTTGTTCAAAATAAGAATGTGACAGATCATGCGTTTCCATTTAAAATTGGAACGTCATCGTGATTCGATTTTCTTCGCCACAGATTAAACAGAGATCTTGTCTTAACAGTCCATAAAACTTAAGTGACAATTTACGCAAACGTTAGAAATGTGATTAATTGACAAGCGAATCACGTAAATAGAATTATCGTCTAACATAATGGTCAACAAGATGATAATCTGCGATATTGCTTAAAACATTTGTATCACGTTGTAGTCATAAGTCGTTAACTTTATAAACGACTAGTTTCACAAAAAATATTGTCTATAGAAGGACATAACAGCGTCTACTGCATGATTTGGAACGTGAGAATCACCGGAAAGTGACAACATTGGCTATGAAATTTCCGAAAGTGAAAACAATACAATATAAAGTTTTTAAAATCAGCATAAATCTAGTGAAAGTTAAAAAAGGCGTTTGCTTACTTTCAAAGAATTGAAACATTGCTGTAATGTATTTAGTTTTGACATGTAGTGATTAGAAACTACACTAGCAACTCTTCCTACTGTAGGTAGCTTCATGGTATGTAACTGTGAGGCCGATTTTCAGAATTTTGCTTTATAAACATGCGTAAAAATGTTTTATTTGCTAAGGAAAACAAAACTGGAAAGTATTTCGACAAACGTATAAACAATGTCAGAGTGCGTTATCTTAATTCATTTTAAACTCTCAATAAATAAAATACACTTTACGTTCCAATAAAACCTCGCGGTGACTTTTCGAAGAAAAACAATTGCAACGCACACCATTATGCTTTTTATTGTCAAATAATTAGAGAGCAACTCGGCGCAACAACAGACAAATCTAAAATAAACCAAGTGGAAATACTTGTGAGGAAATTAGCGTACATATTGTCGGTTTTAAAATAAAATTTAAGGACGCAATTAAGTCTTTGTGATCCTTGAAAATTAATACGTCAACTCACAAGCGATCCGTTTTCGGAGTCGTTAAAATACCGCAAAGCAAATAACATTATCGTTTTTCTTTAAACACTTGACGGATGTGGCCGATTTTTAACGTACTTCGGCACATAATATGTACCTCCGCTCGTATAATAACACCATAGTTATCTAAAGAGATGGCGTCCAATTATTATCATGTTCATAAGATAAAATAAATGAGGGCGCCGCGCTAACACCGCTCGGATTTAACACCAAAAATTCTTTGAACTCGAAATATACTGTAACAAATATTACCCGCAAGAGATCCGAGTATCCGAACATTATGCGCGCACTTTAATTCTATAATCATCTCGGAGAACGTCTAAAACTAATTACGCGACTTAATTAAACTAATTCTGTGCGTACATCACCATCTAAATAGTGTCGTTTCATTGTGAGAGCCGAGACAATATGTTGACAGGATGAATGACCACAGCATGGCGGCCGGGTTTCACGCGTAACTTCACTTGTTTATGAGTGCGCGGGCGCAGTTTTAGGATTACTGGGCTTAGGCGATGAGTGCACGCTCTCATTCAACGATTATCTCTAAAGCGCTATGCATCGCTGTACACTTTAAATGAAGCGCCTAATTTCAATTGTACCAAATATAACTCGCGTATTTATTACTTGGCAACAGTTAAAGCTACTAACACGGATGTAGGCCCAGTACGCGTGTGTGGGTAACAATTTAGCGGCAATTAAAATTGTTCGTGTGCGGATTCGAATGCAAAACGATTGCAATATATTAAATAGAAATATAGCTGTTTACATTGTAGTATAGTTAACAACATCACAACTTTTGTACCTTAAGCGTGTGTGGCAGTTCCTTCTGTCTCGAAATGTCGGTTCATAAACAAGCTATCATAATGAAAAGCGAATAAAACTAATTTTATAATTCGCAAAGTCGTAAAAGTATTCCTGGAAATCTTGCGAGCGAGCAATCATTATTTTAACACAAACTAATTTTAGGTTAGATAGGTAGTTACGATTGTGCTGAGGATAACAATTTTTTTCTTGTTGTAGTCGGGACAAAGGATGGCACTGGCGCCGTGTTCGGCCGTCCGGAAGGCGAGGGTGACGACAGGCTCACGCACGCGATACTCAGCGAGGCGCATCTCATGAAGACGCCCAGCGGACCTCAACACAACGATGACTCCAGAAGCAATGAGGACTCCAGCTCACCCAGGACTCAGTGCCCCTCACCTTTCTCGAATAAGGTACGTTTTAATTACATTTGCCTATATATCGACTCACATTTTCTTCAAAGAACATATCAAAGCTCACTCATACATAGGCAAAAACTGATTGTATATTTTTTACATTTTCAGGACTCGAGTCAAAACAGAAGACTTAAGAAGTATGAGAATGATGACATTCCTCAAGAGAAGGTGGCGCGTATTTATCAGGAGGAGCTCGCCAAAATCATGACCAGGAGAGTAGAGGACATTCGCCGCGAAGGTTTCCCTGGGTAAGCTTTCATTATATTCCCTTAAAACAAGTCTCTAATATTAAAGTTACTTTTATTTACAAATAATAAACGAGAACAGCAAATCTAAAACTAACGTATAGCATGTTTCCTCCCTTTTTCAGCGGCGGCATGCCACCGCACATGGAGAGGCCACCAGAAGACATTCGCATGGCACTAGAAGCGTACCACAGAGAACTTGCCAAGATCCAGCCGGCGGGCAACATTCCCAACCTGCACAACTTGCCAGCGATGCCGCCCTTTCCGAACCTCCTCGCGTTGCAGCAGCAGGCGATGCAACAAGCTCAGAACCAACAGATGAACGGCTCAGGAGCGGTCCAAGATCTCTCTTTGCCTAAAGATAAAAACGCCAAAATGAATGGAATGACTGATAGTGATAAGGATAGGTCAATGGATGCCGAAGAGGCTATTAGGCACGCGGGGAGCGCATTCTCATTAGTGAGGCCAAAACTAGAGCCGGGACAGCAATCGACAGGATCGTCCGCGTCCAGTCCACTGGGCAACGCGATACTACCGCCTGCAATCACTCCAAATGATGACTTCAGTAGTTCAGCGGCAGCAAGCCCACTACAGCGGATGGCATCGATTACAAACAGTCTCATCTCCCAGCCATCCAACCCTCCTCATCATCCACCTGTACAGAGGTCGATGAAAGCAGTTCTTCCACCAATCACACAACAGCAATTTGATCTCTTTAACAATTTGAACACAGAAGATATAGTAAGGAGAGTGAAGGAGGCTCTAAGCCAGTATTCTATAAGCCAAAGACTGTTCGGAGAGTCTGTCCTGGGTCTATCACAAGGATCTGTCAGTGACCTGCTAGCGAGGCCAAAGCCCTGGCATATGCTCACGCAGAAGGGACGAGAGCCTTTCATCCGCATGAAGATGTTCTTAGAGGATGACAATGCTGTCCACAAATTGGTAGCATCACAATACAAAATCGCGCCGGAAAAGCTAATGAGGACTGGAAACTACAGCGGAGCACCTCGTAAGTATCATCTCTATACGAACAAATGTTTATCAATCAATTTTTATAGAGAACAGTAGATTAATTGTATTTTCTTCTTTTGTTCTTACAGCTTGTCCGCCAAATATGAACAAACCCATGCCGCCAACACAAAAGATGATTTCCGACGCGACGTCCCTGCTGAGCAAGATGCAGCAAGAGCAGCTGCTGGGCGGCGGGCACCTTGGCCACCTGGGGCAGCCGACGCCGTTGCTGCTGACGCCGCCCGGCTTCCCGCCGCACCACGCCGTCACGCTGCCGCCGCAGCACCACGACAACAACAACAAGGAGCGCAAGCCGCCGCCGCCGCCGCAGCCGCACCACCAGCCGCCCGTCATGCGCAACCTGCACCAGCACATCTCGCCCAGCGTCTACGAGATGGCCGCGCTCACACAGGACCTAGACACGCAAACCATCACCACTAAAATTAAAGAAGCACTGCTGGCAAATAACATTGGCCAGAAAATATTCGGCGAAGCTGTACTAGGTCTATCACAAGGTTCCGTCAGTGAACTGCTTTCGAAACCGAAACCCTGGCATATGCTCAGCATCAAGGGACGGGAACCATTCATTCGCATGCAGCTGTGGTTGAGTGATGCCCATAATATTGATCGCCTCCAAGCTTTGAAGAATGAGAGGCGGGAAGCGAGCAAGCGACGGCGGTCAAGCGGCCCCGGACAGGACAACTCTTCTGATACGTCATCTAATGACACGTCAGAGTTCTACCACTCGAGCTCTCCCGGCCCCACTGCGGGAGCGCCGTGCGCTAAAAAACAACGAGTACTATTCTCCGAAGAGCAGAAAGAGGCGCTTAGATTAGCATTTGCTCTCGATCCCTACCCAAACATGCCAACGATCGAATTCCTTGCCTCAGAATTGGGTCTATCGTCACGAACCATCACTAACTGGTTCCACAATCACCGCATGCGGCTAAAACAACAAGCGCCGCACGGCTTGCCGGCCGAGCCTCCCGCACGGGATCAATCTTCTGCGCCTTTCGACCCTGTCCAGTTCCGTCTTCTCCTTAACCAGAGATTACTGGAACTACAAAAGGAAAGAATGGGTCTAGCAGGGGTACCTCTGCCTTATCCGCCATATTTCGCAGCAAACTCAAACTTGGCGGCGCTGATCGGACGTGGGTTATTACCCCCCGAGGATCAGGTGAAGGACCAGTCTGGTGGCCTTGACCTTTCGATGCCTCTGAAACGAGAACCCGACGGCGATGACTTCGAAGATGACGATGTCGAGAGCAACCTCGGCTCCGAGGACTCACTGGACGAGGAATCTAAGACTGAGCCGAAGGCGACGTCCACGCCCGCGGGTCGTTCCAGCAGACGGAAGCCCGCGGCGCCACAGTGGGTCAACCCCGACTGGCAGGACGAGAAGCCGCGCAACCCTGACGAGGTGATAATCAACGGAGTGTGCGTGATGAGGAGCGACGACTTCCGAAGAGAGGCGGAGGAGACGGTGCGCGTGGAGCCGTCGCCGGTGGCGGGCGCCGCGTCCCCCGCCGCGTCGCCCGCGCCGCGCACGCCGCACACGCCGCACACGCCGCACACGCCGCACACGCCGCGCCCGCCGCACACGCCCGATGACGTCATTCCCGAAGACAAGATCAAATCCGAGACGGACGACGGCTGGGAGTACTAAAGCTCCTGGCTGTGCTCTAGCAGAGTGTGATAAAACGGGTCCCGAACAGTGTGGTGTAGACTTTACCATATCACGTTCGAACGATTATTTATTGTGTGATAAGTGTCCGTCGGTCCGATGGCGACGTTCAGTGCAAATGTTACTGTGTAGCTAGTGTTTGTTGTAATTCGATTGTAAGGCCAAAGACTTTGTACATAATACCCTCGTAGCTTCTCGTGATACGCCAAGCGCGTCCCCGACCGGGACGAGATAAACTTGCGATACAAAAAGATGCATTTTTGCTTTAATTTTTTAATGTAAAACACGTACCCTGATTAGGTACAAATATCTGAGTATTTTTAAGTTACGGCTTTTTAATTCGATTGTAAATAAATATACCAAATATTTGTCGAATATTGCCTGCGAACCAGACCCTGTATATAAGTAGGTTAGAAAATATTCGTGTAAGATAACTCAGTTGCTGATAAATTAGGAATAGGGAAGGTTCATTAATTGTTAATGAAAATTATAAAGTGCAATCAGATGTAAATTTAAGCTATGGTTTAACGAGCCCCAGTTGAAAAGTATTATTATGTTTATTAGAACCGGCGAGGTTTAAAATATTATAATCGGGTTATATAAGTTTAACATTTAAATTATTAATGTTTATTTTATACTATTGTATGTTTTTATATTGCATTATTTTATAAAACGCCGCGGGACCGCTCAACTTTGTGATTTTAGCTGTCATTTTATAACGTTTAGTTACATAACTGTCAATTCTAATTCCGTACAATAGCTATATTGTTTGTTTCTTTTCATTTTTATATATTTTTTAGAAAATGTACAAATCAAGACACAAAATAATACGATTAAGCAAGTAATGTATTGCTTATGGTTTATAGTTATATTTTATTTTAGCAATAAATTTGCTTTTAATCTTATTTTCTTTATTTTATTTTACTTCCTTATTTTTTCCTTTTTTTTTTCTTAGGAGATAAGTAAGAAAATGTAAATTTTAAAGGAACCATACTCCTTGCATCACGATGTACATAGTTATATTCAGTTAAATTGTAAATATCTAATCGAAATGCCACGTTAGAATAAAACATAGTTAAGTAGGAAAATAGTTCGACCCAAAAATTTAACTTCGTAAAAGGGTAAAATCATAAATAATCGAAATTATTGTCATTCTAAAAGTGTATCGAAATTGTAACGAAATTATGTCAGAATAGATTTAGGCCTCCAGGTTTCAATAAAAAATGAAAAGTTTGGGCAATTTCAATTTTACATGGAGAATAAAAAATCTTTATAAAAATACATCCATTTTTAGAAATACCAACATACATATCGATGTTATATATAAACCGTAAGTTAGATAAGTGATAGCGAGTAATAGTCAATATAAATGAACTTAGGCTGTTTAACAGTTACAAAACAGTTATTTTAACTCTCCAACTCCGTTGTATGAAGTGAAGGAAATTTTTTAACGTATTAAATATATTGATTTTTAGAATCATTTCATAGCTTTTTGCTTTTAAAAGAATAATATACGTGTATTATGAATATTATTGTTATTTGATATAGTTACTTCTAATATTTTTGATATAACAGATACTTAACATAACGCCTCCATATTTTTAAAGGTTTCTTCGAAGTTGCCACCTCCCGATAACTGTTAATAAATATAAATATTTTAAATCAGAACGTAAGTTATCGATGCTTTTAAAATGAAGTAAACAAAATTGGTTTTAGAGAAATCATTCATCGTTTAATCCATATGTCTTATACGAACAATAGTCTGGTAAGATTTATTCAAAATTATGAGAGAGGCCAACTTTAATTGTTAGGACTTAAGAGTAACAACACCACTACTGAAACGTTTGAGAATACCACTTTTATAATACATGTGATGCAAAATAGGGAATGTGTAAAAAACAACTGGTTTTCGAGAATAAAACACTAGGTTTTGGTTAGGGGCGCTCAATTCATCGTTATTTTTACATGGATAATGGGCAGACGACAAAACAGTTTTTTTTATTTACTCCGTCTTAAATCAGTCCACAGCTGGACATAGACAAGAGCATACAGTTGTCCTATGGTTTTATTCCCAGCTGCGGATATTTAGAGGCTGTATGATAGTACTGTTACTATCAATATATTACAAGCACCTATCTTTAAGATACGCCATCTTGTATTTTATATTGTTACGTTGAGTGTTGCCAGGTTAGAATGTAAATAGTAATCCGGTAGTGAATAGATTATTATTATGCGTTATATCCATTATAATAATGAATAGTATTAAAATTATAGCGATAATTATTATTGTTCATATCATAATATTAATTAATAATGATGCTGAAAACCATTGTCTTCTTTCTGAACAATTTCTAAAATTATTAAAATTAAAAATAAAGAAATTGCTAATCAGATTTTGTTTAATTGTCTTACCTACTTGTAAACCTACGTGGCCTGAAAATGAAGGAAAATCAATTTTTGGTTTTACAAATTTTTGTAAAACCAAAAATCTATGATAGACGTCAAGGAACAAGAACGCGTCGTTAGTTCGCTCGTAACTGAGCTTCAGCTTTATTTTACTATGCTACTAAAGATAATCAAGTGTACCTAAATAAACAACTTGGTAAGTCACCAGGTGAAACCAAAGACATCAGATGTAAGCAATAACTGCTATCCACGAGTGACTATGTTGTCAAAATAAGAATCACGTATCATGTTTGGCAAAATATAATAGGAATCTCTATAACAGAATCTACGGGGAAAACTGAAAAAAAAACCATAGGTATCCTACTAACAAACAAAACTTAACACGTGCTAATAGAGATCTAATCTATTTCTTCAATGAGCGGACCGTCACTGCCACCTTGACCACTCTTCGAACCAGTTCCATGCAGTTTCTTCATAAGAGGAGTACACTCTCTAGACAGCTCTTTATACTTTTCTTCAAACTCATCCTTGTCTGCCATAGAATTGCCTTCAAGCCAACGGAGAGTGTCGTCGCATTTACGACGAATTTTTGCACATTCCATCTCTCCCAGCTTACTCCCGCCGTCTTCAATCGCCTGCTTCACGCCAAACACATAAGTTTCCAACTTGTTCTTGGCTGCAACACGGCTCCGTTGCCGCTCATCGTCATCCTTATATTTCTCAGCATCGTTTAACATTCTGTCGATTTCTGCTTGAGACAAGCGACCTTTGTCATTCTTTATGACTATGTTCTTGCTTTTCCCGGTACTATTTTCTTTAGCAGATACGTTGAGAATGCCATTAGCATCTAAATCGAATGCCACGTCTATTTGTGGCACACCACGAGGAGCGGGAGGAATGCCAGTCAGGTCGAACGTTCCCAGCAGGTTATTGTTCTTAGTCATCGCTCTTTCTCCTTCGTAAACTTGAATTGTGACGGCTGACTGGTTATCAGAAAACGTGGTGAAGGTTTGAGAATGTTTGCAAGGTATTTTTGCGTTACGTTCTACTATAGCCGTCATAACTCCACCGGCAGTCTCGATACCCAAAGATAAGGGAGCAACATCCACCAGCAGCACGTCCTGGATCTTCGAGTGACGTTCTCCGCTAAGAATAGCAGCTTGTACTGCTGCACCGTATGCAACTGCTTCATCAGGATTTATAGACAAGTTCAACTTCTTACCGTTGAAGAAGTTTTGCAGTAAATTCTGTATTTTGGGGATACGTGTAGATCCTCCAACTAAAACGATGTCATGAATAGCACTCTTATCAAGTTTGGCATCATTCAGAGCTTTCTCTACAGGTTCGAGTGTGGTACGGAATAAGTCCGAGTTCAATTCTTCGAACCGAGCTCTAGACACTCGTGAGAAAAAGTCTATGCCTTCGTATAGCGCGTCAATCTCGATGCTCGCTTCGGTACTGGAGGATAGTGTTCGTTTTGCTCTCTCAGCTGCGGTTCGAAGACGTCTAAGAGACTTTGGGTTAGCATTCAGGTCTTTTTTATGTTTCCTTTTAAATTCTTCAGCCAGGAAATTGACAAGTCTACTGTCAAAGTCTTCGCCACCAAGGTGAGTATCTCCGGCTGTTGCTTTCACTTCAAAAAGAGAACCTTCATCAATGGTTAAGATGGATACATCAAATGTTCCTCCTCCAAGATCAAAGATCAGCACGTTTCGTTCACCTTTCAGGTTTTTATCTAATCCATAAGCTAAAGCAGCAGCTGTTGGTTCATTAATAATACGCAACACGTTCAGCCCGGCTATGGCTCCAGCGTCTTTGGTAGCTTGTCTTTGAGAATCGTTGAAGTAAGCCGGTACAGTTATAACAGCTTTTTTTACTGATTTCCCCAAATAAGCTTCAGCGACATCTTTCATCTTAATCAGTACCATGCTACTGATTTCTTCAGGAGCGAATCGTTTAGTTTTGCCTTTATACTCAACCTGGATTTTTGGCTTTCCGCCTTCATTGACCACTTTGAATGGCCAATGTTTGAGATCTTGTTGAATCTTCGGATCATCATATTTTCGGCCGATGAGTCGTTTGGCGTCAAAAATTGTGTTACTTGGATTCAGAGCCACCTGGTTTTTCGCACCGTCACCGATTAGCCTCTCAGTATCAGTGAAGGCGACATAAGAGGGAGTAGTGCGATTCCCTTGGTCATTAGCTATTATATCCACATTACCATGCTGCCAGACGCCAACACATGAATAAGTAGTTCCCAAATCAATTCCAACCGCAGTCATTATGCTATTTTATTTGAATTCTTGTTTGTATAGTTTTTGTTGTGACAATAAATTGCAGCACACTTTCAAATTTTGAATTTTTGACAATGATGATTATATTTTATTTTAATTTCCAGACAGTCTTTTATTGCCGTACAAATAATGATTTACAAATGAGTTTTATTCAACTTTCAAAGATTTGGTATTTGTGGAACGTGGAACGCATCCTGACAATTTCGTTTGACATTGACATCATGTCATTGCCACTTATGACAGGTGTTTGCATGGTGTTTGAAAATCAAAACAACCTGGAGTGGGAAGTTAAAAGTTGTATTATTTCTGTAACTCTTATAGATATTTAATTTACTTAATTGGAAACGTTTGACTGTACTTGCCTGTATCTTCCACATAATTCATATGCACACACGATATAGTATAGATTAACGAGTTCATTTGAGCGTAATAGTTACTTAACCTAAAAGTCTTGAATTGTTTAATTTGTTTATTATTAATTCACGATGCGTTACGCACAGTTAGTAGTGGGCCCTGCTGGGAGTGGAAAGGTAAGAGTTCCTTTACTCTATAGAGAATATAGTTATATAGTTTTCTGGTGCAACACAAACCAAGGTCGTGGTATGCGGCGATTTTCGACTGCCGTTTATCACTAGATGTGATTAAGCCGCTAATTTAAATTACTTCTCAAATATATAACTCTCAATAAGATCCTCGATTAACAAACTCATTTTACTAAGAAGTTTATGGAACAGTATATTGCCATATTGCAGTCATGTAACTTAAAATTAATTAAATAACAACCTTAAACCCAATCCATATAATATTTCAGTCAACATACTGCTCAACAATAGTGAAACATGCCAGCGACGCCAAACGGATAGTGGAGGTGGTGAACCTAGACCCTGCCGCGGAACACTTTGACTATGAACCGCTGGTGGACATCCGGGAACTGATACATCTGGAAGATGCTATGGAGGACGAGGAACTGCAGTTCGGACCTAATGGAGGACTTGTTTTTTGTATAGAGTAAGTTTAGTTTATAAAAGAAACTAATTTTAATGGAAATAACTAACTAATTCAAATTATGTAATAATCAAATTAAATTATGTAATTTTGTAATAATCAAATTTGATTCTGTACCAAAATGTCTTAAATAGTGAACTTCAAGACATCATGAATGGATTGGCAAACTTCTTCTCAATATGTTTAACCGAAAACTAACAACACAGACACGAAGAACAGTACAAATGGCGATTTTAGCACCAAACAGCGATAAGACACAATGGGTTAAGCATGATTTTGTACCACACAAATGGAGTTTCTATTGCATCTAAGGATAACCTAATTCATGGCAACATTTTCTACTTACAGAACGCTCCTAGAGAACTGTGACTGGTTAGAAGAGCAGCTAGGAGACGTAGACGATGACTACCTGCTGTTTGACTGTCCCGGCCAGATAGAGCTGTACACACACCTGCCCGTGATGAGGAAGCTGGTGGATCTGCTGCAGAAGTGGAACTTCAGGATATGTGTTGTGTTCATGGTTGATTCACAGTTCATGATTGATGGCGCTAAGTTCTTATCAGGTGAATAGGAATAAGTAGTTAACTTACTTTAAAAAATCAATAGCCTTGTAATACAAAAGTAACAGCCAGTGTTTCAATATCCTTGTAGTGATTGTAAGCCTTGTTTCCCACGTTTTCACCTGTTTCTTGGAATTTCTTCTCATACTCACATAAAATATCGCCTATGTTAGGTAGTTGAGGATAGTGTAGCTATCCAACAGTAAAAATATTTTTCAAATCAGTTCAGTAGTTTCAGGGCCTTCAGGGTAGAAATAAAAAAGCGTGGCCTCAGTTAGTAGATACAGATTAGCACATCTGCTAATTATAGCAATAGAATACAGAATTATAGCAGTATAAATAAGTTTTGAATATTTCATATTCCAGGCACAATGGCGGCACTTAGTGTGATGGTGAACTTGGAACTTCCACATGTCAATATTCTAACCAAAATGGATCTGCTCAGCAAAAGCGCGCGAAGACAGATTGACGAGTAAGTCAATTTAATATATGAAATACATTATACTTACATTGAATCTGGCGCGGGCCTAAACTTTACAAGTAATATATAATGCCAAGCGTTGGGGTTGGGGCGCCAAGTGGCGCAAGCAGTAAACAGATTTTACAGTAAACTGATAATCAAACGACATCTGTTCGTTGTAATTTTACAACAGAAGACCTAATGTTTTTCTATCATTTTTCCAGTTACCTAGATCCAGACCCACACGTGCTCCTAGCTGACATGAGAAACGCGAAATCGAAATGGCATGAAAAGTACGCAAAACTTACAGAAGCAATCGGAGAAGTCATAGAGAACTTCAGTCTAGTCCGGTTTTACCCGCTCAACATCAAAGATGAAGAGAGCGTGGAGAATATTATGATAACCATAGACAATATTATTCAGTATGGAGAAGATGCTGATGTCAAGATTCGGGACTTTGATGAGGAAGACCCCGAGGATATAAACTGTGATTAAATAAACTTTTTATTTTTTAATTTGGTTTTTTATTATTTAATAGGTGGTGGTGAGTATTCTATTGATCTTTGATTGATTGACCAGCTGTTGTTAATTATCAGGATAAGTGAAGAATAATGAGTAAATTAAAAAATATTTTTCTTAATTAACCTTTATTTGACAAACATAAACGTCATTATCCTAGATTACATTACCGATACATAATACTACACTATGTAATATGCAATAATCAGTAAATATTAGTTAGCTATGCGCCTCTATAAGAGGGTAAGGAACGAACGAGCATTCGTTTTTAGCTAAAATATTGAAACTACCAACTTTATTGGTAACAGAAATGGATCTAGGTATTTTGAGGCCTAACTTCACCAAAGTGGAGAAGAACGGACAAGTTATTAAACAACCAATAGAATTTCTCTACTCACAGAAATTGAGTGGGCGGAGACGAGATGTTTGATTAACGAAATTCTATTGGTTATCGAAAACCTACGCTTTGGAACCTGGGCTTTACAGTAAAGTACTTGGTAAAACAGTAACAGTAGATAGCTTCATATCATACTACAAGCTACACTGACTGTAGTATGTGTTGTAATGTACATTTTACTACATATTTTATACTCACAAGGTTATAAAATTTCTTAACCACGAAAATGAAGGCTATTTGTGGAAGTGTTATTGGCGCAAAAATTCGGCGATATGTAGGTACATGTATGAAGACATTATTAAAATTTTACATTAGTATGCAAAGTGTGTCATACCGTACCTAATCACATTAAATTAAATACGTAAATATACTGGTTGTAAAAAAGTGTTTTTTTCGAAAATGTGCGAGAGTTTTTCAATAAATACATTGCATAATTCACTGACCTCTGTTGTAGGAGCGGCAACGTCGCACCGCAACAATATTTCGGCGAATCAAACGCGGCAAACTTAACATCTCAAACGTCTTATAATCACGTCATATCACTTTTATTTTGATTATTCATTAAGATTATTATGAATCACTAGATCAATATTCACTTTGATTGCACTGCTATTACAAAGATTCGGGAATTTGTAGGACAAACGCGACTGGTTGTATATCGCTCATGATATGTCCGCAAAGCTCGAGCAGCGTTTTGATGGCATTTGCCGTAAATAAGCACCATGTCGGTGTACTCACCGGGTGTGTAATTTACTCGAGTAACAAAACATTACAAAACATTACATTAAAATGTACAAAAACAAAACATTAAAATGGCGTCCACTTTCGCATTCACGATATACCACCCCCTAGAACACGTAAATCCTTTATAAATAAAAACAATAATCCTGTCGCAAATACACGTTTATCGCAAAAACAATCACTTGAGCAACAAAAACGCGGTAAAATCAAAGAAACCGAAGCGGCGGGCGGCCATGCAAAGCGGCAAACGTAAACAGTCCACACACACACGTTACCGAACACGGAAAAGACGGAAATCAACAAAAAGTACAACCTAGTCAATTGAAAGCTTAAAAAACCCTTTAAAAACAAGTGACGGCTAGAAAGATCAAATAAAAATTTAAGAATTACGCATTATTGAACTATGTAAAATAAAATATTCATTATAGTATTTTAATACAATTATTAATGAGTAGAAAACAGCATTTAAAACATAAATTGTGCCGATATCTCAAGAGTTAGGTGAGCAGCAATGATCCCGATGAAACGCTAAACTATTTCTTTTTTTTCGCTGATGACGTGAACGTATGACTATTAAAATAAGTTTCATTTTACCTTATCAAATATTCTTTCTTCTTTTAGTTAAGGTTTTGCTAAGAACTGCAACCTTTATTTTGATCGCTTGCCGGGGTCATTGACACTTGCGTACTTTATCTCTGCTTTCCACATAATCTAAATTATGAAAAATAATTCCTGTCGCTAAACCAGAGGATGGATTTAGTAAAAAAAAATTGGAATACCTTAAAGTAGAATACGTAGAATACCTTAAAGTATATGTGATAGGTTTTAATGTGATTAGGTACGACGTACCCATATAACAATTGATTTGAACACACTCAGCAAAGTGCATATGAAGTGGCAGCCTACGGCTATTCAACTATATAAAAATCTATAAAAGGATAACAAGACAATGTTAATACAGGTACAGTTATAAGCACAAACATAATATTAATTTGTCTAGCAGAGAGAAATAGTAACTGCATTAAATTCAACTCATTTTAACTAATACATAATGTTTATGTATGTATGAGTGGGTGGGTAGGTGAAGTTAACAAGACAGTATGCTCGTTCATTCACTGGCAGTGATATATAGTTATCGGCACGGATATTGAGCTCTCGGCGGAAGAGTGGGGATCGCTTTGCGCACTGTACACATAAGGCAATAAACCAATAAATCGCTTTTGCGCAGGTGAAGGCCAGGGCTCAATATCCGTGCCGATAACTATACTTCTGCGTTCTGGTTCCTATTAAACAGGAAGCAAGTCTTATATTTAATTTCCGAACTATCCTATTTAATAAAATAGATCCTGCCCATAAATCATAAGTTTCACAACATACAACTCTCTTGGAGTCGGGTAAAAATCGTAGCCATCGTTGTGTATAATTGCTTCACAATATAATATAATATAAAGTATCTAGTCTAAACCAGACACAAAAGTTATTGGTGGTATGTAGGAATTTGGGAATTGCAATTAAGCTAAGAATAACTTTGTAGACAATACCCTTACATTGACAATTTCTGATAAATATTTGCTTATGAACTCTAAAAGGCAATCTATTTACTATATGGAAGATTAAAAGTTGTACCATTATCGGAATATAATACATTTCTCACTGCATTTTAGTAATATGGCGCAATCAACCATTTTTCTCTAGACTTTACTAATAAATAACGTTTAGGTATTATAATCAGCCAAAATCTACACGTGATCCGTTTTGGCGATATTCTTAATTATTAATTACAGTAAATACTCATTTCAGATAATATCGTTGTTATTATACCTATAAATGAGGGAAACTTAAGTTTACAAAATGTTTAAAAAATCGTACCAGCCGTTGCGAATTACAAAAATATTTGCTTGTTTTTTTTATTATCTACTATGATATTATTTCTGAATATAAAAGGAGGACGATATAGAGAACAAATATATTTTTTTAAATATCAGTATTTATTGAATAAAAATCGCTTAAAATAATTGTTTACTTTTTATAGTTTAAAGAAATAGTATACATACATAGTAACACTATTTATTGAAAAAAAAAAACAGTTTTGCAAGTTGAGGAACACAATATCGAAAAAAATAAAGTTAAATCTTATTCTTCATGCGTTATTAATTTGTATCTAAACCATAATCGAGTAACTTAACATTTGATGAATAAACAAGACACGAATATAATTTACGGTTAAAAAACTGATGAAAATTTTGAAATCACAACCAATAGCTATTGAGCGTTAAGTTAAGCCTCCAGACAGCGTGGGATTTTCTTTCATACAAGTTATTTCAATGGAAGTTGTGTTAATAACGCCTCTTAACCTGAAGAATTTCTCTAGTAAACCTTTCCTGAATAATCTGTAGACATTTTTTAATTTTATTACATAATACTTATGTAACTCTTATACATATTTTTGTATTTATTTCCTTAACTACTGAAAAATACAGATGTTCTTGACAAATCCAGATTCCGTATGCTGAACAATTTCACAATACATAATCCGAGAATCGAACCCTATACGTACTTCGAAATCCGAAATCACATCTACCAACGAACCAAATTCACGTAAAAAAACCCCATCTCATCTTATATCGTATATCTAAATACTAGTTTCCGCCAATGGTTTCACCCTCGACCTGTAGGAACCACTTCCGGCATCCAAATAAAAATAAGAATAGTTGCCGTCTTAGATAAATAGGCAATCATAATCCTAACTGGAAGAACATCAAATCGGATCAGTAGTTCCTAAGATAAGCGCATACATACAAACTCTTCAACTTGATTTGTCTATCTAATTTTTCCTCCTTTTATCGGTCCCTTATCAAAATATAAATTGACTAGCTTCTGCCAGCGGTTTCACCCGCATCCCGTGGGAACTACTTCCCATACCGGGATAAAAAGTAGCCTATAGCCTTCCTCGATAAATGGGCTATCTAACACTGAAAGAAATTTTCAAATCGGACCAGTAGTTCCTGAGATTAGCGCGTTGAAACAAACAAACAAACAAACTCTTTAGCTTTATAATATTAGTATAGATAACACGACATTAACATATTATTATTGATGCATGAAGTGATGGCTCACAACTTACCGATTCGCCGTAATGGGAAAAGGCAGAAAAACTTAATTGATTATATTTTGTTACAAATAGTGATTAAACAATAATATCATGCTTAAAATCATATAAATATGTAGCTTGTTTTATTGAAACTAGTGTAGTTTTATTTTTCTAATTTATTATGGAGTTTAAATTCGATTAAAACCAATTAAACACAAATAAAGTAAACATAGAAAGTTTAAAATAATTGAGACTGCTATATGCCTATGTTACCTAGCAAGAATTTTAGCTAGACATATATAGCACAGGAAGATTGTAGGTACATACGATTTGGAACACATTATTATGTTTATAAAAACGATATCCAATTTGTGCCATGGCTTTAAAATTACAATAAGACAGAGTATTTTTTATCCTAATATTAAAAAAAACATCAATATCTGCCCTTTTCCAACTATTTTATCAGCATCCAGTTTAACAGCGACTGCCTATCTGACCTCCTCAACCCGATAATCCTTGGCAATACTGGTTGCAGACTTTCCAGTTTCCGACTATCGATGGTATTCTTATGTCAGCTGGGATCCATAACAACCATTACTTAACATATCCAGAATTAAATAAATTGAACAGTTTCTAGTGTATATTTACGTAGCTAAAACCAACCATTGTATATGTCACCGTAAGATTACAAACATCGTTAGATTACAATCTATCTCGAGAAATTGTAAACGGTCGAATTATTGTGAACCGTAACATCTGATTGCAATTTAACGCATTATTTTTCGCTATATTATAATCTATCGATGAGAAATTGTCAAATTGTCAACTGTCCGAAAGCTCTCCCTGATTGGTCAGTCTTTTTGTAAGATCGACCAATCACGACCAGCCGTTCTGTTCCCATGTTGGTTTATCGTTCAAACTGCTTTACTTTGGTTAATCACAGATAAATTTTACATCCTCAACACTTTTATATAACTAATTCTGAAGATAAATAAAATAAAGATATAAGTTATTTTCAACAGAAAATCAATTTATAATCACGAAAACACAGTTGTTTACACAATCGACAACAAACTAAATAAACAAACAAAATGGCGAAAGCCGGAGCGGCGCGGGGGCACATTACGTTCTACCAATCAGCGCGCAAGATGCATTCCGTTCTGCGCCAGTTGACAATTTGACCGCTTTACATTTGGTAGCGCCATCTATATTTTTTATAACGGACTACGTCCACGCATCCAAATAATAAAATAGTACTGCGTTTGACTAAATTCAAACGAGCGATGCTACCCCCTCCCTCGCTTCCCGCTCCTGTTCCGTTCCGCACGCCTGGCGAGAGAGAGTGACACGCGCTCGCGCGCCGTGGCTCCATTGCAAAACCGCTGGAAGTAAACGCATCGCCGAGAGGAAGTATTCGTGCTTCTCCAGTGTCGCATCCTCGACCCTACTGTAGGATAGCGAACTATTGTGATAATCCGCCCGCGGGTGTGAACGTGACTATTGTGTTGTGTGATCGGGAAGACCGCCGCCAGCCGCCATCTTGTGAAGCCCAACGCTGGAGAGCCAGGTACGCGTGCATTTTCCTTGATTGCCTACACATCGCTCGTTCTCTTCTTGGCGATAACCAGCCATCCTCCAACCAAATACAGTCCACTTAAAACTTTACTATTTTGCGTTTATTTCCAAACCATTTTTTGGTCCAGTCGACCCGGATTCCTATATCCGTATTCTCGACCTTTCGCGTAGGTATCTTCTAGAAGTGCCTACCTAGGCAGTTGTAGCACCTAGCTGCACTCCTAGTTCATAAATATACCCATTACGTGGTTATTTCCCGCACCCCGGTAGGTAATATACTCTTACGTAGCTACCTACTGACTTAAAATTATAACTACCTATTCGAACTATCATAGTCGTTTTGTAAATTCTATATTTCAAGCGCCTTTTAGTTCCACCGCCTTTAAAGTCGTTGCCTTGTTAGGAACAACTACCGCATTATTATAGGTTATTTACTTATATACCTACATTGAATAAAAATGCCGGAAACAAAGAAATTGTGTACTTCTGCCGAGACAGAGTTGACAATCTTAGAAGCTAAACGTAATATTTTGTTTGAGCGTATACAAGATATTTACGAGCGTTCAAAAACCGCCAACGTTTCCGAAGTAAACAAAGAATCATTTCTTAGTTATTGTATGACAGTAGACGATATTCGAACCGACTTTCATAAATTATTAGACGCTTATAACGCACAATTACTTTCTATCAATCCTAATTCTAAACCAAATTATAAGGCGTACACCTCATTCGAAGATCTTTATTGTATCATAAAACGTATACAATCGCAGTTTGAAGGTAGACAGTCTGCCAAGCCCAGCGCTGCCGGTCCGGCTGTCCGAGCACCGAAACTGCCCGCGATTGAACTCGTGTCATTCGATGGCGATATACGAAACTGGCCATTATTTTATGCAAGTTTCAAGTCTACAGTGCACGATAACGCCTCGCTGACGGATGCTGACAGGTTGTACTATTTAATAGGTAAGCTGTCGCCGAAAGCGCAGTCTACATTCGCAGGTGTCACACCAAGTGCTGAGAATTATCAGGTCATATTCCAGTCACTCCTTGATAGATATCAGGATACTCGTGTACTCGCGTCTACTTACTTTGATCAAGCTTTAAATCTTAAATTGTCCGGTACCGCGTCAGTTTCGAATTTCCAGCTGTTCATAGATAACTTTGTTACCGCAGTTAATTCCCTTAAAAACCTAAAATTAGAAAATCTCGCCGACTTTATGTTATTGCAACTCGCATTAAAAAAGTTCGACACGGAAACTATTCGTGCTTTCGAAATGACCGAACGTCATAATAAAATACCTACACTCGATAGTTTTATTTCGTTTATCAAAGATCAGTGTCGGATATTCGTAAATACGCAGCCTAGTTCATCTAGCTCGTCTAGTAATAACGTAAGTAAACAAAAGTTTGATAAATCGCGAAACAACAATAACAATAAATCGGTACCTAACCCGCAATCTTACGTAACTCGTTCAGAATCTACTTGTAACTCACACAAGTGTCTGTGCGATAACATTGTACACGATCACCTATTTAAATGTCCCGCTTTTAATAATTTAACTCCAACCGCTCGGTTTAATTGTGTTAAAGAAAATAAATGTTGTGTCAATTGCTTGAGTATAAAACATAAAACAAGCGATTGTTCCAGTAAAACTAAATGTCGTTCATGCAATCAACACCACCATACGTTATTGCATTTTGAGAAAAAGTCTCCGTTATTGAGTGACCCCGGTGACCTTAACGTAAATCGTAGTCCAGCTGTTTCGTCTTCTTTACCGCCGGCGCAGGCCCAGGTCGCACGTACCACTGCGCCCACTCCCTCCGTGTCTCAGTCCGAGATTTCTTTGTGTACAACGTCCATTGCGCCCGAGCGCGGGCAGTGCGCGCGCACTTATCATACTCGCGAAGCCGAGCGTCAATGTACCGCGTCCACAACGATATTGTTAGCGACCGCGCAAGTTATTATTTATGATGTTAACAACACACCGCGCGTGGTTCGCTGTTTACTTGATAGTGCATCGCAAAGTAGTTTTATTACTTCGGACTGTTTTAAACGTCTTGGATTATTTAATAACTTTAAAAATACTAATTTAGTAGTTAAAGGGATCGGTGGTTCAGAAAAATCGTGTAAGGGTTCAGTAGATATTAAAATACATTCGCGTTTTAACAATGATGTTAATTTCACCGTTTCCTCGCTTATCGTGGAACGTATTACGGACACGCTGCCGAACGCTCACGTGGACGTGTCTTTACTCGCGCACCTCGAGTCGTTGCCGCTCGCTGATGCTCACTATGCACAGCCGGGTAATATCGACGTCTTGATCGGGGCTTCAGTTTTTCCGCACTTACTACTACCTAATATTGTACGTAGTAAGCAATATAATATACCTCCCGCTATTGAGACGGTGTTTGGATATGTAGTTATGGGTGCCGTACCTACGCTGCATAATACAAATTACACTACGTCTTGCTGTTCTGTTCTTCAAGATAATAATATTAATTCTCTTCTCAAGCTATTTTGGGAGCTTGAAGAGGTCTCCGCACCGCCCTCGCTGAGCCGTAAGGATCTCGAGTGTGAAGAACATTTCCGCGCTACCACTGTTCGCGACGACAGTGGTAGATATGTTGTGGCGTTGCCGTTTTGTGGCGACCCATATTCTTTAGGCGACTCGTATGCCGCTGCACTTAGGCGTTTTTACTGTTTAGAACGTAAACTCGACGCGTCGCTTAAATTGCGCGGCGCTTATAATGACGTTATGCGTGATTACATAAATAAAGGTTTTTTAAGCCCGGTTGTAATCGACGAGGGTAACAATTCTCTTCCCGCGTATTATATTCCGCATCACGGCGTGGTTCGCGAAGATAAGACCTCCACCAAACTTCGTGTGGTTTTAGATGCTAGTTGCCGAACTACATCGGGTCAGTCGATCAATGATATTTTGCATGCCGGTCCTGATCTACAGGGTGATTTATTTAACATTTTAATAAAATTTCGACTTTTCAAAATTGCTTTGTCAGCTGATTGCCGTCAAATGTTTCTTAATATTAGCGTCTGTGAATCTGACCGTAAGTTTCAACGAATTTTATATCGTTTTGATAATAGTGAACCTTTATCTGTGTATCAGTTTAATCGCGTTTGTTTTGGACTCAAGTCCAGTCCATATCATGCTTTACGAGTTGTCCGCCAGTTGATTGCTGATGAAGGCGACAATTTTCCCGCTGCTGCAGCTGCTGCTGCTTCCGCTCTTTATATGGATGACATAGTCTATAGTGTCCCCTCCGCCCCGCTAGCAGTTTCGCTTTGTGAAGAGCTAATTCAGCTTTTCAAACGAGGCCAATTTGATTTAGTCAAATGGACTAGCAATTCCAAAGAGGTTCTCGCGCACATACCTGATTCGCATAAGGCTTCTCCGGACATTGAGTTCGAGAAGTCCATACCTCACAAGGTTCTTGGCTTACGCTGGGACAGACATTGTGATAACTTTCGCTTTGACATTTCATCACCAGATGGTAAGTGTACCAAACGCATTATGCTATCCACAGTGGCTCGCTTATGGGACATAATGGGGTTTGTGGCTCCTACAATTTTGTACGCCAAGCTCTTAATTAAAGACCTTTGGTTAGCAAAGTGCGAGTGGGACGACACTCCTCCAGACCATATCGTCGCTGCTTGGAAACAGTTTTGTATTGAGCTTTCCGCACTCAATCAAATAACTGTGCCGCGCCATCTAGGTTTAGTCGATGGATGTACTATTAACTTAATAGGTTTCGCTGATGCCAGTGAACGCGCTTATGGCGGAGTCATATATCTGCAAGTCCGCATTGGATCTAACTACTCTGTGCAGCTAGTTTGTGCCAAGTCTAAAGTCTCGCCTGTCAAAACCATTTCGGTTGCGAGGCTGGAGCTGTGTGCGGCTCTGTTGTTGTCTCGGTTGCTTCGCAAGGTTCAAGACACAGTTGCGCCCCATTACTCCATCAATAAAGTATACGCATTTACGGACTCCAAAGTAGTGCTCGCTTGGATTAATTCTTCTCCTCACCGCTGGCAGATCTTTGTCGCCAATCGCGTTACTAAAATAATAGAACTTATTCCTGCTGCTTGTTTCCATCACGTTGCGGGTATTGAGAATCCCGCTGATTGCCTGTCTCGTGGTGTTACTCCAGCTAATCTTCCGCATCATCCTTTGTGGTATCATGGGCCTTCTTGGATTTCCCGTGATCCATCAGAGTGGCCTATACAGCCCTCACATAATGCAGAGATCGAAGACATACCTGAAAGGAAGTCTGTATCTCATCCCGTGACTATTGAGGTTCCGGTATCTCCTATTTATGCACTCGCACTACGCATGTCATCGTGGTCTAAGTTACTACGTGTCATCGTTTATGTCTGTAAGTTTATTGAGAAATTGCCTCGTGGAACTTGTGTTTCAAGCTCTGATCTTGAAGTCGCAGAGTATACATTATTGCGAGCCTTACAGGCTGTTCATTTTAGCAAAGACGTGCATAATTTGAGAAATAACATACCTTGTTCTCCCGCTGTTCTTAAGCTCAAGCCGTTTCTCGATGAGCACGGCATCTTACGTGTTGGCGGTCGTTTGTCAAATTCGGACGTACCTTACAACTATAAACATCCTTGCATCTTGCCGCGTCACGATCACGTAGTTAACCTTCTTGTTGATTTCTATCACAAGAAACATCTCCACGCAGGTCCAGAGTTGCTAATGTCCTTACTTAGGCAAAATTACTGGATACTTGCTGCACGGCGAATAATACGCCACATAATTCATAAATGTAACACGTGTTTTAAATATCGTCCGCGTCCGGTCTTTCCTCCAATGGCTGATCTTCCTACTCAACGTGTCAATCAGGTAAATAAAGCGTTTACACACACCGGTTGTGATTACGCAGGACCGTTGCAGTATACACCAGTTCGTGGTCGAGGGGTGAAAAGCCGTAAAGCTTGGCTATGTATTTTCACATGCCTAACAACGCGCGCTACGCACATTGAAGTTGCGACGGATTTAAGCACAGTTTCATTTCTCGCTGCTCTAAAACGATTTCTTTCGCGACGTGGTCCTGTACAGTGTTTATACACGGATAACGGCACTTGTTTCGTGGGTGCTAGTTCATATCTACGCGATCTCTATAAATTTCTCAATAAAGAGTATAGTTCACGCCTTCAGCAGGAACTTTCTATTAATCGCATTGATTGGAAGTTTATTCCGCCTGCTTCACCACATTTCGGTGGATGTTGGGAAAGCATGGTCAAAGTAATTAAAACGCATCTCTTCAGAGTCATAGGTCAACAAATCCTTTCCTATGAAGAGCTTTTAACTATTCTTGCTCAAATCGAGGCTCTAGTTAACTCGCGCCCGCTTACAGCCTTGAGTAGTGATCCTGCTGAACCGTCCGCGTTAACTCCTGCGCATTTCTTAAACACTGTGCCATTGTCGTCACTTCCCGCGCCTGAAGCAGACTCTTCTAGCTTGCTTCAGAGACATACTCTTCTTGATAAACTTGTGCAGTCGTTTTGGCGGCGCTGGCGCTCAGAATACCTTCACCAACTTCAGGCTAGATCTAAATGGAATAGTCCTGCATCCCCTATACAGGAGGGTACGTTGGTCATTATTATAAATGAAAATTCCGCGCCGCTTTCATGGCCACTAGGTATTATTGAAAAGTTACATACCTCAAAGGACGGCACAACTCGTGTCGTCACGGTGAAAACCGCGAAGGGTAGCTACGTGCGCCCTGTTGTACGTCTCTGTCCGCTGCCGACTCAGTGAGATCTAGCTTGAAGTTGGATCTCTTTCTTAGTTTTAGGTACTTAGTTTAATTTATAATAATTTTCCGCTTCCGCTAACGCATATTAATTTAAATTTTTATAACGCTGTTTTAGACTGTGTATAGGTTATGCGGTAGTACGCCTTACATAGCTAGGTTATATTTCTCTTAAAGGCAACCCTTTAAGGCCGGGGGAAATGGTAGCGCCATCTATATTTTTTATAACGGACTACGTCCACGCATCCAAATAATAAAATAGTACTGCGTTTGACTAAATTCAAACGAGCGATGCTACCCCCTCCCTCGCTTCCCGCTCCTGTTCCGTTCCGCACGCCTGGCGAGAGAGAGTGACACGCGCTCGCGCGCCGTGGCTCCATTGCAAAACCGCTGGAAGTAAACGCATCGCCGAGAGGAAGTATTCGTGCTTCTCCCGTGTCGCATCCTCGACCCTACTGTAGGATAGCGAACTATTGTGATAATCCGCCCGCGGGTGTGAACGTGACTATTGTGTTGTGTGATCGGGAAGACCGCCGCCAGCCGCCATCTTGTGAAGCCCAACGCTGGAGAGCCAGGTACGCGTGCATTTTCCTTGATTGCCTACACATCGCTCGTTCTCTTCTTGGCGATAACCAGCCATCCTCCAACCAAATACAGTCCACTTAAAACTTTACTATTTTGCGTTTATTTCCAAACCAACATTGATAGATTATAATATAGCGAAAAATAATGCGTTAAATTGCAATCAGATGTTACGGTTCACAATAATTCGACAGTTTACAATCTCTCGAGATAGATTGTAATCTAACGATGTTTGTAATCTTACGGTGACATATACAACATAATATTACATGAACGTTGTTATACTTAAAATATTGCATTAGACATAACAATACAATTATAATTAAGTTAAGAGTAAACAGTGCATTGATATAACCAATGTATAAGTATTGGTTTAGTGTAGACCAAGTTAAATCTGACATAGATTTTAGTTTTATTTTTGTAAATTGGTCCAGAGGGCACTAATTTCCACATCTGGATAACAAGTATTCTATATCCTTAGTCCATGGAAAAAAAACCTTTATTTTAGTATAGTAATTTTGGCCTGAGAACCACACAGAAGGAATTAATATTGCATAGGATAAACCACAATCAATAACAACAACTATTTAAATATTAACGTTATTTATTTTAAATGTTCATTCATGAGGCTTGAATATACATAAACCAGACAAAACCGGTCTACACTTAACCCTTAGAACTAAACAACCTTATTAACAATACTACATACTGCAGCAGTACTAAATGATCGTCTGCTATAGGGCGTCAGACTCGTAGCCGAAGCCCTGGTCGGTGATGCTGAACACGAAGGCCTGGCAGCCGAACTGCAGCAGCGCCCCGTGCGGCACCAGCGCCGAGCCTTCCCACGCGCCGGCCGACAGCGGCGGGGAGGAGGGACAGCGGCATGGCTGCTCGTCGGCTAAGGGGGTGGTTAGGTTGCCGTTTATTCTGCGGAAAAATATGTTGGGGTTATTTTTTTTGTTCTAAGAAAGTGTTACCAGCATTAAAGGAAAGATGTTCTAAAAAAGCGTTAACTTCTGCATTTAGCCAAAGAGGATTTCAAATACAAAACAATAAGAGGTCTGATTTAGAAAATCGGTATCGAGTTTTTTACGTAACCTCAATTGCAAAAACTATAAACCTTTTTTTTTCTTGTTTTCATTAAGGACTATTTAGGTTTTTTTAAAATTATAAATAACCCCCTTTCTATGTGGGTACAGTGAGGGGGAGTGTCAGACTATACTGACTAAAACCCATCGTTGTTCCCTTTGAAGCCCTTTATGTACTAGCTAGAGTTGCGATAACTGATCACTTTCAAACAATCCATTCTAGCAGAAAGTTTGAAGCCGGATTACACCCACATTCCTTCATGTAATCTCATTGACCATTTAAATAAGGCATTGAAAAAACCTGCTCATATACTAACTTGAGCGGTTCCCGCATGCGGTGCCGCACCACATCCCTCAGCAGGTCTGCGGGCGCGGTGACGTCACGCGCCGCGTCGGGCCCGCTGACGTCACGCGGCCCGTCGGCAGCGCTGACGTCACGAGCTGCGTCGGGCGCGGTGACGTCACAGGCGTACAGCACACCGTTGACGCACGTGCCCCACTCCGAGTAGTTGATCAGCTCGAAGTGACGACTCACCTGAAAAAGTACCATAAAGAATATAAATAATATATAATTTAGAGTTCTTCTTCTGGGACCCTCCCAAAGGCGCAAAATGGGACCCTATTTCAAAGACTTTGCTGTATGATTATCCGAATGTCAAAAGGCTGTATGTTATGAACCATGACAGCAAGCCATTTGAAATTTTCATACGCTTCGCTTATAGATATACATTTTTGTTTGCCTAGAAATCCGCCGTTCAGGGGCAGATCTAGCCCTAAAAAAGGTTCTGGGCACACCCATCCCATATTATTGAAAATTCACATATATTCAGGAAGTTAATAGGAGGAATGAATACATAAGACAGTATACAGACCTCGTCCATGAATATGACGGCATGGTGCCGCGACACGTTGCGGCAGGCGCGGGCGTCCAGCCGCACGTCGCAGCCGCTGTCCGTGCCCACGCTCAGCGACGACAGACGCATCGGGATCGGCCGGCCTAGGCCTGAACCTACGCCGTTTCTGAAAAGAGAAAAAATAATTATGTAAATATGATGATCACACCGCCGCGACAGCTGTTCTCATGTAAGAAGATTAGCCAACTGAGCAGGACATATTACAGTGCACAAGCATTTGTGCAGACACAAGTGCACTCATTATTCCTTCACTCTCATAACCCGGTGGGACGGCAATCCGACACGATCGGAGAGAGATCAGGCGCAGGACCGACATTTACGTGCTCTTTGATGCACGGGTGTTTCAATCACCAACTTCCAGGCTCTGGGCTGCTTTATGAAAGTTTCTAAAGCCCACAAAGCGATTTCGGCCTGACCAACCGATTCCTGAATCGACTTTGTGCTCAGCAGCTGCGCTTGCGACAGCTAGACCAACGAGACAGTTGTAATGTAAATATAATACAACTAGCTTTTGCCCGCGACTTCGTTCGCGTGGAATAGTGACTTCCGGCAGATTTTTGGTTTGACCAATAGATGGCGCTATATGTCCGGAATACATTTTATTTTTTATTTTCATTTTTTTTTTGTAATAAAAACTATCCTATGTCCTTTCTCAAGCTCCAAACTATGTCTGTACCAAAGAAGATGGATCAAAATTGCCATAAGTCAATTCACTATCCGCATAAGTGGAAAGTTCTCATCAATACGAATAATATAAGCCCAAACACGAGGTAGGTAGTTCACATATTCAGTTGTCGAGTTCCCTCGACCTTCTCTGGTCTCCATCATCGGGTCAGCTCCAAACCTTCACTAATGCAAAGGTCTATTCAAAACAAATAATATAAGCCCAAACACGAGGTAGTTTACATATTCAGTTGTCGAGTTCCCTCGACCTTCTTTCGTCTCCATCATCAGGGCAGCTCCAAACCTTCACTGTTGCATATTGTTATAAGACATACACCTTACAGTCAAGTTTTTATCCTGCGCATGCCTACAACTTTCAAAAGTTGCCCTGGATTTCTCAGGGTTTCCATCATCAGATCCTGACCTGATGATTATGGGACCACCTATGAGGTATACCATATCAAACAAAAAAATAATTTAATGAAATAGTCCATAAATAGTCCTATGAACGATGTTTTCATTACAGCGCCTAAACAATTTTTAAAGCATTTTTTTCGTATGAAGGTGTAAAAAAAATAAAGTAGAGAGTATGCCATATTTTTTTAAACATTTTTATCTTTTTTTTGAGATACGTCACATTATTATAGGACGTGGGGCAATTTTGTATGGATTGTGATCCGTCTTCTTTCACACAAATCGGTTCAGTAGTTTAAGCGTGAAGAAACGACAGACAGACAGACAGACAGACAGACAGACAGAGTTACTTTCGCATTTATAATATTAGTTAGGATGTTGAATAGAAGAAAGCCTAATGGACCGAGAGAAGTAAGAAGATTATAAAAGTTTTGACTCACTTGTCAGGCTTGGTAATAGCACAGAGCGTAGCCCTCACTATCGCATCACTGAGGGAATGTCCCGGACTGGTCGGCGGGGTCGGGCTCTCGGGCCTAGGGTCCCGAGGTCCCCCCCACACTGCAGCAGCTATCCTGGCGCGGTCGGCGCGGGACAGCAGCTCGGAGGGCAGAGCCCTACGTAGAAGGCCGAGCCGCGCGAGCTTGGCGCGGTCCAGCGAGCGGCGCAGGGCGGCCTTGGCGGCGCCGGAGATGCCGCAGCCCCGGAATGAGCCGGCTGCCTGCTCGCCTGCTATCACCTGTAGTATTGTGGATTTTTCACATCAGTTGGATCATATAATCTACGGCTTCGCACGGGATAACAGTATTTCCCCACTATTTAATGCATGTTATTAACATATAAACTTTCCTCTTTAATCACTCTCTATTTAAAAAAACCGCAATGAAAATCGGTTGCGTAGTTTTGAAGATTTAAGCATACAAAGAGACAACAAGACAGGGACAGAAAAAGCGACTTTGTTTTATACAATGTAGTGATAATGAAGACGGCGACAGTGGCTGTCTAACTTTTCAGGACATAATACAGTCTACACACATTTACACAGATACGGGAACTCTCTCTATTCCATCCCCCACTCCCATAATCCTCAAAAACAGCAATCCAACACAACCAAACCAAATTCAAGAGTAATATAATACACAAACATATTAATAACTCGTAGACTGTTACTGGAACTGTTTTGTGAAACCTAAAATGTTACCATATTAATGCCACAGTATGGTATTGGCCGCCAACTATATAGATCTCCTCAGAACACCAGTAACTGTTATGGAAGAAGATAAAAGCGAAGTACACACCTGCTGCAACCGCTGCCACGCCAGCAGCTTCACAAGCCTCTCATCCAACTTTTTCAACTGGTCATCGACCACGGCCAGCAGTTCCTCCACGTTAGCATCAGGCCTCAGCTCCAGCCTCTCACTCTTGCCTCGCTTGGGAGGACTCTTGTCTTCGCTGGAGACCTTGCGTTTCTTTACTGAAGCTGTCAGGTACTCGAAGTCTGAGTCTGAGAGGTCGCTTGAGGAGTCTGTGTGGCGTTCCGGCTGGAAGGGAATAGAGTATAGTAAATTAGGACATTAAAGCAGATTATGACTAATGGTGAATTTCTATCAGATTTTAGAAATCCTATGTAAGAAACAGTCAGCTGCAGATGAGTTAGCATCATCTATGTAATAACGTCAATAACCACGACAACGAGAATATAGGAACTCGTCCTATATTGAGAACCAGTCTTATCAATGGTTGTCTGGGTAGTCAGGTTGATGAAGTCAGATAGCTATCATGGTCCCTAGTCCTGGTCGGCAGCTGAGGTTCATGCAGATCTGGTGCTTGTCTACCTGTGTAGCGTGCTCAGAGCTGATAGCGTGCAGGTCATCAGCAGCATCCTCCTCGGTGACGCCCCGCAGTGGGGCTGGCTCAGCATCGTACACCCGGCAGCTGAGGTTCATGCAGATCTTGTGTTTTGGTGCATCTTCATCTTCTTCGGTGGGGTCGTAGCAGTCAGTTTCTTTCAAGTTCTTCAGAACTGTAAGTAGAAGATGTAAGGTTTATAATTCAGATAAATATGAATATCTGTTGGTGATCTACACTCATTTAATTTTGCAATGGGATAGTACAATGCGTAATTTTGCTTGGTTATTGTATCAAACCTTGTAGTGCTGTCGGTTGAACACTTGTCTAAAAAAAATACAGATTACGACGTTGAAATGAAATAAGGACCGTTTTGCAGCCACACTTTTTTTAGACAAGTGTTCAACAGATGTTTAAGTTTTTGTAGTGAGGCTGTTAGTTACCGTTCCTGCAGCGGACGTACTCTCTCCGGCTGGGCAGCAGCGGCGGCGGGTGGCGGTAGTGGTGCCGCACCATCGCCGGCACCGACACGCGGCCCCGCATACACACGGGCACCTTTATACTGGAAACCGAACAATTACGTGTGAAGGGGACCTGAGACTCCGTAGGAAATGCCTTAATAACCCTAAAAGTGCCCCAGCATGGTGCTAAATGAGTTCCAACGCCGAGTGCTAGACGACCGATATGATAACCCAACCCGTGGCTTGCCATAATTACTCAGTATACCAGTCTATGTAAAACGATTGTACGTCGCCGGCGCATGCCGCCTCAGTTGTAGCGATGTCACGTATAGACAGTACCAGAGAACAAATCCTCGATGTCAGATAACAGATAGGGGTATGTAGAGAACGGAACCTGTGCGCAGTCCTATGTTCAACTAAATAATAGGCAACTTTCAAATATGCATTGTAATATCTTACGCGTCTACAGACCGATTAACAGAAATATTGATTAATTGCTCATCCCCTGCAGGTGATAGCGTGATAATATGTAGCCTATGTCCTGACCCGACCTATAAGTAATATTCATGCAAAATTTGAAGAAAATCCGTGCAGTACTTTTAGAGTTTACTCCGGACATACCTACAGACAAACAGACAAAAATTCTAAAAACTACATATTTGGGTTCAGTTTTGATTATAGATCACCCCCCAAGTATTCATTTAAAAAAATATTCAATGTACAGTTTTGACTTTCCTACGATTTTATTATAGGTATAGTATAGATTATAAATATTGGAGGCTAATTTTCTTTTCATTAAATTCATTGAATGCTTTAGTTAGTTCAGGTTTGTAGGGTGAGTGCAGACAGCCGTACAGCTGGCACAGGATCGGGTGGCCTCAAGAACGATTCTGTGGTGTGGCTAGTCACCATAGTCACATCCCACAGAGCGTATCCTCTCGTACCAAGAAGTAGAAGAAGTACAATAACTTTTTATAAATATTTTATTATAAGCCTTCTTTATTTGTATATTCTATGGTACTTTTTGATTTTATAGATTTTGGTTTGTAGACTGACAATCTTTGTTAATTACAAAATTAAAAGTTCACTAATTTCAATAGCCCTGTATCTCCGGTGTAATCAGTCATAAACTCCTGAAAACATAACCCCCTGTCAATATAAGAGTTACGTACCGGAAGGCAGGTCTTGGTTTCTTGGCCCTGCGTATGAAGTCGACCTTGACGGCTTGCTGGTCCACCGGCCCCGAGAACTTCTCCCACAGCGCCACGCGCTCCGTCGCCGATATCGAGTTCACTAGCTTCCAGTCCTGATGGGAAACGGCACTTGTTACAGTCAAATAATGTGTTCTTGATACAATCATCGATATAGCTACATATTGACAAATTATCTGCCTCATATTGCTTGACAGAAAACGGCATGACGGCGAAAAATAAATCGTTTATTAACTTCATTTGTACATAATTTCTTACAATATAGTAAAAATATGAAAAAGTGGTCGATATTACACTCACAATATATTGCTCAACATGGTTAGGACACATCCAGCGGCCCGTCGGCAGCGCCGTCAGCGGCGGGTCCAAGCAGTCCTAGAAATAGTAAAATACCATATTATTTGGTGCTTAGTCAATTAGTAGTCGGTTTTCACCGGCCCGCGGTTTCACCCGCGTAACGAGAGAACTACTTCTCGCATATGGTTAAAAAGTAGTCTATATGTTATTCTAATACATAAGTTATATTACTGCCAAGTTTCATCAAAATTCATCCAGTAGTTTAAGCCTGAAAGAGGCACAAACATACCCACATACATCCATACAAACTTGAAGTTCAAATAGGCAGTAGCTCTCATATCCTGGCTGCCACGAAAGTTACCCCAGCAACCGGCTGAGCATATAATGCTGCAGTTACCTGATGGAACAGCAGAGGGCAGTAGTCACACTGCAGCAGCGGCGCATGCTTGCAGGTGGCCTGGCACACGAAGCAGCTCTTGGCCGGCAGTGGGACGCAGCCCCAAGCGTCCACGCTTACTAGAGAGCCGTTGCCGTTCTTGCCTGGGTCTGAGGGAATGAATATATATCACGTCAGCGGGAGTTTATAGGAGTAGAACAGCAAGAATACATAAATAAGAACAATGGGATAGTACATAAGGGAGTACATATATAAAAGGAGTACATAGCGGGAGTTTATAGGGAGTGTATAAAACAGAGTAATTATACAAGGGAGTACATAGTGGGTGCTTATGGGGGTAGCGCATAAAGAGGTAGAATGGAGAGTAACAATGGAGTATGTACATAAAATATGACAAACAAGTTCAAACATGTCATCTGAGGGAAGATCTCTCCTCAAGTTAGTCTGTAGATAGTAATGCCCAAAATCAACCAATTCTCCAACCTACCTTTATCAGTTCCAGGAAATATGCAGGGTATCCGCATCTCCCGCGGCAGCTCGAACTGCGTGGGGTTCATGATCTTGGCAGCCTTCACCAGGATCTCCATGGGGGTCAGCTCCTTCTCCGGTTCCTTCTTCACTTCTTCCTCCTCATCCTTGCTCTTCTTCTTCGCTGAGTTTGTGCGGTTGCGCAGGCTGTGTCACAAATGAAGTTTGTTTGGTTAGTAGCTGATTAGACTCGGCATTGACATTGGCGTGCACCAATGAAGCAATGTGCTATATATTATTATTATACGGAAAATTCATTAAAAATTATTAAATTCAGGTACTTGAGGGAGTACATAGGGTAGTACAGAAGAGGGGTAGGGGGGGTGGGTAGATAGAACATAAGTGAGTTTAAGAGGGGAGTACATAAGAGAGTAAATAGGCAGAGTGTATAAGAGCAATAAATACGGGAGTACATAAGTTAGTACATAGGTAGGGACAGTATATAAGGCAGTATACAAGGAGACATGGAGTACATAACTAAAAAAGAAATTGACATCACAAATAAATTAGTATTGTGGGCTGGCCCACAGTGACCGCTGCGATAGATCCACCACTGCCTTGTGAACAATATTTACCTAGCCTTCTTCTCAGTATCAGACTTGCTATCAGCGGGTGACTGAGCCCTGCTGCTGCGGGAGCTGGCCGGCTTGTTCTCATCGGAGGCCCGGCACTCCTTGCACAGCCACAGCCCGGCAGGGATGTCATTCTCGTCCAGGGGTGGGTCACTGCAAGGTGAAGAAGTGTGCTATGTAATTACCATATGGATATGTTGTAGGGATTTCACTGCATAATATTATACAAATTATGCGAAGAGGTCCAACTTGAAATTGTTTTAATTTTTTCATTTATAAATATGAATGTTTAAATTATGT
Organism: Helicoverpa assulta; assembly: GCA_963856015.1. Classification (NCBI taxonomy): domain Eukaryota; kingdom Metazoa; phylum Arthropoda; class Insecta; order Lepidoptera; family Noctuidae; genus Helicoverpa; species Helicoverpa assulta. Next base: position 11,391,595 of record CAWLCW010000011.1, read on the forward strand.
GCGTGTTATTGTGTTTTCAGCATGAATTAAAATTCCCATGATAGGACATATTGTTTATTTTCCCTTTGGTATTTTTTTTGATCTGAGAGTTTCTTAGGTGTTCATAATTTAATTTATTTTTGTATTCAGTTGCCAAGAAAGATCTCTACCAGTTTTCAATTTCTATGAGATCTTTATGTTTATTTTCTAATATTGGGAAATTGACCTTGTAGTTTTATTCAATTGAAATAATTTCACCAATAAGGTAGTAAACCTATTTTTTTACCATTTGCATATTGCAATGTTTTTTTTTTAATAGGTACATAGTTTTCACAACTACTAAATTTCATATCAAAGATTATTAATTGGCCATTTTTATCCAACTAACAATGCTTATTACTTACTAGAATCAAATCTTGACTGATAGTACTTTATTTATTTGATGTTTTACATGACTTGACAGGTCAGGCAAGTACCAATGCAACTTTTCTAAGTTTGTATGTACTTTCTAAATATATCTTAGACACCAATGACTGTGTTTCGGATGGCACGTTAAACTGTAGGTCCCGGCTGTCATTGAACATCCTTGGCAGTCGTTACGGGTAGTCAGAAGCCAGTAAGTCTGACACCAGTCTAACCAAGGGGTATCGGGTTGCCTGGGTAACTGGGTTGAGGAGGTCAGATAGGCAGTCGCTTCTTGTAAAGCACTGGTACTCAGCTGAATCCGGTTAGACTGGAAGCCGACCCCAACATAGTTTGGGAAAAAGGCTCGGAGTATGTATGTATACATGACTTGACAACAGTTACTGAAACCACTGTGAGTAGGTATATATTCTTATTACTATATGTGTTTGAATTATTTCCTTTTTTATTTCCCTTTTACTTTAATTTTACCTGTCTTAGTAATATAACTTCAAAGTAAAGTTATTGTAAAAGTTAAATAATGCTTCTTTTTAAGTACTTACTCATAAATTATCATTTACTTATTAGGCATAGAAAACAGTTCTATGATTTATAAATAATAATCTTTTAATACTTAGTATTCATGCATCCACCAAGTTACTTACTAGCACCCAAGGTGGAAGCTAGCGGGGCAGCGATCACAGCATATGAGATCGCCGCCTTCCCCGCACGCGTCGCAAGAGTCGTGGTTGTGACCTTTCCCTGGCCTCTTATAGTACGGATGCTGAGGCTTCTTCGGCTTCTGCACGTTTAAATCCTCGTCGGGCGGCTTTATCAACGCCCGAATCAGCTAAAAGACATCCCAAAACCCGTCAGTATACCTTTTTCACAATACGGATGGCTCATACAAACTTTAGCAGCCTAAAATGGCGCCAGATACCAATATCAAGTAGCATTCAAACTTTATATAAAACAATTATAAACAACAAACCGGCATAAGCCCGCCCGAAGTATCGAGGTCGTAGCCAACGTTAGACATTGTTACACCTCACAGTACCTTCAATTGTTATTTATATTTAACAATAAGGATGTAATATGCGGTTGTGAAAGAGTACACTGAAATGTTCTGAATTCTCAGTTTAACCACACAGAATATGGTTTTAGGGGTACATTTTCAATGAAACAATGTTTGAAGTATACAATTTGTGGATTTAGAGAATCAACAATGAAAAGAAGATTAATTTTCTGAAGAAATATGATATACAGAAATAACACCGACAACGGTCTACGAAAATGGCCGCTACGCTATTTCCGAACCGAATTACTCTCAATTTTTAGCATGACTTAATGCAAAACCAAAAAAAATGGTTCCTGATATGCTTGACGTAAGAAAGAAATAGAGAATCTTTCACCAACCAAATGACAGAGAAGTGGAATGGAACGCGACTGAAGCGTGCGTTTTGACAACTGACACTAGAGGTGGTTAGATTTTTAGTTTTTCGTTAAATACCGTTTTTTTTTTTGTATCAAACGTTTGTAATTTGTAATAAATTAGTTCTCCTGGTATAAATTATCTTTTTATCCTTATTCATGTTGCATCTTATACATGAATGTAGTATTTAATAACTATATTGTATGATTATAATTTTAAATTCTATGCTTGATTTTAACATTCAAAATGTTATAAAATATATTGTTATTTAGTAAGCAAGTGACAAACTTATTTCTCTTATCAATAATATTTACTCAAACAATACCGTTTTTATGGGAAATCATCAAATGACACCCGCTGTGAGTTAGCAGAGTGATGGAGTGTTAGACTTTTACTAAATAAAACCTATCATGTTCCTCCGTCGTAGGTTTTTTATGTAGGTGCGGTAACTCGTTCGAACAATCCCGCAGGCCTTGAAGGCCTGGTGGACCTGGCTGGGGACTCAACCAATACTGCAAAAAAAGAGAACTCAAACTCAATCAAATTGCATCTTTTTTAAATTTATTTTGGCAAATAATAATATTTTATTACGGTACCATTACACAATGTAGTATGAATAACAGAACTGTATCCTACTGATTGTTATGTTTAAATAAGCGTATAATAAGGTGAGTTAGGAAACTTTATTCTGCAAGTGGAACGCACTAAACTGTTACCCACCCAAAACAAAAATGTGAAAGACTGCCAAGTTCGATAATATGGGAATGCTTCGCCTATAAAAGAAGTGAGATCTGAATAAGTACCAAGTTCCATACACATACCTCAGTTAAAAATAGTTACTTTTTAATGATGTCACTTGGCAAGTTTTCATACACCTTGTTATAAACCTACTAAACGCAATGAATCAAGTATTTAATTTTCTATTAAAACTTGCCAAGTAACATAATTAAAAAGTAACTATTTTTAACTGAGGTATGTGTATGGAACTTGGTACTTATTCAGATCTCACTTCTTTTATAGGCGAAGCATTCCCATATTATCGAACTTGGCAGTCTTTCACATTTTTGTTTTGGGTGGGATTTCATTTATTTTTGTAAGGTTGTTTATTTTATTTTTTTCTTATGATGAAGTTAGTTAAAGAAATGTCTCATTTATACTATCTTTTAGATTTTTTAATATGCACTATGTTTCTTACAAAGAAATGAACTAGATTAACTAATCATCCTCCGAGCCTTTTTCCCAACAATGTTGGGGTCGGCTTCCAGTCTAACCGGATTCAGCTGAGTACCAGTGCTTTACAAGAAGCGACTGCCTATCTGACCTCCTCAACCCAGTTACCCGGGCAACCCGATACCCCTTAGTTAGACTGGTGTCAGACTTACTGGCTTCTAACTACCCGTAACGACTGCCAAGGATGTTCAATGACAGCCGGGACCTACAGTTTAACGTGCCATCCGAAACACAGCCAATGGTGTCTAAGATATACTTAGAAAGTACATACAAACTTAGAAAAGTTGCATTAGTACTTGCCTGACCTGGGATCGAACCCGCGCCCTTGTACTTGAGAGGTTGGTCCTTTACCCAGTAGGCCACCATGACTTTTTTTTTTTTTACTAGATTAACTAAATGGACTAGATTTACCAACTGACTGACATGACATGTTATCATATATTATGTTCGTGGATCAAAGTTACACATTCGTTATTTTCGAAAGTGACACACTTGGCCGTTTTCAGATTTTAACTTTACTTTGACTAAATACAAACCTTTGTACCATTCGAAGATATATTATATAAATATAGATAAATTTAGGTCGCTTTAGTTCCTTAGGGGTATAAATTTACACCTGGTATAAAACACCTTCATTATTTTGAAACCGACTCACACTTGGCCATTTTCAGATTTTTTCCTTTACCTTGACATAAAGACCTACCTCCATGCCAAATTTCAAGTCAATACGACCATTGGAAGTGGTCTAGGTTTTTGATGAGTGAGTCAGTGAATCAGTGAATCAGTGAATCAGTGAATCAGTGTATAGTAAAAATAGCGATTTTCTGACGTCAATATCTCAAGACCTACAATAGGTATTTTAATGAAATTTTGTATTTTAGATAAGTGAGGGGGTCTCAACAGATACTAGAAATTTGATATGCGTAAATAAAATAGATTTTGAGTTACAGGGGGGTCGAATTTGGCCCGAAATGGTTCGTGTAATATAACCCACGGCCGGTGTGTCGCTTTTTTTGCTCGAACTTGGCGGACACACTGCCGTGTGTCTAGATAGTTTTAATACAAGAAACCGTCTCATACCGATTTTCAACATAAAATTTGACATTTGATTTAGATTGCCATTAAAGCTTCGGATTTAGTAAAATAGTAGTTTCTCTCAAATATCTTTTGCTATAAAAACTGTGCGTTAATAATATTAAAATCAAGCAATTAATGAAATGTTAGTTGCTCTAGAATTTTATCTCGCTGCGTGATGCTTAATTCTTTATTTAATGGCTATAATTGACGCACACTGTATGTGTCTTCTTCAAGATAGTGACGTTTTGCTTTTATATGAATTTTCATTTTCATATAGAAATTAGTTTTTTGCCTTTTGAATTTTTTCTCACTACGTATCTGTGAAATGTTAGTAAATTATTTTGTCGACATGGCAAGAAGCATCTAGCGGAAGTTGCCATTTCTATGACGTCATGGGCGGAGTTTAGTTGAAGATCGAATTCGGATTCGGTTGGCGGGCGCGGCCATCTTGGTGAATTAGTGACCTGGCGATTCGGTTTTAGTTAGTGAAAAATCATTTGTCATCCACAATGTCGGAAAGGGAAGATAATGTGTATAAAGCTAAGTTAGCCGAGCAGGCTGAGCGCTATGACGGTAAGTACATATTTCCGTTCTATCTTCTATATTAGGCTGAAAAATCTATCGTATTTTCGCCGACAGTTGAAAGACGATTTGGTGATAGTTAGGAAAATTTGTAGATAAGACTAGCCGACAAGACCTCGTTTTGTTAGTTTTCGCAGAGAAACACGCCTAATACATTCAATTATATTACTATATCGGCGTACTAACAAATCAATGGCATTCGTTAGGCTTGGTCAGCGATCGATGCGTCATCCGCCGGTGGGATGTCCTTACGTTTTTTTACGCTGATAAAATTCATGAAAATCTATGTAACCACTGTCAAAACCTTTGTAGCAAAGTAATACTCAATTTTATGTACGTTATACCTGATGTAATGGGGTGTTTCAATCGATACTTGTAGATTGGTGAGGAAAAAAGTCGTCTCCTTTTTTTCCCGTCCAGGGGAAGTAAAATGCGATCGATGTCATTGGATTCGGTCATGCATGTCGTACCTTGGGGCAAATCACTTGATTAGACCTAGTAGAATGTTCTGGGTTTATTAGGCGGCGTAATTTTATGTCGCCTCCGATTTCACCTATTGTTCACGATTTAGTTGCACGGGAATCTTACTTACCTGAGAGTTCTTTACGTTATCGCGTTCATCTTTTTTGAATCGAGGCGGTCATTGTAAAGGTTATCACTGTGCTCCTTTGAAGTCCTGCTCGATATTTTACGCATTTTATCTGAGATGTGCAGTTCAATGACCTTTATTTGAATTATCATTGAAATATCCCAATTGATATCTTATCATGCCTGCTACTTACTTTAAGAAGGTTGACTGACCCATTTTTAGTAAATTTTGAAAATAAAATGATATTCTAAATCTAATTTATGTAATTTACCTAATTTAACCACTTATTGTGCTGTGACACATGAATAGATGAGTGTCATGGTAAGTAATTTCAGGGAAATTATCAATAAGTCAGAAAATGACTCATGCACATATGATTTTGCTGGGTGAACTTACTCATTGGTGACTTCACTTGCATATCAATCTGTGTCAGAGGTTTCTGTAGCTTAGAACTACATTTCCATGACATAAAATGTAACTTATGATGTGCAATTAACTTAAAGGTTAACAGACCACACCCTTCTCTCAGGTGGAGTGATACAACATTTTAAAATTTCACCTTATGCAGTGAGTAAATAAATCAATAAGCCATTAGGCCAGCAACTGACACTATTAGCATTCTGAACATGAATAATAGAGCTATTAAAATACTGTAGTACTATTACCAAGCAGGCCACTTGTGAAGAGCTTACTCATGCTATGTAGTCATGAAAATCAAATATTGATTACCTCCATATTCATAGAAATGTGCTGCATAACCATACAAAAGGTAAAGGTATACTTAATTAACTGATCTAGCTCTACAATTTGGTTTGAAGTTAATTAAAAATGATAATTTTATGTTCATAGAGAACTGTTATAATAATGAGTGGCTTCATTCACAGCACATTTTCATAATGTTGCTAAGCAAGCTTGGCTTTTAATTACCACTTTCTATAGTGGTGTGGGTATGAATTATACTGAAATATAGTAAAAGCATCTGGTTTTGTTTGAAATACATTTCTTAAGTCTGACTTAACAGATTTTCCAAGCTTTAAATATACAGAATCAATAAAGTTCAAGTGGTAACAAAATTCTGCTACTTAATTGCTAATTAAGCATAGTTCCAATTATAATGCTAATACATTCGTTAGTATTCAGTGGTTACACACTGTCAGGTTATACACCTGTCTTAATTATATGCAAACACATTTTATTTAAAGTAGGGGAAGAGGATACACAAGGGTGGACTTGAGTGTAACTGTTCAATACAAAGCTGTTTGATAGTAGGGACCATTATCACATGCATTTAACAAACGTTAAGTATGCTTTTATCAATACTTCCTGTCTGATTCACTGTAATCCGGAAAGTAGCGCGCATGCAAAGCGCGTTTTGCGACTTTGCAGATAAAGCTACGTAAAGGTCTTCCGAGCTTACGCAAGGCTCAGTCAATACGAGCCAGGTCACCTCTTTTTATCGGGATCTCCATCTACAAAATGGAAATGGTCCGGTTCCGTGGCGCGTTCCATTTATTCAGTGTCAACAATTTTAGCGCACGCCTACTAATTGCAATTTTTACATAGAGGACGCTATTGCGCAAATGGCCGGCTGGTAAACATTAACAAATTAAAAGGATACAGACCTAAATAGGGGTGCCAAATGGATGGGGCGCAGCTGGCGTGGCCAGGTTCTTAAGATGGCGTATGCTCGGCCGCAAACATGTCCCTAAATATCATAACTTGGGACCTTTTTGTTTTACGATCACTCAGTGCCGTCTGAATAATATAACACCGCTCTGACGTTTTTGTTTGAGCAAGTCCCTACAAAATCTAGGGTTTTTTAATTACAGTAACCCTTCTTTATAATTCAAAGTTGTGAGTGAAAGGAAAAGGCTGTGTATCAGCTGTGTCGCCGAGTTGAGGATGACCGCATGGGCCGCGCGGCGACGCTGGCACCTGTTAGATCGCAGGCTCTGCCGCGAACGATAAAATCGATTAGTATGAACTCTGCACCATAGTGCTTGCGCTAAACCAGAATAAAAGTTTTACTCTCTCTTAAATGAAAAATGAGCTGTATGCGCACATTTCCGGGATGTCTGCAGTGCATGTTCTAATGCGCCAGTTATATTGCAGGACGATCGTAAACGTCAAAATTAAAGCACATGGTGAAACATGAGTTTGGCTCGCTACTCCGTCTGTGTGACGCCCATTCCCCCTCCCCTTGTACTAAGCACAGACTAAGTTCCCATCGATAAAAGAATAATTTTATCTAAGTCGTCCGACATTCCGAGATAGCGGAAAACTTTGTAAAGAATCGACATTTAAGTATTAAGGCTCACTGTCGTCAACTTATTTTTTCCGAATGGTTCAACAGTTTGAAACTTCTAAATGAGGCGTACTTGTGCTAATACTTTATCGATCCAGCTATGACTAACCTTTCGTCGCGGACAATTTTGCAGACCCTCTCCTTTTATGAGTTACTAAAATGTCGACAAACTCATCGACTTGCCTTTGTTACGATTTTTGTATCAGTTTTTGAGTTATTTGAACAGGTTTTCAAAAATGCGCAATATAATCAGGCCTTGAAATAATTTAGCAGATCAAGTAGCATCGCGGATCGTTTTTTGCCAGTTAAGTTCAAAGAAGTTGCCGTTATAACTCCCAAGCACGTAATTGTTATTCACCTCTCAAAAATGTTAATAGCTTTCCGGTACCAATCCCTAATTGATTTTACTAAACAGCCATTCAGGTCACTCTTACATGATAGCTTCATGTAAGAGTGACTTGGTTAAAAGGAAATACTTTTTATTAATCTGAATTGCTTTCGTTTATTACGAGTTTTTTTTTAAAGCGTCTTCCAGAACGTTCCACGTGGTCTGCAACATGTACTGACATAATTTCTTTCTGTATTCCAGAAATGGTGGAGGCGATGAAAAACGTAGCCTCACGCAACGTGTCCGACAATGAACTTACAGTGGAGGAGAGGAACCTACTCTCCGTCGCCTACAAAAATGTGATAGGTGCCCGCCGCGCCTCGTGGCGGATCATATCCTCCATCGAACAGAAGGAGGAAACCAAGGTAAGAACGCATAACGCATCACAATTCTTAGTTACTCGTCATCAAATCGTCATCGTTATCAAAAGTGCACTGCATGAGTGTATGAAATACCATTTTGACAGGTCCATTGCGCATGTACAAGTTTAAAAGCTCGTGCTCATAAAAAAGTATGTCAAAGATTCAATCTTTAGAAACATAAAACAATTATAATATTCAAGATGAACCGTTGACGCACCGTCTGAAAAGTAACGATCGTGAGTTTGAGCGTATTTACGCGTCAATGTGACCGTCCCTTTACGTCTGGAGTGTATCGATTGGTGTGGGTGACGCGCATGTATTGCGACTCTGTGGCCGGGATGGGACGCGAGCTAGTTTTTCTAATGAATAGGCACCTATTATTATGACAACCTTTTGTAAATTGCCTTCAGCTGTTTGTGATGAAACGGGACTGATTTATCTTTAGTTCGAAGTACCAATGACAGAGTTGGTGATAAATTCAGAGATGAAGATTGATATTTGCCCTTATCAAAGCAAAGTCATGCTATTCTGATTGAATAACTTCAGTAGCGGAATAGAAAAGCAATTTGAAGTAAATCAATACTAACCCTGTTAGCTTTGAGTAGGTGTTAGTGATTTAACCTCTGTACGAAGGTCCCGGGTGATTGATGACATTAAAGCATCAAGGAGAGCTTTTACGTTCAGCAGCTATAAAATTGCTTTATGTACATTTATAGTAGTGTTCTTACACTTGATGCAATCAATTGGGGATAACCTTGCAGTCTGTGGGTTCCGCACGTGCTACAGCTAATCGTAATGGCTTTTTTTTCCGTCGAGTGTATTGTCGCCGACACACATAGTTAGTGGTCTAGCCGGCGGGCCCGCCACGGTCCTATTTAGGACTAAATGAGCTTCGCGGAATTCTCAGGCACGCCTATTTTCATCAAAAGGAACAAAATATTACAAGGCTCAATAAAGTGTCCCTTTTCTGCTTCGGAATTTACAATCTGTACTTCCTATGAGGATTTGCCGTAGTTCATTATTCTTACAGTATGTCTTATTTTAGGATCTGAATAAAAATGGACACCTTATTAATATACTGGGGCTCGATTCTCTTAATTTTACCTAAGCGACATACGATTCACGTTCGACTGAGATCCAATCCCGACTCAATTACGATTGAAGCGTATGTGGCATTCCGCTATTTTTTCTTTGAAATAAACGTTTTCATCCTTTTCTATCATTCAATAATGAATCATTTTGTCTGAAAATGATTTACGATTGCAATATGATTGTAGAGCAAACTACCGTATAGACCAAAATCACCAAAATAGCAGACCAACCGCAAACCAATCGAATGTCGTTGGAATACGATTGGTCTTATATTAGTAGCAGAATTCCCGATATGGTTAAAACTGCTATTGCGATCATATTACGATTCAAAAAGCTAGTTTCTTGCCAGACAGTCTATTAAAAATATCGCAGGCTCTTCCTTTTTTTGCATTATCTCGAAAATTTTGAATGGTCTACGGAGCATTTGTATGGTCTGGTTATAATTTAGATAGATTGTGGTCCACGTGCTAACTAGACGTACGGAGCAGCGATCTGGCGATGTATGCCAACTATATAGAAATAGCAGATCGTAAAACTAATGTACGGTCGAGGAGCGTTTCTCTGTCATGGCCAACTTTATGACCGCTCTCGACGGACATATTCTACCGAAACAGGAGTGACACACGTGCGCTTGCATTAATGTGACCACTGATTGCAATCCAAGTAATCACACTTCGCCTTTACGCCGTTCTAATCACAGATCGCAATGCTTCTACCGAATTAGAAACTCTCCCGCATGGCAACAAATATTTTCACATGATGTCTCTTGCGCCCTTTCACGTGTGTCCCCGCTATGTCCTGGATGACGTCATCGGCTATGTCTTACTCATGCAATTAAAGGTTCAACGACCAGTGATAACTTTCGTAGTAACCTTGTTGGAGCTCGACCAAATTGTTCAGCTCACTGCTAATGGCAGAATAGGATGTTATGTCTGTCTGACAACCCTATTGTTGCGGAAAAAAGTTGGCATGGAACCGCTTAGACTTCGTGCTCCAATTTTTTATGCGGTTGTCATGTATTGATTTCAAACGCTGAATTCAAGGCGACTTCCAATGTCTAAAGTAAGGTCACTGGCATGACGCGTTATCTAGGGAAAACAGTCGTGTGATCAGCCCTGGACGAGTGAGTCATTTTCCTCATTACGACAGAATTCGGCGTCATTACCCGTCTGTTTTTGTGTCACCGTGTCGAAACTAGAAAGGAAAAGATTCTCGTTAATTTAAACACTTTTAGTTGAAAGACATTTAGTTTATCTACTTGTTGATTCAGTTGTTTTTTAATGTTCTTCAGGCTGTACATTTTCTGCTTCGTATTTAAAAGTATCATATAATTTTCTGCTTTGAGAAAAAGTTCATTTAATATGATGCAAATTAATGTCGGACAGCAGTCTGTCAAATAGCAATGACCTGCGCGAGCTAATAATTGTAGCAATATATTTGTCATTTTACGCTCAATACTGAGTCAGAAGGTGAGTGAAAAAGTCGCGGTGGCCTAGTGGGCAAAGAACCAACCTCTCGAGTATGAGGGTGCGGGTTCGATTCCAGGTCAGGCAAGTACCAATGCAACTTTTCTAAGTTTGTATGTACTTTCTAAGTAAATCTTAGACATCAATGACTGTGTTTCGGATGGCACGTTAAACTGTAGGTCCCGGCTGTCACTGAACATCTTTGGCAGTCGTTACGGGTAGTCAGAAGCCAGTAAGTCTGACACCAGTCTAGCCAAGGGGTATCGGGTTGCCCGGGTAACTGGGTTGAGGAGGTCAGATAGGCAGTCGCTTCTTGTAAAGCACTGGTACTCAGCTGAATCCGGTTAGACTGGAAGCCGACCCCAACATAGTTGGGAAAAGGCTCGGAGGATGATGACTGAGTCAGAAGGTCATCTACCACTGCAAACTGTCACCAACGCTAAAAATTATATTGCACTCAAGTTTTCATGTCTAAATGATGACGCTATATGGCTGGTAAGGTCATGCCCCTCATTTGCGTATCGATCGACGTTTCAAACTTGTGGGAATTTTATTCAATAACCTTTATGGTGAGCTTAATGGCTAGTTTTTGTTTAAGCAAAAAAGATGCAGTCTCGCTACAGTTTTCTAGAATTAAGTTTTTCTGGCCGTGGCCGCCGAGAAATCTGAACGGACAAAAAGGCATTGAATCTGCATCATTCATTTTTTGCCAGACAAAAACTGGCTGCATTCCTTTAACGGACTACTAGCTATACCAAATAACGATCGAAACTGTAAAATATCAGCTATAGGTACAATGTATAGTAAAACGTCATTTTGTATTCATATCTCCACTATAAACTTTCCATTATTATATTCTGACACGGAATCACGTAACCTGCATACAACTTGGTACAAAGTGGCATACGTTTGAAAGTCAACGTCATATTAAATCGATTGATGCCCAAGTTACGACATTGAAGTGTTAATAGCTGTAATGAAGCACGCGGTTTGCCACCAAACCGTAATCAATAGCTAATTGGTTTATGCTATGCATTTTACATACGTTATCAATATCGGTAATCGTGTCTAAAGCTTCCATTTCTGGAGCACACCTGGCCTCCCAGCTCGCAGCATAATGTTACATAATAAGTTTCACGGACGCTGCGATTTTTCAAGACTATTGATCAAATACGTCAAATGCACCGGAGCTTTCTTGGAAGAGATACATCATTCTCGACTATATAAAACTTTCTCCTGCTGCAGACGTTCGCAAAAACTAAAATAAAATGTTATAGCACTAATAAGAAACGTGCATCTTTCACACATAAAATGTTATAGCAATAAATACAGAGAGGCGAACTTGCTGCACCTAAATGTCTTGATAAACTCGTTAGCTTTTACAGTTTGGTTAAACTACAGACGAATTTACCGTAGCATGTCGTAGACTGGCGTAGCTTTCAGTAACGGTGTAGGATTCCGTTTGTCAGTGAAATTGGATCATTCGACAAGGTTTTGTTTTTTTGGTTGTTGTTTAAAATGTACAAAAGTGCATCGGTTTTCCCAAATTGTCTTGGTATAGCGACACTTGTGGGTGTAGGTTGGGTAAACTCTGATAAAAGGATGTATTGTGTAATGGGCGTGGCGCGGCACACATACGTCAACTAACCACAAGTCATTTTTATTATCTTAACGAGAATACAAGTCGGCAGCGTAGGTGTAAACGATAATGCGGTTAGTTAAAATAATTAATTTGAAAGTAATTGCTTTCTGACAATAATTATTCATGAACTTGATATAATTATCCCTGTAGGATTTTGTAGACGTATTTCTCATGTAACAAAGGTTGACATAACTGTGTTAGCTCCCTGTGGAAGGACAAGCCTATCGAAAACATAATACCATTATCATAATAAGTAAATGACATAATACTAAATAATCTAGACTTACAGCAGTTCCAGGCTTTACCTGGACAACAATGGTCAAAAAATCATTTCATTGTTTAAAAAATCGGCTATTATTTCAACATGATGTCGAATGACTTGATACAGGTTTTTTACATTCGGAACCATAAATTAGAATCTTGATGAAAAGCTACAACAAACTGGTTTAAAAAAGTACATCTATAAGCCATTAATAAATGTGGACCAGCTAATCAACCTTCGCTTCGTATTGGATTTTAAATGCATACTCCGTCTGAAATTGGCGGTGTATTGATAAAATTATGACGTTCATGTCGCTTATCATTTCGCGGTGCATTATGTGTGATCATGACATTTAAAACAAAGCTTAACGGATTATGGCCTCACGTATAGGTACGCTATATGGACCAAAATTGACGCAAAACTAAACCAGTGACAGTCAATAAGAATCCTTAGGAGGTTCCTAAATTGAAAGTCTGTCAGGGCCGAAGTCTTCCGGGGCCGCGAGATTGTTCGAAAGAGTTACCGGGGCATTGGTACACAGGGCTTTAGAAGGAACAAAGACACGTTTTAGCCAGAAAAAGCCTGACACGGCCTTCCGCTGCACCCTGTTCTGAAAAAGGGGAGTCCCAGAAATCAAGGCATGCAAGGGGAATAACCCCTTGGTTCGAACTGTTATCGCGGCTCCGTAGCATTCACTCTGAACTATTTTCCTCCCTGAGGGACGCCCTATGTCTACCAATTTTACTTTAATATGTAGGTATTTGTGTTACAAGTTTACCGTATTTGTTGCAGGGGGCGGAAGACAAGCTTAACATGATCAGGGCGTACCGCAGCCAGGTAGAGAAGGAGCTCCGCGACATCTGCTCAGACATCCTCGGCGTCCTGGACAAACACCTCATACCCAGCTCACAGACCGGCGAGTCCAAAGTCTTCTATTACAAAATGAAGGTAAAAACATCACCATGAATATTGATCTAGCTTTCACTATAGCTTCCCTTGGTCTGAGGCTTACAAAAACTGGCATTATTTAGAATGGTGTCAGTACATGATAAATTCAGGGCTGAATTCCTTTGAAGCTTTATATTCTTTGTTTAAACAGGGTAAGCTGTTAATCCACAGCTTAACCAACTAATAAAGCCATGGAAAAGGTCTTGAGTTTTATCAAGGGGGACAAAGCGCTTTTAATAAGCAAAGCTAATAAACAGGACAGGTTTTTAAAAAAGGCTATTTACAAAATATTACGTGTTCAAACTTATTTGTGTCCAGATGACGTAAATGCGGCGACGAATTTTCGTAATGGCCCCAAACAATAGTAATGGTCTCGTAAGAATCGAGCAATGACGCACTCGTCAGGAAAAGGGTTTTTATGTGTGGTTTTTGGTTACAATTGAACTTGACAATTTACTTTGTTAAGTGTCACAATCTTAACGACAACTGCTGAAAACTTGTGAAGATCGGAAAACAAATCCTATTTACAGCATCTTGCTGCAGTCATTAATTTGATTGTCAAGTTGTTGGTTACAGCAATTTAGAGTTGCATTCGCTACACCTTACTAAATGATCTGGGGATTCTTTAACCCTATATGTGCTGATATTGTCTAAAGTGCTCTTGTGAAGCTAACATATGTGTTGTGTGCTCCAGGGCGACTACCACCGATACCTGGCCGAGTTCGCGACCGGCAACGACCGCAAGGAGGCGGCCGAGAACTCGCTGGTCGCGTACAAGGCCGCCTCCGACATCGCCATGACGGAACTGCCCCCAACCCACCCCATACGTCTCGGCCTCGCGCTTAACTTCTCAGTAAGTACACATACTTGTTATCTTGCCTATATGTAGAAATCAGCAACAAGGAGAAGGCATTGGTTTGACTGGAGCCCAATTTTGTATGGTGTGCCACATCAAGGTGTAAAGCTATTGTTTCTATAAGAAAATTAAGGAATCAAGATATCAATTCTACATCATAAATCTTTTTGAACTCAATTCTAACCCAGGACTAAAAATAAACTTAAAAACCTTGAGTGGTAACATAACCGTGAAAGAATAGCTGTAACATTACCGATCCTGACCCGAGCAAGGCGTTACATTGTAGTCTGTAAGGAGTCAGAGCGCATAGCTGTCGGGTGACGCGGGCGCATGTACAATCATATTTACTCAGTTAATCACGCGCCACGTCAGCCGCTGTGATGTCACGAAACTACACACTTACTTGACAACCACTTAATAGGCAGGATTACTAGATACCGGAGAAATTTATGAGTTATATAATATTTTCCATTGAAAATTTCACACACTGTAAAGATAAATTTTGCCACGTAAAGAGATAATCTCTAGTACATTAGACCTGAGAAAGTTCAGGACTAGCGGCTTATAGTTTACAGACATTATAACAGTTTAGTATTTAATCATCAATAACGGGATTAACCACGCTTAGTCACACTTTAAGCTAATCTTGAGAATTTAGATCTAAAGCAATTTATTCTATACTCGTATTTTAATTTTAAATAAAAAGTTAAAGTTATTCGTGGTTATAAATCCAAATAGCAAAGTACCTATATAATGTGGTACATACGCATGCGTAGATAAAATTTGTATGTCTGTAGTAATCGTCCGCATTATTATCAGTAGTTTTGACATAATTCTCTATGGAATTGCTCGTAAATACGTAATAAAGACGCAACTAACGACTTTATGGGATTGTTACGGTGTAATAGTACATGTCTACTGAGAACAAAGGCATGCTTACAGTAGCTATCGATTTGGGGACATGAAACTACTAATTTTACCGTCCCGCCTACATAAACAAGTTCCTGCTGTCCAAAGCAGACGCTACGCTGTGTCTCGCAGGCATTTAAAGATACGAAAATTTAACACAACATTGCTATGAAGAAAAGCCTGAAGCAGACTAAAGCTATTGAAATATAAACGTAGAACTCCTTTGTGTTAAATGTCCTTTAATTTATTCATCATAATAATTGTATTTGTGATACCATTTGTCTCATTTATATGATAGCCAGATATTTGACAGCTAACGACTGATTGTTTGTCGTCTACTACATTATTATTTATTATCTCTACGCGTAAATGTATTGTGTATGCGTGCGTAAACTTGTTACTGTTTTCGCGAAGTCCTTCCCAAGGTAAAACGTTCCTCGTGGACATGCTTTACATTAGTATACAGTATGGAAATAATACGCGCCACTGAATTAATGAGCATTCAATTTATTGACGGCCTTCAAATAAAATATGTATTTATGTATCATACGTGGTTTTCTCCGAACTGTGTGAAACTAAGCAGTCGACTATAAGCCGCTTCGCACGGTGACGTAATAGAATTGTAATATGCGAGATAAAGGACTGCTGTGACTATTTTAGGATCTGATTAAAACATGTTTTCCCTTTAAATTAGCGCTGTGAGCGTAAACAGGCTAATATGGTCATACCATACCGAAGTAGACTAGATAATTAAAAAGTCTGTTACATAATAGAATAGCATTGTATCAATGAATAAATTGATATATGATCAAATTTTTCGCAGCTACTGACAAAAATGAACATAATTATTATAAAACAACAAATTATTAAAATTAACGTTTATCTGGACCAATTTCTTATGTATTGACTCGTTATATAATGAGTATTATATAACCCGTTAATGAGTTGGAGTCCGATAAAGCATTGCATATGAAAAGCCGATTTTAAATTTGACCGTTGTATAAATTATTTGAGAGCATTGTCGCCGCCGGCGGTATCAATAATCCGTTGGTTGTCGCGTCACGCGATAACTTATCTCGTATTTATCTAGGCAACCGCGCGAGTTCAAGGTCGACTCACATTCCTAATATTCAAGAATTTTAAATAGTTTTATAATATGTTGGCCGTTACATTCAAGCTGACACTTCTCATACATACTTGATGTAATAACTTCACTTGGGGGCAACACGTGATCGGAAAGTGTTACAATAAACATTAAATCATTGTTATATTTAGATGATAATGACGGTACTGATAAATAACACTTATTATTTAGAATGTTTGCCATGTAATTAGCATTACATGAGGAAAATGACTTGATTACCTGAAGATGAGAGATTTTCCATTAGATTTATGAGATTTAAATCGTTAGTTTGTTCCAATGAGTATTATTACATATTACCTATTCTATTTTTAGCAAGTAATAGCAACTCTTAGATATTATTATAACGTTAACATAGTAATGAGTAATAACACGTTTGTTTTGTGCAGGTATTCTATTACGAAATCCTGAACAGTCCGGACCGCGCGTGTCGGCTGGCGAAGGCAGCGTTCGACGACGCCATCGCCGAGCTCGACACGCTGTCGGAGGAGAGCTACAAGGACTCCACGCTCATCATGCAGCTGCTGCGGGACAACCTCACGCTGTGGACCTCCGACATGCAGGGCGACGGCGAGTCCGGTCAGTAACTCTGTAGCCCTCATACTAACAGCAGGGTGTATCATATATACCCCCTTTACTCTTTATCTTAAATGATATAATGGTACACAATAATCAATCTTTGTTGGAATGACTTTGTCTAACGTTGTGCTTATCGCATTTCAGGTGAAACGGAACAAAAGGAACAGCCGCAGGATGTGGAAGATCAGGATGTGTCGTAATACTTTTTAACATTCTATTTAAATATAATAAAAAAAATAACTATAGTATCACGTAAGACCCAGCCCCCAATGACAACCGGTTGTATGGTACTCCTCCACACATCTCGCCCCCCGACGTAAATTGTCAGTTCTAGCCCGATGTACTCACTATTGTATACATGATAACGTTTCGTTTATGTATCGTGGCAAATTATCTACCAGTTATATACATTCATGTACTTCTTTTGATATATTTGTTTTCAATTACGAAAAAAAAATAATGTTTAAGAAAAACGTACTTTGGTATTGCATTTTAACTGTATGTTGTATGATGTATTTTCATAACTGTAACCAGTCGATGATCTCTCGCCTAGAGCACTGCGTCTAGCTCACTTCCGACTTCCGTGCGGCTACTTCTTAACGTGGGAATTGTAAA
Organism: Helicoverpa assulta; assembly: GCA_963856015.1. Classification (NCBI taxonomy): domain Eukaryota; kingdom Metazoa; phylum Arthropoda; class Insecta; order Lepidoptera; family Noctuidae; genus Helicoverpa; species Helicoverpa assulta. The sequence continues at coordinate 11,409,451 of CAWLCW010000011.1, forward strand.
TTTTCTAAGTATTTTATACCGTGTGTAAAATTAATGTATTTAAAAACTCTGTTGATACTTGAAACAAGCACCGTAGCGTCGAGGATGTTTAATGAGATATACAAACAATATAACGATATAATAGTTGATACATTAGCGAGTTGCGTATCGATAGTTTACTTTGTAATCGCATCTCCGTGTTGATTCGGTCTGCACAAATAGTAGTTTTATACAATGGACGTTTAATCTCGTGGCTAGGTTGTTGTTGAGACTGTCGCTAGTGCTAGGCAGTCTGCAGGCCGGCCAGTCTTCCGCGCCCTCGCTGCATTTGTATACATTTGAATCATTTATTGATATATTTTAAACGATAAACGTAACATTATTAGGGTGGTAATGAGTAGTAACTTGCAATATTTAGCTAAGTGATAGCGGCGTCACCCAGTCGGTGTTTGTGTATCTATCGTATGTATCGTACATGTATGTATTTATTGCAAACGGATAAGTTGTGTAACTGTGACTACTGTGTAGTACACTCGCGAGTCCTCACTCCGTGCTGAGCTTACATACAGAACACGTGTCGGTGTACCCGCGCTTCCTTCGTATTACAACATTTGGAGTATTCACATTTGAATTGCTTTAATTACTTACGAGTATTGTGATAGAGATTTTGTATATTTTAATTTATTTTTTTTAATTTCGCAAGTTCTCGAAAATTGCTGTAGCGCTACATCTCTTACGATTTACAGGACAAACAGTAGTTCTAAAAGTTGTGCTAGGTTAAGGTAATGCACTTGGGGAAATTATTTATTTGATGGTTGTCGCGGCGGCCGTGACCGCGACTGATGCTACTCGAAGACATTCCATCTTCACGATACCTGTTAACTATATCTGGCCGATGTTCGCTGAACTCCAAATTGTAGTGTGGCATAGCGGCGTGGAGCAAGTGCGTGCCCGAGTAAGATATTAGCGTTATTTTTATTTGAATTTGTAATATTGCATATATTTTGTTAATTTATCCACAAAAATACTAATGCAATTAGCCTTAGTGTTATGCAATATTGATTTATGTCCTACCAACTACATGGAAATTTATTGTAAATGACAGTGTAAATCTAATAATAAAAATTCAAAAGTCCATATTTTGGTTTTATTCATTTTATTTTTATTCCCAACAGGTAATACCCTAACACAAGCGCTGCGGCACCACTACAGCACTGACTGTTCATAAAAACTCAATTGTAGCATTCCGTCGTCCGGACATGGATTGCGTTCAAGTTACACACACACACCGTCAGCATTCATAATTAAACCGCAGGGCATAAGCTTACAGACCATACAAAATTGCCCCTCATTCTTTTTTAAATGTTCTATGATCAAAAAACAAAATTTAATAGAAATTGAATCGCAATAGCAGTTTTAACCTTAGCGGGCATTCTGCTACTAATTCCAAACCTTCACCATTGCATAGTGTTATCAGACTCATTCTTACTCTGTGCTTGCCTACAATATTCGAAAGTTGCCGTCGATTCGGATGTGAATCGTATGTCGCTTAAGTAAAATTAGTAGAATCGCGCCCCTGATGTATTTCATTTTCGTTTTTAGAGTTCCGTACCCAAAGGGCAAAAGGGTAAAGGGTGCGCGAGTCCGATTTGCACTTGGCCGGTTTTGATTAAATAAGGCGATTGCTGATCTATTTGCTATTCTATAGCATTGCTTTATACACTCGCTCGCGTCATCTTAATAAAAACATACTTCTTTGTATCCAAAAACTACTAAACCGATTTGGATAACTGACAGAATGTGAGTTCAGAACGTAAGTGAAAAAGCTGGCGGAAACAAGTTTGCTACACCCCTAGAAACAAATTTTACGCTGCAATTTTAATGAAACAATCAAATAAGAAGAAATATATTTATTGGGAAGCATATTATTTAGGAGATACCACAATTTGCTTGAAATACACAATATTTGAGTCCTACATGTCCTAATGCCTCATATTAATTACATTCCATTTTGTCATAAATACATCAGCTTCTTAAAAGTTCAAAAGCTTTCAATACTTCAAATTCAACAAAATCGAAATCCTCCCTATGCCTACCTAACATTGAAGTTCTTTTAATAAATAAATCATTCTTCAACCAATATTTTAATGGACTCGACGTGAGCTAAAAAATAGCTAATACTCATATTTCATTCGGATAATCACACAATTATACTCCGCGCGGCGAATCATGATCCGTATGACGTTTCAACTGACAGTAGTAATAGTGATGCGAAACTTCGATAAAATTCTGTTAGGCAAAGGTCATGTCATTCAGCCAGGTCATTCAACGGCTTTATTATATTTTATTTTACTGTACATTAATTTTTATTAAAATTGCACAATTTAAAGAGAAGAATTTTTAGAATTCTTTTTGAATTTAATTTTAAAGAATTCATAATTTCCAGCTTAATGGAAAAATATTTAAAAGGAGGCCTCAGACCTACCGTTTTTTTTTTATTCAGTCATGTCAGATTCAGATTGATTAAATAAAATACAAATATACTGTGTTTTTTTTACTCAAAGCATTTGTAATTTTTTTACTACAAATTATCGATATTTTGTTTATCGATGTGTCCCTTTTTTTCGATAACAGCTTGGCGACGTAACTTTTGCAGCACGTACCATGTACATTTGCATTGAGTTTTTTTCCATTATTTTCGAACATTACGTAATAATTTCTTAATATTCATTTTTATTATTAAAAAATGTACACAATTATGATTTTTTAGAATTTTTAATGGGCCTGTAAAGGATTTGTTGTGACAGGACGTCACAACAATGTTAAGCGCTACCGAACTGTCATAGGGATCATCATTGGCCGCGCGGGGTATAGTTACTGATTGCACAAGAGACCTACACTAGACCGAGTTGCACCATTAACGATAACCAGTAACCGTGAATTGCCAACCATTGGTCAAATCGGTGATTTGACTTAAGGTGAGTATAAACTACAACATTTTCTGGAGCATTTCTGTGTAATGTAAGGTTCTAGCGAATGGTACAATACATGCAAAAGCTCAATCTCCAAAGCATTTCCATGTAATGTAACGTTCGTGCGAATGCTCGGCGTTATGTTGCGGGTAAATGCTCACAGCGAGTGTGCATTTACCAACATTTCGTTGTACCTTGCGTTCATTCTTTATGAAATGTCGGACCTATAAGTCGCGTGTGCTGCGTTTATCTTGATGAATTATATTAGAAGAAAAAAGAAAAATAGAAACAGAAGATGGCGGCAAATGAACATTTACAATAGAAGACAAACACTTGGAGGTGTGCGATTATTGTTAGACTTAAAATCGCACTTGGCTCGACGAGATGTTACACCAATATGCTCGTTGGTTTGTAACAAATAGGCGAGCGTGCTCGACGTTTTGTTCGTAAAAGGATGATACACTAGAACATCTCATAGAGCGGCTCGTTGTTCTGTTACAAGTAAATGTTATAGTCTATACTCACCTAATTGAAAATGGCTCGGTTATCGCCATACTAGTTAAATGCAACGCTTCGTAACACTTATCACATAAGAATCGTGATAGCTTCGATAACATTATAATGACAACAGTCATTTAGCTTCCTAATCAAAGGAGTTTATTTCCTTCCTTTTTCATTACATTTACCAGAGTCTGACAGACTCACTACTCTATAATAATTAAAGTATTTAACACTCATATGGGGATTAAATGCTAAACTTAATATGTAGTACATAAATATACAATTTGTCAATAAAGTAAAAATATTGCAATGATCAGTTAATGGTCTCTGCACACAGCGGGCGCGGCGCGGCGCGGCGGGACGGGACGGCGACGTGACGCTGAGCAGTTGTAATGTACTAGACATTACGGAGGCCGCGACACAGAGCCGTCCCGCTCGACGTGACGCGACGCGACGATCTAGTACATTATGTCGCGTCGCCGTCCCGTCCCGCCACGCCCCGCCCGCTGTGTGCAGCGACCATTAATATGAACGAAGCTGTTATTTCATGTAACTGAAGAGTATTCAGCAGTTATTTCAACGGCCGATGATACATTGAAACCTCTTTTGAACAAGTTTCATACAAAATGTATGCAAAAGGGAAATCGACCCTGTGTCCGTTGGTTTGTCAAACTAACATTTTTTAAAGCTTTTCCTTATTTATTGTTGTGCCAGACTGATCACATGGATTGGAGGCGATATGAGGCATAGCTTGGAATATATCTCGCACAATGGTGACCTATAAAAGTCAAATTAAAATACCTTAGACACACTTCGAGGAAGAGGTCAACCGCCGAATCCAACTCGGCTGGGCAGCGTTCGGGAAACTACGCAATGTCTTTTCGTTCGACATACCTCAGTGCCTCAAGACGAAAGTCTTCAACCAATGTCTGATGCCAGTGATGACTTACGACACGGAAACGTGGTCTCGGCCTCATCTCAAAGTTCAAAGTCGCTCAACGAGCTATGGAGAGGGCTATGCTCGGTATTTCTTTACGTGATCGAATCCGAAATGAGGAGATCCGTAGACGAACTAAAGTCACCGATATAGCCCACCGGATTAGCAACTTGAAGTGGAAATGGGCAGGCCATATTGCTCGCAGAGCAGTTGGCCGATGGGGTCGAAAAGTGCTGGAGTGGAGACCACGGACTAGCAAGCACAGCGTAGGACGTCCACCAACAAGGTGGACAGACGACCTTATAAAGGTTGCCGGAAGACGCTGGATGCAGGTTGCTTCCAACAGATATCTGTGGCGATCTAAGGGGGAGGCATATGTTCAGCAGTGGACGTCCTATGGCTGAGATGATGATGAGACACTTATGCTTGTCGCCTGAGACCTAACGGCAGGCTTTCATAAATAAATAATTATCGATATAAAGGTATGTATTTTTGTCTTCATAACTATGACTCCGTGCAAAATAAGGCACAATCAATAAAATAAATGAAAATTAAATTATTCTAGGCTTTAGATGTCCGTCATATCACATAGTTTAGTAAGACTAGGGTAAATATGTAGCACGCTTACGCCCAAGTTCACCGACAACAAAAGTTTTCTTAAAACAAATGATTACTAAGAACTTTTACATTCAAGAAGTAGAGAGTTGTTTTTAATAAAACGGCCTTTTGTGCTGTCGGTGAACTTAGGCCAAAAATAACTATTACAAATCCTAACACTTCAATAGTTACACCACGTTGTAAATCACATTATCTGACATAGTCAAAGGTAAAGCATTCGTAAGTACAGATTAAAACTTATCTATCCTAACTCCGCTATCCTATTACTCTAATGTATGCTGGATTCAATTATAGGAGCCTTTTGAACTAAGCTTATTGATCTACTTGACTTTTGATGTTATTTCTGCTCCATGTCGATTGACTTAATCAATCAATAAATTTTTATTCAGATAATACAATCCTTAAAGGTAAAAAAGAAATACAGAATTCATAAGCAGGTCAACATACAGGCCAGGTATATCACAAGAGACTCTCAAGTAATGCATTGACATTACTAAAACTTTTTTGGGGTATTTTACTAAACTTGAGGCCCGAATTCACCAACAATATAAACGGCAGTTAATCAGTTTTCTCAAAACAATTGTAAATAATGAATTTTCAAAGTAAACAGTTGTTTTAAGAAAAAAATATGTCTATCTTGCCAGTGAACTTGGGGCCAAATCTTACAACAAAGTCATCAAGACTTAATACCTTTTCGGTACTGCCCGAAACAATTACAAATCGACATTGTTCAAATTAGACCCCGAATGGGTGGGCAGGTCATCATGTACTAGCAACGTACCGATCGGCACGACGGCTTCATCTCGTTCGCGCAGTTTGCGCATCTCGTTGCGCAGTTTATCCAGTACTGCGTAGTTCGGTTCGTTGTGCCGAGCCTTGTCTTGCAGGAGAGTGATCTGCTGTTCTTCTAGTTTCTTCTCCTTGCAGCTTTTAACGGAACGGGAGCCGTATAGGCGGAGGAGAGAGCCCCAGGATCGAACGTGGGGGTGTAACGCCTGGATGGTGGAAACTTAGTATTTTTTTTTGTTTGTATGGGCAAAAAATTACAATCTCGATAAATATAACATGTTTTGTACTTTATAGGGTTGGAAAACTAAGGGAGTTTCTATTTGATAACAGAGTATTGTTTGAACAAATTCATTGCAAAATTTGAAGGAACTCTAATCTTATGCACCTTAAAATTATAAATAAGGAAATAATATCTTGGAAATCCAGTGAGTTCCTTGAAAAGCTAGGGTAAGTAAATAGGTACCTGTAGTATAGCCTGCGAGGCTCGCTGCTTGGCAGTCTTCTTGTTCTTGCTGACGACGGTGGCGGTGTGCTTGCCCACCTTCATCGTCAGCTCGATCTTCTGATACTCCAGCTTCTTCATCTACAAGGAAGTACATCAGTGAGTACACGAAGTACTTAAGGTACATACGGGAATACATACGGTAGTAGATGAGAAAGTTTATAAGGGAGAATGTAGGGGTAGTACATAAGGCAGTGTGTATAGAGGGGAGTATGTTAGAAAATGTTATCCAAGAGGATTTATCAGCCGAGTGGGTGGGGCCCACGTTGTTATGATGACGTGATGACGTAACGAGTGGAACGGGCAATGCTGCGTCGACGGGGCAACTCGCTGCCGCGACTCACTCTTGCTTGGGTGCTCGAATGCGACGGACGTGTTTTAGGAACACTAGTGTTAATTATTGTGTGTTCGATTATTTTCATTTTGTTATCTGTTATTTTGTTAAAATCATTAAATTAAATAGTTATTAGGTAATCCGGTGTTTTCTTTTACAAAATTGATTACACTGATCCTTAAGAGTTATAATAACATGTTATATGTGCTGACCTCAATTGAATGTTACTTGTGAGGGTAAGGAAGAAAAAAACAAGCTGCGCCGACTCCAAATAACACTGGAACAAGACACGAGGATGAATGCTAATGCCCTGACCTCAGTATGTATGTGTCGGTCTCCGGCGCCGAAGTTCCTCAGCAGGCAGGTGCGGAGGATGGCGTGGGGGGATGGCTCGAAGGTGGCTGCACAGAACTCCGTGATGCGCGGGTCTTCGATGCCCACGTAATCGAAGAACTGAGGATAAAACTCCAGCTTATTCTCTATTTTAACTAGACATCATCTTATCAAACTTCGGAAATACGTCTTGCTGCTACACTAGTGCGCGGATTCTGACGGCAGCCACATACATTCTCCTACACCCGCTATGGCTGCCGTGCAATTAGGCGCGTAATGTTGGCTGCCGCAGCCAGGAAATCCTGGCTGCCTAGTGCGCGGGGGCTCCTAGTATTGCTTTCGATTCATATAAGTAGTGCTTTTTTAATGGTATCAAAAATAGCAAATTTTTTTTTCCTAGTAAGCAACTATATCGAGAAAGAATATTGTGAACAGTATTGAGTGTATGGCAAGTAACGCTGACCGTGAAGTCGGGCTCGGGGTCGGGCTGGGCGGCGGGCTCGAGCTGGTCGCGCATCTCGGGGATGAGGATGTGTATGGAGCTGCGCGCGGCGGCGGACTTGGCCTGGCGCTTGCTGGAGCCGTGCCCCACGCCGTACTGCATGCCGCCGATGTACACCGTCGCTTGGTACGGGGTCGCTGCGTTCTCTGTACGCCCACGTCAGGTAATACGGTTCATCGATCACTACATACTATAAAACAAAGTCGCTTTTTCTGTACCTATATCCCTTTGTACGCCTAAATATTCAAAACTACGATTTCGATTTGCATGCGGTTTTTTTAATAGATAGAGTGATTAAAGAGAAAGGTTTATGTGTAAAATAACATACATTAAATAGTGGGGATATACTGTTATCCCGAGAGAAGCCGGGGTGAGTCGCTAGTAAATTATATTCGCTTTGTTGTTTGGAAGTTTGTTCATCACTGCTTCATCTTCTCAGCCATAACTCTAGGAAGCGTTGAAAGAGGGGCGTTTCTATATGGCCAATGTGTGGACGTGAAAAAGTGCTAGTGACCTAATTAAAATGAAAATATTTGACTTTTACTATAAATCTATACTAATTTTCAACCGACTTCAAAAAAAGGAGGAGGTTCTCAATTCGGCTGTATTTTTTTTTATTTTTTTATGTTTGTTACTCGATTTCTCAAAGACGCCTGGACCTATTTCAAAAATTCTTTTTTTATTTGAAAGGGTATGCTTGTCATTTGGTCCCATCGTCATCAGATCAGGATCTGATGGTGGAAACCCTGAGAAATCGAGGGCATCTCTTGAAAATTGTAGGCGAGCATGGGGTAAAAACTTGACACTCAGGTGTATGCCTCAAAGCACTATTCAATAGTGAAGGTTTGAAGCTAACCTGACGATGGAGACCAGAGAGGGTCGAGGGAACTCAACAACTGAATATGTAAATTACCTCGTGTTTGGGCTTATATTATTGGTATTGACGAGACCTTTGCAACAGTGAAGGTTTGGAGCTGACCTGATGATGGAGACCAGAGAGGGTCGAGGGAACTCAACAACTGAATATGTAAATTACCTCGTGTTTGGGCTTATATTATTGGTATTGACGAGACCTTTGCAACAGTGAAGGTTTGGAGCTGACCTGATGATGAAGACCAGAGAAGGTCGAGGAAACTCAACAACTGAATATTTACATATTATATTATATAATACCTCGTATTTGGGCTTAAATTATTTGTATTGATGAGAACTTTCCACTGATACGGATAGTGACAGCTATTCGTATCACTGAAAAGCTGTAAATAAAAATCTTTTTTACAAAAAAATTAAACCGACTTCCCAAAACACTAAAAAGCCAAAAAAAAACTAATTTTAGGTGCATCGGCCTAGAAGTCGGTGGCAAAATTAACTGAGGAACATCCATAAGACACCGACTGTGTTTTGGGAAGTCGGTTTAATTTTTATAAAGTTGAGGAGTTGGCTTGCGAGATAAAAATATTATGTAGCATCAGATTTGGTTTTACATTATATGTTTACAGAAATGTTTGGCATATGCATGACTGACCGAGTTGCCGGAACTCGTAGACGGGCTGCTTCTGCAGCGCCCGACACACGTACTCGTGGAAGACGGACAGGTAGCTGCGCCCGTTCATGTTCATCACCCAGTCGCGCTTGCTCGCCTTGCCGGCCGCTGGGGACACACAAGCTAAACTTCTTATTTACTTATACTTACTTTACTGCTTATTTCATACTATTAATTAGGACATGGGTCGATTATCGGGTAATGAATCAAATATTCTAATAATGGGATCGCACATAATGTTTTGTAATACCTAAAATCGTTGACAGATGTCTCAAAAAGGCTGCGGGATTGTTCGAGAGTTATCGCGGCCCTTAAGAAGGAACATAATGGGTTTAAGTAGAAGGGTAGGAAGTAAGAGTATGAAACTCCCTCACGCTGCACCCAAGGGAGGGGTCATTTGATGATTTCCTAAAGAACCCGAACGATTCATTAGTTCACTCGTAACTGATCGTTTTGGTCATGACCACCCTGACCTACAGATGAGAAAGATGAGTACGAGATCATCTTTCCTTTATGATATACGTTACCGTTGTTATCGTCGGTGCTGGCGGTGGGCTGCGCGGGGATGGTGATGAGCTTGGTGCCCTCGGGCAGCGTGGGGTACTGCAGCGTCTTGCGGGCCTTCGTGTACTTGCGGCGGTCCGCCCAGCGTCTGCGGGACAGCATAGTGTTACCAAGTGTCCACAACATCAAACTGTACTATAAAAGTCATGTAAATATCAATATATCAAATGGCAAAACGCCAAAGTGGATATACTCTCCTAGCAGATTAAGACAAAATTGAATGACTCATCACTACATAGTATAAAACAAAGTCGTTTTTTCTGTCCCTATGTCCCTTTGTACGCTTAAATCTTCAAAACTACGCAACCGATTTTCATGCGGTTTTTATAAATAGATAGTGATTAAAGAGGAAGGTTTATATGTATAATAACATACATTAAATAGTGGGGAAATACTGTTATCCCGTGCGAAGCCGGAGCGGGTCGCTAGTTAGCATTAAAGCTAGATTGTATTTTTTTATAATGTTGTTGTATAAGGGCATATAAAAACAATAAAGATGGCAAATCTTTCTAACATATCTACAATTTACAGATCAGGAAGTATGTATCAACTGATTATTTTGATTTGGTTTATGTATTTAGATTTATTTTTGTGTGTTGCTTTAGCTTGTGTGAATTTCAATGCAAATGCAATACTCACTTAAAATGCATGATATAAACCGTCTTGAACTTAAACAGCTTCTTGCAGTAATCGTTGATTTGTTCGGCAGTCAAGTGCTGAGTCTTCCAACTGGTGTTTATCGTCTCGACCCTGGGAGGAGGCATCACAATACCTCCCGGGAGAACTACAGGTTGTCTGTTCAATGGAACTTGCACATCTCCATTACTAGTCGATTCTTGACTAGTTCCCTCTGAACTTGGTCCTGCAATTTCACTGTCAACTGATACATCAGGTTTCTGGTCCACAGATTCTTCAGTTTCCTTGCTAGCTGTGTCAGGATTTTCTTCAACCATTTCTTCAGTCTTTTCTTCAGGTAATACTTCATTACTATTTGCAGTTGCTTCACCACTATTTAGATTTTCATGTGTCATATTTTTTAAGCTAGCGTGTCCGTTCATGTAGGGGCACTGTACTTCTTGTTTGACATTATTTTCGTCCTTGACAGTGACCTCGCAAGTAGGTGCTGGTTCAGTGACGTCACTGGGCTGGCTGCTGTCCATGCTGGGCTGGCTGCTGTCCATGCTGAGCTGGCTGCTGTCCATGCTGTCCTGGCTGTTGTCATTGTTCTCAGTTTTGGGCTGAGTGTTGACCCAGGTGCCCGCGCGGATCTGTTCTGCGATCTTCTTGTCGATTTCCTTCTGTTTCTCCTCTTCTTCGAGAGCGCGCCGGTACGCGTAGCAGGGGATTGCACTTATTGGTATTTCGTGTCTCTGTGGACAAACGTAGGTAGATTTGCTGAGTCAAAATGATTGAGAGGGTCTAGGTGCGACGAAGGGTAAGACCAATAGATAAGGGGGGTAATCAAGAATAATTTAGTCTTGTCTGTTTTGAATAATACTTGAAATCAGAAATACTAAAACGAGAGGGTAGTTGTTAGATGAGATCTCGAAGAAGCTCAATTATTTTGTGGTGAGATTGCGTACAGAAAAACTGCCATACACGAGGAATTTGAAACTACGACTAGGTATAATGTTTCGGAAATTTCGAGGGTGGTAGACTATTTGGACATTTTAAACCTCGCTCGTGAATATAGTACATGGTTGAATCATTTTAAGTGCCTCAATACTGACCCTGGTGTTGCCTTTGCCGAGGAAGTATGGCTTGGAGAGCGTGCAGACGCGCGTGGCACGATGCATGTACACCGGCATGCCGCTCACGTGACGCACCATCGTCCAGTCCAGCGGCAGCACTTCGAAGTGATTCACGCCCTTCTCTGCGGAACAGTACAGGGTTCACACCATGGAGTAAGGAAGACAAGCCGAGATGCCACAACGAAGGTAAGTCAGACGCCTTGTTCTAGGTCAAATACGAACGGTGGGCCAAAACGATCAGTTACTAGTGAACTAACCAGGAGTTTCTCGTTTTTTTGAGACATCTGTCAAGGATTTTTCGTTCTACAGTAACCAGTAAGGTTTCCAGTTCCCCGAACGCCAGCATTTTGGTGAAACTACTTTCTTAGGAGTTTTCTGTTATGATATCTCTGCTCGTCATTATGTTCTCCATGGTTGATGCCAATCAGGTAACAGAATAATTCATGGCGTCTTCAAATCTCAGCTGATACATATTTGGACCCCATGGCGATGTATCCAGGCAGTCAATGTTGAAATGTGTGGTATCTAACATAGCGACGGTTTGGCAACTTCGCCAAGTTGGAAGAACTTTAGGGGATAACAGTAGTAGCTAGAGCTGTTCGGCTGGCCACGTTGCCATGGTGTCTTAATGAAGCAGAGCTTTTAACTTAAATAAGTATTTTTCTTTTTTCCATATAACAATATCTGTAGAACTACATAACTACTGAGTATTTTTCTAAAAGAATTTAACTTATCACGGCAACTGACACTTACCTTCTAATACGATCTTTTGTCTAGTGATGTAGGCTTTCTCCTTCTGCTTTGGAGCTCCCTTGAAGTCCTCTGGAAGATCTTCCTCCAGCATCTTCTCAATTTCCTCCTCGGGCAGACCTTGAGATACACATTCTACCTTTACTAGCCTATTACATCATTTCAAGGGGTGTTCTTAACTCATACATGAGACAAGCCTTTCAGATCATATTATTCATATTTTTTAAATTGAAACTTTGATATAAAATCAATCATACAAAAGGAAGTTGTGAAATGTAGAAGTATAAACATAATTACTTATAAATATTATAATAATATACCTGATATTCAAGCACAGTTTCTTTTTACTCATCACATATCCGTAAAAAGAAACTAACTTTATTTAAATATTTAGTGTGCACCTATATAACTCATGCGTAGAACATTTCTGATTAATTTTAATTCGATTTTAAGGAAATATTTTTAATCTAATCATAATATGTAAGAATATGTTAGACTGTCATTTATTTTATTATTTGCATATTTTTATATAATAGTATATCCTATTTTGTTTTAAAACCATATATAAATCCCTATTCTACAGCTGCTGAAGTAGGTGTTATTTACATAGCTACAAATAAACTTCATATAAAGGATATCCCAACATGCAAGAATCAAGGCTACAACTACCGTCAGAGCTGTCAGATTCTTCATCATTGCTGTCTTCATCGTTAGACTTCACTTCGTCCAACACCTTGAACTCCTTCAACCGTTCCAGCTCTTCCGGCGTCACAAAGTTCCCATAACTGTCCTCACTACCAAACTTATCATCGGCTGTATCTTGTATAGAGTCAACTTCTGCTTCTCCAGTATTACTGCTTGTTGCTTGCTCATCATTGAGCTTCTGTTTCTTAGCAGGCGGTATCTCTTGCACTTCTCGGACCTCTGAATGAGCTTCTTCACTCATTTTATTGTCTAAAAATATTTGTTAGCTTAAAATGCTTATGCTGTACCAATGAGTGAAGCCAGGTCAGTTTGTAAAACAAACAATATGTAAAGTAATATGAAATAAATTATTTTGGACCATTACTCTTTTAATCAATTCCATAGTTGAATATTAATCAAGGTATGTATGTCTATGTCATATAATACGCTTATAAATAAAATTATAACAATGTAATGTATTCAAACTTTTTAATCAAAAATTGTCTCCTGGCTTAACTCATACATCAGATAACTATGATTACAAAAGAGATAGCACTAAAACTAAATTACTGTAAATACTGAATAAGTGATAGTCATTTAAAAAATAAACTGGTTATTGCTGCAAATACTGTGAGTGACTGATGACCGTGCTGCCAGATATACTTACTGACTGAAACAAAATGCTAATGCTGCACAATAATTATTACCATTCATGACACAAACAACTTATTGAGTTAATATTTACTCTAGGACAAAGCTTTGTTGTAGATCTGTCATACAGTTGAGCTCTTGAACAGGGAAAGTATCAGATTACTCATTACAGTATTTTAGCAACAAGAGAGTCAACAAACACCTGAAGGCTTTACCTTTGAGGTTATTCACACAATATAAAGCCCAAAAGTTGTTGAAAGATCGTCCACAACTAGCGATGGCACTTAAAATCCAATGTGCAACAACAGTTGGATTCCAACCATCGCTCGATGTAAACTTTCGTTAAGTCTGTGACCGCGTGTAAGGCGTGCGCTACGGCAACGAAGATGTGCAGAGTTGCGACAGACTAGCGGCTCTGAACCTTTATACAGAGGCTAGTCTGTAGCAAAACCGCTAATATACACCCGCAGGATGCCACTTCGGGCGGCGCCGCTAATCTATTCCTGTGTTCTCTGCAAAGACAACTTGACACTTCGGACTAGCAAAAAGGTCAAATCGGATAACTGTGTTACACTTTCTGGTGATGTCAAGCACTGTTGACTCAGTGAACTACGAATCGAGTAATCAGCGCTATGTAGATATCAAATTCGTTGAAATCTGACCGTTTTGCAAGCGTGCAAGAAAATATTTTACTTACGTGACCAGTCATGCACTCAAAACAAAATATAAGGAATAATTTCGCCTAAAATAAATGATTTTGCCAATGTCTGAGAGTGCTCAACTTAAAATCTACTAAAACAAATAACGAAACAATATTTTGTACATAGATTTGGCTTGAAATATGATTTATTTATTGAGCTCGTACGATTTCACAGCCACCCCAGCGTTTTCCAACTTGATTACTAAATAACGTTCCGTATATACTGTTATTCGATACGTGCGTGGAAAAATCGATCGAACATATTTTCGATTTTTATGATATAATTATGTGGCTACAAATCTAAAATCTGATACTGTTAATTGTTAACATCTTTTACCTTAAAATACAATTTTGATCCTGTTAGTTGCTACAGGCGATCAATTTTTTATTTGTTAAGAATGGATGAACACAACATAAGAGTACCGGCGTAAAAAGAAACGTGGACATTGTGTTTTGGACCACAGATTACTATATGTAGCAAGCTATTTTGGACTCACATTAATTTTAATCTGAGGTTTTAGAAAGCTGAGGATATTCGTTTGAAACGAATAAATAAAAAATAAAGATTTAATATATATAATTAAGCCTCGTAAAACATGAATAGGTATAATCACCTCTTTTTGAGTTGAATATTAATTATGGTCGCTGCACACAGCGGGCGCGGCGCGGCGGGACGGGACGGCGTCGCGACGCAATGTACTAGATCGTCGCGTCGCGTCGCGCCGAGCGGGACGGCTCTGTGTGATGTCGTCCGTAATATCTAGTACATTACAACTGCTCAGCGTAGTGTCGCCGTCCCGTCCCGTCGCGCCGCGCCCGCTGTGTGCAGAGACCATTATACTTCCTTGCATGCACACTGCCTCGTTGTTCTAGTTTTCGCAGCATGACAGTTGGGACGAAGTCTCGGGTTCCACGAGGCTGTCCTAAATAGCTTTGTGGATGAAAAAAGCTTTCACAAAGCAGCCCGTAGTTGGGAAGTTGATGCACCCGTGCATCGGCTCTCTTCGGCCATGTCGGGTGGCTGTCCCATCGACGAACGAGAATGAGGGAATAGGGAGTGCACCTGTGTTGGTGCAAATGCTTGTGTATTGCAATGTTCTGCACAGCTGGCTGTACTCCTTATATGAGAACAGTTGTACAGCCATTATTAGATAGATTGTTAGAAATTAACTAAATGTATCTGGACAGGATTGGATTTAAGGACGACTTGGAGAAGACATTAAAAAAGGACTACCTACAACAACAAGTTGGAATTACTGCTAGTAACGTTAATCTAGATTAACTTGTAGGTTCACCACTTCTTCTTCCCAGCCATAACACTAGGAAGTGGTGAAAGGGGGGCGTTTTGGGGGCGCTGTCCTTTTGTAAAGGAGATCATTCAAGTCTCGAACATTTTGTACCCAAAAATGAAAGTGCCGGCCAGGGAAAAAAAATAGTCGATTCTCGTAGAGAATAATGCCCTAAAGATTTTTTACTATTACAAGAATCACCTACAATTAACCCCCAGGCTGCTACTGGACTTTGAAAGTACAAAAAAATCCCACAATGTTTGAACATCACATTTACGGTCCCAAACTGGAGGAGGCTGGCGCTGCTTTCAAGCAACTCCTGCCCAACCTGAGAGGCCCAAAACCTTTCTTTTTTTTTCTTTAATGGGAAATCATCAAATGAACCCTCCCGCTATAGGTAACTAACTAACTAACTAGACATTACTTTGACTTTTACTTTGGCTTTAACTTTTGATGAAGAAACTGGCTGTAAGTGTCATAAAAATACGTTCCAACGCGCTTCCAGTGGTGTGCGACGGGCTTGTAGGGACTAATTTAGAGGTAGGCCGAGGAGTAAAATTCGTTCGAAAACAAGAAAGAATAAAATGAACATTCATGAAAATCACCTTTATTAACCATAGAGTAATTAAAATGTTTTAGATCTACAATTTGCCAAGTGCTACCAGTTTTACAACACAAATCCTTTGATTTATTATTACCTGTAAGCACATACATTTAGACACAAAATACATAGAAATAATATTTTCACTTACAATCTATGAACATTTATCACAGTGCTTTGCAGCAGTCGAGACAAAAGAGCTGCTTGCATACCCTCATAATACAAAATGTGACAACACTAATTTAAAATTGGAATATCTGCCATCTTTGTTTTCTTATTCGAATAAAACGAGATAGCGTTATTGTGAACACAGAGTAGCGACTTTTAGAGAAGACTTATTATTTACAAGTTTCCATTCAAACTCACTGAATCGGTGAACAACATACAACATTTATTATTAGAACTTTTGGTTTTGGAAGGGAAATCAAAAATTATAGCCACATTTTAGTTATATTTAATAACTAGGCTTATGTGAAAGCTACATTCCAACATTTAGACCTTTAAAACATCACATTATTCTATTGAAGTAATGGCCCAAAAATACACGGTTATTGGTAACACACTAGCAACCTTGCAGGACTGTATTACTAACATCATAAACTACAACTTTTGTTCTATGACTTTTTGTAAAACATAATACATTTGCCAAAAACAAACCTACAAGATTTCATTGTTCTATCTAACACATTTCAACTCTATTTTGCTATAGTGATAAAATTTGCACGCCCCCACCATTTCTTCACCAACTAATGGCCCGATCGAAACCAGTCGAGCGATTAGTCGACCTTAGAGTGTGTGGACGAGTCGAGATTATCACACATTACAATGAATTCGTTTGGCGTAGAGGGTTTGCACTTTTAGAATGAATGCAAGATCTTTACCTACCCACGCCTCCCGCGCACTATTCTCGTACCTAGTCATACTTTTGAATTGGTAACAAGTCAAATATAAAAAAATATCGTCTTCTTCACGTACTGTGTGCCTCGGTGGACGACCACTATCCCTGATGGCATGCCGGAATTGCCCGTAATCTCGTAACCGCTGTGTGGCGGCTAGCATTGTTACTCAGCGAGGTGTAGGGATGTTTGGGAATCGTATGGCGTATTGGCGACAGGCTTCCGAAACATTGTCATCACACCTAGCAAGCATTCGCACCATTTCCGTGTACTCGACATTTGAATATCGATACGCCATACTGTAAAGATAATTTACGTTCGCACAACCGAATTTCGCTACAAGGACACGTATGACGCGACGCGGGCGCATAAAAACGACTGACGGCCGCTCGTAAATAGGTCAAGTTCAAACGCTCCCCCGCCGCACGAGCCCCGCTCCCCTCCGCTGTCTTTTGTACTACTGTTTACCTAACTAGCGCTTTCTTTTGCTTCCCATAGACTTCGTAAATTTTAGAGCGTACACTTGAAATATTTTAATTTTTGTGTGAAAATTTTGATGAACTAAAATCTGAGAATTATTAAAAGTCGTAGAACAAAAGTTTTAGTTCATGATATTAGTGATACGGTCCCGAGAGGTTGCCAGTGTGTTACCTATTACCCTGTATATTAAAATTTATCTAAACTTTGTTACGCATGGGCAATATGCTTAAATACGCGGGATATAAAATTATCCAATAATTCCAAAACTTACAAAATTTTTCGCCATAAAAATCCCACGAACAAATGTTTTGAATAACTTATCTCACAAAAGTACATTACTAAACAAACCTTAAATAACCAACTTCTGATGAGCATAGTTAAAAAACAAAATCTGTAGCATCACATAAGCGTAGTACACTAACGGTTTCCAATATATTATCGTCTGTAGTTTTGCTTCCTAGAGAAAGAAGTTTAACCTCACTTATATGAGGTTAATGTCAAACTTTCTCTAGTAACCAAATCCAAAGATAGATATGATATTGGGCATCAGTAAGCCTGCCTACCGGCGTCGCCTGCGCGGCTTGGGCGGCGCGGCCACAGTCACCTGCGCGTCGGCGAGCTCCTCGCGGGACGCGCCGGCTTGTGTCTGCAGCTGTCCGCGAGCTTCCACGAAGAACATCACGTCGCGGAGCTGCTCTTTCAGTTCTGTTACCTGAGTTCAATAATACCATTTTAAAGAACCCATTTATTTCACCATGAACGAAAGGAAAATTAATAAAGATATTAAGACCTTTAAAAAGCTTTCAATTGAGTAGATCACGGTACTACTGTTCGGTAAAGTGAGCCTATTGCGGAAAATGAGGCAAACTGTAAATTATCTACTTTCTTATAATTTAGAGTGATTATAAACAGAAGGAATATGCGTCATTACATTATATCGAGCAATAACCAAAATAGGCGTCCCACAAGGGTCAATATTGGATCCATCATTGTTTGGAAATCCTATTAAAAATAATGAAATGTAAGAACATACCTCTTTAACGAAATTCTCTTCACGTAGTTTAGCCCTGGCCTGCCACTCCGCCTGACTGCTAGCTAAAGCTGCTGCCAAGCCTCTCTCTTCAGACAACTCGTTTTGTAGTACTGATAATCTGGAAAATTACGATAGTATCATTTTTGGAATGCCAGCTTAATAACCATAAGTGTTATGTTGTAACCTGCCTTAATGTCCAATAGAAATGTTATTGTTAACCATCAAATAGCTTCAAACATATGCTCAAGCAAAAAGCTATACACGATTCCCTAAGATTAACAGAGTTAATTTGAGATTATTTAAAGTAAACTGGTTTTACCACCATTCTTATCGAAATATGTAATATAAAAATTTAGTATAACATGAAAAATACTGATACTAACTTGTTAGTAACTTGGTTCAGTTTCCTCTCCAAGGTTTTGTTTTCCTTGGTGAGTGTGGAGACTTGTTCAGTCAGCTTGGAGGAGGT
Source organism: Helicoverpa assulta (assembly GCA_963856015.1). Classification (NCBI taxonomy): domain Eukaryota; kingdom Metazoa; phylum Arthropoda; class Insecta; order Lepidoptera; family Noctuidae; genus Helicoverpa; species Helicoverpa assulta. Next base: position 11,428,329 of record CAWLCW010000011.1, read on the forward strand.
CGCCTCCGCTTCTGTCGCCCTGAAGCGGAGCTTTTCAGTCTCTGCTATGTGCTCTGCTTCCATTCTATTAAATAACATTTATATTATTAATGGAGCCATTAATAATATTTTCGATGTAGTTTGTTTCTGCGTCTTGAATATCACACTGCTTGCTTTTATTAATTATTTATTTAATACACTATGGAGGACTTACAGCTAAACAAAAACTAAACAATAGAAGGAAGTCAAAGTCGACAGAGAGCCAATTAATATTAACACAATCTATACTGACTTGTTCATCTTCTCCTCGTAGAACATTCTCTGGCTGTCCAGCTGCTGCGTCAGTATGTACGTGAACTCGAGCTGAGCTGAGTCTAGCTTCTCCCCCCCACACGCCGAGTCTTCAGATGTGAACCCTCCCTCCGCGGCCACTAGCTTGCCGTCTGCCTTGTTTTGGACTAGGCGGTGGACGAAGTTGTCGCCTGCACATTAAAAAAATCATATCATGTTATGTAAAGATGGATATAAATAACTTTTCACTTCATTTTTTTATTTGACGCGGGACTGAGTGGTTTGCTATTACTCAGCGCTAAACTTCCCGCGTTCCTTCTTACAAAACCTGTATTCATCTCAAGCATCCTTTATTATTTTGTGTTCCTGACTTTTGGATATTTTATAACAAGTGTTAACCAAAGTTTTGCGACTATTATTTCGTGTCCTGAACCATATCTCTACTCTTAAACACGAACCATCCGTCATATTCAATAATTATAATGACACAACAGAAATTAAAACGAAATTATATTGACTAGAAAACCGAATGATTCATCTCATTGTGTTAAGTAAAATAGTTACGTGAAGGCAGTACATATTATAACTAAGAGGAACTTACCCGCATAATCCCAAACCCGATTGGAGCCCAACTGCAAAGCGTATGTGTGATTGGAAGCTAAGAAATGTTTGGCTGCGTGGCCTCCCTCATACCTAAAAAGAAGTTACATTTATGCTTTGACGATTTTCCAAAACTGGAATACTAATGGCATTTGTAAAATGTTTATATATGAAGTGTTATTTTCTCATTGTAGTAAAGTAAATAATTAAAGTTTTCGGACATAATTAAATTTCATCGGCATACATTTTATATTACATATTAATTTTTTATCAACAAAAATGGCTGTTTTTTACACGGGCAAATTAAATCGTTAGAAGATAGAAAAACCTATATTTATAGTAGATAGATTTATTTTTCAAAAACTTTTAACTGACATTTATTTGAAACTTTACAGTCAACGTATTAATCATAAACTTAACAGGATTTTCATCGCAACTAGCTACAGTTTCCTACCTGCCACAACCCACGTTTCCGCAGATGAGACAGATCCACAGCGTGCCGGCGTCCACGCCGTCCAGCAAGCCTTCCGCCACGCCGCTGATGTTCTCTCGCGTCTCGTCACCATCCTCTTCTGTATTCATACAAAGTTCATATTTTAGGTTGGTCTTAGAACAGAACCTTTGGGAAAACCTTAACGTGAACTAGAAAAAATGCTTTATACAACTTTTTTTACTATAATATTATGAATCTCGAGCATTTAAAAAATGGGTGGCGGCATAAATTGCACAACTTGTTAATTTAATTCAATAACGTTTTGTTTAGGCAACATGAATAATTGTTTATTAAAGTGACAGAGAGAATCAAATGCCTCGCTTGAATTAACAAGCTTTGGAATTCGAGTAAAGAATGCTTTGCAGTGGCACACGGTGCAGCGCACGAGGCACGAGGCAGCTCCGTCACTGCGGCACTGCGGCGCAGTGTTACCTACCAGCTCGCTCGCACTGGAAGCAGACGGCGCGGGCGCGTGGCTCGGGGGTCTGCGCGCAGCGGCACACGGGGCAGCGCACGAGGCACGAGGCAGCTCCGTCACTGCGGCACTGCGGCGCAGTGTTACCTACCAGCTCGCTCGCACTGGAAGCAGACGGCGCGGGCGCGTGGCTCGGGGGTCTGCGCGCAGCGGCACACGGGGCAGCGCACGAGGCACGAGGCAGCTCCGTCACTGCGGCACTGCGGCGCAGTGTTACCTACCAGCTCGCTCGCACTGGAAGCAGACGGCGCGGGCGCGTGGCTCGGGGGTCTGCGCGCAGCGGCACACGGGGCAGCGCACGAGGCACGAGGCAGCTCCGTCACTGCGGCACTGCGGCGCAGTGTTAACTACCAGCTCGCTCGCACTGGAAGCAGACGGCGCGGGCGCGTGGCTCGGGGGTCTGCGCGCAGCGGCACACGGGGCAGCGCACGAGGCACGAGGCAGCTCCGTCACTGCGGCACTGCGGCGCAGTGTTACCTACCAGCTCGCTCGCACTGGAAGCAGACGGCGCGGGCGCGTGGCTCGGGGGTCTGCGCGCAGCGGCACACGGGGCAGCGCACGAGGCACGAGGCAGCTCCGTCACTGCGGCACTGCGGCGCAGTGTTACCTACCAGCTCGCTCGCACTGGAAGCAGACGGCGCGGGCGCGTGGCTCGGGGGTCTGCGCGCAGCGGCACACGGGGCAGCGCACGAGGCACGAGGCAGCTCCGTCACTGCGGCACTGCGGCGCAGTGTTAACTACCAGCTCGCTCGCACTGGAAGCAGACGGCGCGGGCGCGTGGCTCGGGGGTCTGCGCGCAGCGGCACACGGGGCAGCGCACGAGGCACGAGGCAGCTCCGTCACTGCGGCACTGCGGCGCAGTGTTACCTACCAGCTCGCTCGCACTGGAAGCAGACGGCGCGGGCGCGTGGCTCGGGGGTCTGCGCGCAGCGGCACACGGGGCAGCGCACGAGGCACGAGGCAGCTCCGTCACTGCGGCACTGCGGCGCAGTGTTACCTACCAGCTCGCTCGCACTGGAAGCAGACGGCGCGGGCGCGTGGCTCGGGGGTCTGCGCGCAGCGGCACACGGGGCAGCGCACGAGGCACGAGGCAGCTCCGTCACTGCGGCACTGCGGCGCAGTGTTACCTACCAGCTCGCTCGCACTGGAAGCAGACGGCGCGGGCGCGTGGCTCGGGGGTCTGCGCGCAGCGGCACACGGGGCAGCGCACGAGGCACGAGGCAGCTCCGTCACTGCGGCACTGCGGCGCAGTGTTACCTACCAGCTCGCTCGCACTGGAAGCAGACGGCGCGGGCGCGTGGCTCGGGGGTCTGCGCGCAGCGGCACACGGGGCAGCGCACGAGGCACGAGGCAGCTCCGTCACTGCGGCACTGCGGCGCAGTGTTACCTACCAGCTCGCTCGCACTGGAAGCAGACGGCGCGGGCGCGTGGCTCGGGGGTCTGCGCGCAGCGGCACACGGGGCAGCGCACGAGGCACGAGGCAGCTCCGTCACTGCGGCACTGCGGCGCAGTGTTACCTACCAGCTCGCTCGCACTGGAAGCAGACGGCGCGGGCGCGTGGCTCGGGGGTCTGCGCGCAGCGGCACACGGGGCAGCGCACGAGGCACGAGGCAGCTCCGTCACTGCGGCACTGCGGCGCAGTGTTACCTACCAGCTCGCTCGCACTGGAAGCAGACGGCGCGGGCGCGTGGCTCGGGGGTCTGCGCGCAGCGGCACACGGGGCAGCGCACGAGGCACGAGGCAGCTCCGTCACTGCGGCACTGCGGCGCAGTGTTACCTACCAGCTCGCTCGCACTGGAAGCAGACGGCGCGGGCGCGTGGCTCGGGGGTCTGCGCGCAGCGGCACACGGGGCAGCGCACGAGGCACGAGGCAGCTCCGTCACTGCGGCACTGCGGCGCAGTGTTACCTACCAGCTCGCTCGCACTGGAAGCAGACGGCGCGGGCGCGTGGCTCGGGGGTCTGCGCGCAGCGGCACACGGGGCAGCGCACGAGGCACGAGGCAGCTCCGTCACTGCGGCACTGCGGCGCAGTGTTACCTACCAGCTCGCTCGCACTGGAAGCAGACGGCGCGGGCGCGTGGCTCGGGGGTCTGCGCGCAGCGGCACACGGGGCAGCGCACGAGGCACGAGGCAGCTCCGTCACTGCGGCACTGCGGCGCAGTGTTACCTACCAGCTCGCTCGCACTGGAAGCAGACGGCGCGGGCGCGTGGCTCGGGGGTCTGCGCGCAGCGGCACACGGGGCAGCGCACGAGGCACGAGGCAGCTCCGTCACTGCGGCACTGCGGCGCAGTGTTACCTACCAGCTCGCTCGCACTGGAAGCAGACGGCGCGGGCGCGTGGCTCGGGGGTCTGCGCGCAGCGGCACACGGGGCAGCGCACGAGGCACGAGGCAGCTCCGTCACTGCGGCACTGCGGCGCAGTGTTACCTACCAGCTCGCTCGCACTGGAAGCAGACGGCGCGGGCGCGTGGCTCGGGGGTCTGCGCGCAGCGGCACACGGGGCAGCGCACGAGGCACGAGGCAGCTCCGTCACTGCGGCACTGCGGCGCAGTGTTACCTACCAGCTCGCTCGCACTGGAAGCAGACGGCGCGGGCGCGTGGCTCGGGGGTCTGCGCGCAGCGGCACACGGGGCAGCGCGCGTCGCGCCAGCGCACGAGGCAGGACGCGTGGAAGGCGTGGGCACACTGCACACTGAGCACGCCCGCCACGCTCTCGTCCATGCGCTCCAGGCACACGGGGCACGTGGGCAGCTCCGTGTGCGCGGGGGGCGGCGCCCCCGAGCGGCCCCAGTCGGCGCGCGACACCCACGCCATGTGGCACAGCGCGCCGGGCTCCAGGCTGCTGTACGGCACGCCGTCGAACGTCTCGTGGAACTCGCGCGCCGCCGCGCTCGTGCGGAAACTGATGAGACAATTTTGTAAATTAATATTCCATTTTCAAAAGTTGTACAAGGAACAAATGAAAATGACAAAACATATAAGAAAAGTAGAGAACAGTTCTTTAATACCACATAAACAATTCACATGCAGACTAGATATCCAACAACATGTCACTTACGTAAACAATGCCATGTAGTGATCTGGAGAGCCATCTCGCAGCACTCTCACGTGAGCAATATCCTGCTGGCAGGCTGCTGCGAAGGCCAGCAGGTCTGGAGCCCCCAGTGCTCCCGGCACAGACAGTAAACAGAGAGTCTTGGCTTCTTCTGCCTCCTTCATTTCACTGTAAAGGAAATTAATGATCAAGTAACCTAACCTACATTGCTGTACCTACTACTTTATTAAGAATGTTTTCAAAAACAACAACTTAAACTTACTTCTCTTTATAAAGATGCAGTATTCCCTTAGTAACTTCAACAAGAGGATTGCCACAGAAGAAGCTGATGGTATCCTCTTCTTCAGAAATGCTGTTCTCAGGTGGAGAACGCCTGGTGCTTGTTGGTAATATCCCAGTATCTGTGTTGGGTCCTGTGAGGACACTAGCGTATGTCTCCACTGTGATGGTCTTTGACTCCCTCGCACCCCTGTCCCTCTTCTTCTGTTCTTTGGCAGCTTCTGATAACATTGAGTATTTAATGTTATAAGTACTATTTGAATAAGTCACACAGTAAGTTCTGTTACTAATTACAAGGGTTTCATGCTACAAATTTAATTAAATTCTTAAAGTAATAAGCAGCAAGGTCACATATTTTATTATTTGCCTTTAATTATATCATGTAAATTAGTTATAAACTACAACTTGTTAACGTGGATGTTTCCAAAATTAGTCAAACATTGATACAGCTGTTGCATTGTTTGTCCCGATTTCTTGGCATTTCTTTGAAGTTCTTTGTTAGTATACAGTAAGGCTAAAGATAAGAGGGGTCACTTTAGTAATATCTTACCCATTTCAGTGGGATTATCGCCCATTTCAGGCAGATCTTCGTCGATTTCAATACGTAGGACACACAAAGACACGGACATTTACAATCGAATTATTTATTCAAAACAAAAAGAAACAAAGGCTCCATACAGCCTCTGAACATCACAAGTATTACACAAAATACTATATCAATTGCGAAATTAGCATGATAAGGAAAACAAAGCAGTAAACTCTAGATTTTTCAGAAATCACAACTTATTCGGATGACAATAGCTCGTACAAGTAAAAACAAGAATTTAGATTTGACGAAATCAACGATGAGATAGCGTTAGTGAAAATGTATGTGTAAGACAGAGATGCGACTCAAATATGCTCAAAATGCAAAAAGGTTTTAAAGCGTCAGCTGGTACAGCATGTTTGATGTTTGACAAGTTTGTTTTCCAAAGAGACAAGCTGACAACATCAAAGTAATATCGGCTGGAATTTTATTATGAAAAACTTGGTAAAATTCGCGAAAAATAAGATTATTAGCAGGATAATTATCTTTTTACTAAGATTTTCTTGAAAGTGAATAACTTGAATTTTTATTAGGAGTGGTTTTTCACAATCGTATTTAAACGAATGTCAAGTTTTCTTTAAGCGTGTATCCGAACAAAGTTTCAGAGATTCTAGTAGAAAAAAAAACCAAAATCAGTGGAGTTTCATAATTTCTTGTACATTGCGTGTTTAGAAGACAGTAAAGACAGAAATAGTGATACGAAAAACGCAATTTGTATCAATAATTAACGTAAAACTCGTTCCAATTGGATGGGAAACAAGTGGAAGAAAAAATTTAATTCAATATGGCTACAGATCATACGACGTGAGCTGTCAGCTGTAATAATTTTTGTTTCTTTGTGTTTATTACGCCTTTAAAAATGTTATGATCGTTACGTACTCGCGAATATGGGTGCGAAAGACTCGAAACCATCGTTTATACCATACGAGGATGCAGTGAAACGAGGTACGACGAGTGCATAAAGTTGATCTAAGTGCGTTGTAGGAATGTGATGAATATCGGTTTATTTTATTTGCAGTGTCTGATAGTGAGTTGAGACGTATACGTGAAGCGTTCAAGAGATGTGCCGGTGCAAACGGGACGGCCTTGAGCTTGGAGGCGTTCGTCCACGAAGTGCTGTGTGATGGAGTTCCCTACGAGGTGGCGGAGTGGCTGTACCAGGCGTGCGGCGGCACCAAGAGAGGCATCGCGTTCAAGGAGCTGCTCTGCGGGATCGTGGTGCTCACCAAAGGCAACATCGAAGAGAAAATAAAGTGAGTATGATGTTGTATGTGTCCACTGCAACTTGTAAACAATTACATCACGCAAGTTAGTTATCAAACGTTGTTATTGTGTTATGTTGTTAGCGTCAAATATTCACAATTCATATTCGCTAATTATTACGAAGCTTAGATTCCACAAGATTTTTAGCAAATATTTACTTAATTACATGAGATAACAGGCAACTGAGAAATAATTAAGTGTATAATTAGTTAATTTATGGTAGTTGCTGGTATTGATCTAAATTATATGTTTGTGTAAAGTTTAAAAAACATACAATGAGTTGTCAGTTTGTTGCTGTAGTTTTCCAAGATTGCATTCATCTTGATACAATTGAATTAGTACCTACAAGTGACCACAAAGAATGCTCTGCCACATTTGTGGTTTAGCATGTTAACATTGCGTGAAGTTGATGCATATAACTTCTTTTGAATTTATATTTCAAACTATAGTATTCTGCCTTAAATTCTGTTTAATATGAATTTGGGTATATTTTCACTTTCGCATAGGAATTATGTACGTAGTTGTTTACTTCATTTTCACAATAAAAAAAATATCTGCAAGCAAATCTCTGAAAGTGGTCAAACTAAGGCAGCCCCTTATAGGTCTTATTGCCTCAACCAAAAATTAAATCGGATGCACTTATCATGGCATCTTGTACCGATTAATTATGTTACATAGGTATAATTTTATTATTCGCTCTGAATGTCTATATTGTTATAAACAAACATTATGAAACTGCATCATTGTGATTTGCATAAACAAGGCACAGATTACTGGCTTGCAATTTTTTCAAGTTGATGGATTTTATGCTCATTTTTTAAAAACTGAATTGAAAAAAATAACAGATGTTTGATTATCTTATCATCAGTGATAAACAAGCTAGATTGGAGTTTAAATGTGTCATTCAACCTTATAAGTAGGTAGTTAAAAGAACCCAAAAATAAATGGTCTAAAAAATAAATAGTGGCCCATTCTTGAATCTAAACTATTTTCCACACTCTTGTAAAAGTATGTGTATGTATTATTATGGATTAAGTATAATTTACCTCACGTCACATATAATTATTACAATAATTTTGATACAATTTCCAAGCTATTAAATACCTATCTAGCTTGGACTTCCTGTTGGAGTATTTAATCACACTATTTTGCATATCTTCTGATTACCTACATATGTTGTATGACATCAGCATTTGCTTGCTTTGCAATTTTCTACACTTAAGTAACTATTTCTTCAATTGTTTTGTTTCTTTATACTTTTGATTATGTTATGGTTTTGTGTGTATTTGCTTGCTCAATAGATAACTTATTTGTTATACCGTTACTAATGTTTGCATTCCATGACCATACAAAGTAGGTTTTAAATATCACATAATATTCTTAATAGTTTTTCTTAGAAATGTTAGTAAACTTGATGGATTGTCAGCAGTTTGTTTTGGTTTGCTATTAACAATGTTACACTTTACTTTTAGACTAGATAAAATTCTATTTATGTGTAAAAATATTGTATGGAATAAAATGTATGAAGGATGTGGTTTTTTCAACTACTTGTATGTGTAAAAGATGTGGTTGAACATGTAATTTTGAAGAGCCATCAACGTCAATAGATAAACATTTAACTTTCCATTTATCTTGATGGAAAAATAAAACGAAGTGCTCTTGATGCTCTTGTTAAATTCTATTTATACATACTCCAAACTGATCATCTATTATAACTATACTTAATATAATAAAGAGGAATATATTTTGTTTGTAACCCAAAGGCTCCAAAACGACTGAACTGATTTGAAAAATTCTTTCACTGTTGGAAAGCAACCATGTCCCGAACAACATAGAGTCGTATGTTATGTTGTATAACATATAGTCTATGTTATACAACATAACATAGACTTTATTTCTTCCTGATACAGGATGTAGTTCCCTCAGGGAAAATTACTAGTGGCTAGTATTATATAAAAGCAATCCTTATAACATATTTTAAACATGTGTTGACAGTTTTTATTGTATGTGGTTAAAGGCTCTAATAACTACATAGAATGATGATGCGCGATCACCAATTGCAATTAACATCTATTAATGGCGGCCTTCAGAATTTGAGCGTCATCTTCAGCCATCATCATCATCATCATCAGCCTATCGCAGTCCACTGCTGGACATAGGCCTCTCCAAGTGCACGCCACTGAGATCGATTTTCGGCTTCTCGCATCCAGCTCCTGCCAGCCGTCTTGCGCAAGTCATCACTCCACCGTGCCTGAGGACGTCCTACACTACGTTTGCCGAGGCGTGGTCTCCACTCTAGAACTCGTTTACCCCAACGGTTATACCTTTAGTCTTCAGCCATTATTATACTATTTATAGATGGTTCAAAAAACTTTTTTGTGACCATTTAGGCCCAATTTAGCAGCAACACGTTTGAATTTATCTTGCTTTCGATTTGACTGGTTTAAATCATGGCTACGAATAATTTATTTTTTTTGTAGGAAAAGTAATGATGATACTGATTCCCTAAAGTTATTTCAGGATTGGTTAAGTGGCTAATCCATTTCGTATCTTCGACAGTCCTTTTTTGCCAATCAGAATTACCTACGTCATCGAAAACATTGATATATTTCGAAAGTATCATTAACTGCTTCATAACATTGTAGGTTCCTCTGGACGCTGTACGTGAACAATCAAGGCGACAATGGCACATACATATACAAGAGGGACTTCGCGCGGAATCTCCACATGGAGTACACGTCGCTGCCCCTCAACGGCCCTCAGAGGAACGCTGAGATCCTCCTCAGCCTCTTTGGCCCGGCGGAGAAGGTCACCTTCGACCAGTTCCGTTCGTGGCTACTGATACACAAAGATGCGACGGTGCTGTCCAAGTGGCTGCTGTCGGAAGTCAACGTAGCCCAGGATCTGGAGACGCCCACCTTCTATCAGAGTCTAGCTGGCGTTACACATTTAGAGGAGAGGGTGAGTGGATAATATACTTTATGCCAGAAGGGATAGGGTTGTGTTTATGTTACAAAACCGTAAATTAGGATATGCCCTTGATAAGACTTTGTATTCGTGATGGTATGAAGCGTTAGAAACAATGTATTTGCGCTATGCGGTAGGTTTCATATCAATCAACAAGTGCGAACGTCATAAATTCCAAAACAAAGCTTTCTTTGTTGTAATTATATTTCTCGGTATCTGTATCGATCGATAGTGTCATGTTATCGATGCCCCAAAAGAGGGTTACAGTGTCAAATCGCAATCACATCTTAGGCTATCTGGATTGTCGTAAACCGTAAATTCTAGATAAAATTCCGAAATCGATTCTGAAATCGATTTTCGCTACTCGATTGTTAACAAACAATTCGATATCGCGGAACAATTTGCCGATTGCGTCCTGTCCATTGATGTAGTGATACCGTATCAATCGAGTCGCTAGACATTGCTGCTGACGTCGAATGAACTGGAATTTCCTTTCAGAGATCGCTTCACGTATGATATGTTATGTTCTAGTAAAGGGATAGTGTAATTACGTGGTTCCAAGTATTGCCTAAGTATATGTGATGAAAGAATTATGCTACTGTTTTCTGTTATCACTGCTTTCTTAATTTATCATAGTCATTGATTAAGCAAAGACGCATATCAAACCAAAATAACGAAAAACGGCTTCTTTCCTTGTTGTACATAAAATGTTGCAGTTTCAATATCGCAGTATACGCAATCAAACCATTTGGATAACTAATCATTTTAGGTAGGATTTGCGTAGTTTTATCTTATTTCACGCACTGATTAAACTAAATTGATGCAAATAATTTATTTGATTAAAACCGCGTTCAATGAATTTGCACGCATGAAATTGTTTTTATGATTATAGGTAATTGTTGTATGCTTCTGTTGGCTGAATAAAGGAATGTTGAATCATTTTTATCTTTTGTGCGGATAAAACCTTCATTAATATACAAGGATATAGGTAGAATATGAATCGTGTAGCTTGATGTCACGCCTCTATGCCCTGAAGAGGGCGAGCAAGTCACCAGGTTGCTAGAATTTCCTGAGAAAAAAAAAACTGCAAGTCTTCGTTTCACATGACCCAACACAAGTCTGGCTTCCAGGCCCACATATGTACAACATTCTTATAGATGTCTATGGTAGGCTCACAAAGGAGGTCGAATAGCTCTGTATCAGTGAGATCCATTCGAGTCGATAAATAATTTTTTGTCTGTACTTTATCTTCTGTCGATTTCTCAATTGATTCGTTTCCGATTTGCTCTGGATCTAAAATAGCGAAGATAAATAGGTTTTATGACACCTATTTGTATGTAAGAAGATTAAGGCCGACATGACTAAGTGGCATTTTGCGCACTTAGTACTTAGTCACAATTATCTCGATAAGTAGGTATATTATGTATGTGTGTTTGTATGCACCTGTCCATGTAAATGAGACGTGTTTGTGGCATTCAGTACGAGTTTCTATAGAAATATCCGAGGATCGAGTGCCGATGAAGTGCGTCTATTTTAAAACTATGTACTTCAGAATTGTAAACGTCTGCTATCTAAAGGCAAGATAAATTAGTTTTGGTTATCCTCAAGTGAATTAATCAGAATTATTAGAAATATACGCCTGTCTTTTCCTAGAAGTTAGGCAGGAAGGTTCGTCAAATTAATTCTTATTGTACAAGGAAAGTATTTGCGCAATCCTAAGTCCCCTTACGCCCACAGTTGATGAAATGAGAAAACCTAACTAAAATTAATTAAAACAAATGTTCCTCAACATTAAGGAAAGCTCTCAGTAAGGGAAACCCAGAAAGCAGTTATACCGACACTGGTAGAAACTGATGCTGTGTCGTAATCTTAGATATCGACACAGACTTTACTAGCATATCATTTTGTTGCTACATTGCTGTTACAGGTAAACCTCTTGTTGGAAACAATCTGACTATTTCAATAGAATGATGAATTCAATAAGCTGAATGTGACCTATTAACAATATCACGCAATGTACTGATTAGGTACTTATCAATATTGATAGTGATGAAATGCAAATTTTTATCTACAGTTAAGTTTACAGAAGGAAATTGACAAGTTGATTGAAGATATGGCTCCCCGTACTGATTTTGATTCAGAGAACATACAGTATTTTGTCTACAGATATGATCATTCATAAAAGATTGGAAGAATAAAACATACTACGCTGATCCGATATAAAATTGATATGAGGGCAGGAGAAAATTGATGATGTTTATTATAGGACATAAAGTATTGCTGTAAAACATGATTTGCAACTGAATGCCCATTCCAATGCAATATAGTTAAATGTTTACGATGTCGCTGCTAAGAGATTGTCGCATTAACCCTCTATTTTCATACTAAACGCGGCTAACTGCGGATGACGCACGGTGTCGCCTTGTCGCATAAACTTTGATGCATTTGACACTCAAAAGAAACATGGTTTGGCCATATCGTTGCTATATTCCTGATTCAAAGATGTGCATGGAATGTCATCAAAATCTCTGGAGTTTTCAATCACCTCATTTTCGCTTATATCTAATAGTAAAAGCCCGTTTTTGCGCTCCATAGAGCCACAGAGACATGCTGATGTTATATTTTCTCGTTTGCGAAGAATCCAGTGCTTCAGAATAAGCTGGTACAAACCTTTAAGAAGTTTTTTAAAGTCTGAGATTTCTTACTACAAGACCAACATTCAATGTCAATGTTGACATCCGTTAAAAAGTAAAAATAAAAGTATACCAGCGATAGCATTTGCCTACGATATCTGCTATCAAATATTCGCTGTTTGCCGCCAATGTTTTTACAGCGGCTGTCACTTACTATCTGTTTGTGTGTGTTATCTCGTCTGCCAGAACATTTTACGTAGCTTGCATGTAAATATTGTACTTATGTACTTGCATTTCGGTCTTGGTTTGTGGCGTAGTGGAAAACGACAAAACATGAGAGGTACTTCAGGGATAGTATTGATTGCATCAGAAGCTGTTTCATAATTATTGTTAACTTTGTGAAGCTACATAGGTATTTCATTATGTTTTATTATTTGAACCATTTTCCGCTTTTGTCTAAAAACCTTCCTCCTTGCCTATTTCATATGGTTATTTTTTATGATTCTCGTTGTCAATACTTTAAACACGAACTTCGGAGTCCTCATAGCCCTATCGATTGGTCCCGCGACCTCTGAAGGTCGCAACCTAGGATAAGACAGGTCGTACCAAGCCGTGTTTGTCCTTGCGCCGTGTTTCTACGAATACAATTACTACTTTCCTTTGTATGGAACAAAGAAATGAAAATGTTATGTCGTGGTATGGTATTCACATTGTAAAAGTAGGTACCTATTATAAGGGGTAGAAGCCAGAAAGTCTGAGTACCAGTCGTGAGATGGGGTATCGGGTTTCTCACTTAACTGGGTTGAGGAGATCACATAGGCAGCTGCTCCATGTGGCACACTAATTCTCAGCTGCATCTGGTAAGACCGGAAGACGATCCCAACATAGTAGGAAAATATCTAGGCAGATGAGATGAGATATGTATTTTGTCTCCTGACTTACGAGCCACGAGCCCCTTAATTAAATGTAAACAGTAATAAAACAGTTGTACAGACTGATTGAATAACATTTGTTGAACCGTATCTCGCGAGGTTGCAATAACGTCAATAAACTAATTTATAATGTTTGTGTTAATTCAGGTCAGGCCTTATATGTCCCTATCGCCACATGGAATTCGAAGCGTTTTACATTCATTTAATGATATATGACACTGATAAATTGGTTATGTACGATACTGAATAATTGATAGAAATTGATTATGACGTGACGAAGGTAACGTGTTATATTAGTATAGTTACAAATCCAAACTAATATTATAAATGCGAAAGTAACTCTGTCTGTCTGTCTGTCTGTCTGTCTGTCTTTCTGTCTGTCTGTCTGTCTTTTCTTCACGCCTAAACTACTGAACCGATTTGTGTGAAATTTGGTACAGACATAGTTTGAAACTTGAGAAAGGACATAGGATAGTTTTTAATAACAAAAAATAAAAATAAAAAATAAAATTTATTACGGACATACAGTGCCATCTATTGGTCAAATGTCGAAATGCTGTTCCTATGCTCCGTAGATAGATGGCGTTAATCGCGCAATGGTGTCATTACACGTGTTCGGTTCATGTTATTGTTTTAATTCATCGGAAAATCCATCAGAAAAATGTAAATAAACAGTAAAAAGGTGTAAAAAAATTAATATTAATATAATAAAAGTTTTACTACAAAGAAAATGCTCTAACGGAGTATAGATAATTCTATTAGTACTACGCGCAATTGTGTCGATCGTTACACGAGTTCGGTTCATGTTGTTTTAATTCATCGGAAAAAAGTAAATAAATAGTAAAAAGGTATGAAAAAAATAATAACCATATAATACTACTTTTAGTACAAAGAAAATGCCCGAACGGAGTATAGATAAATAATCCGAGTTGTCACTATGCTCGATAGATGGCGTTGGGATCGAAATAGATCGCGCTATGGTTTCGTTACACGCATTTGGTTTGGTATCGGCCGAGCGCTTCGGTACCGTCGTGGAAAAATTGTATTGTCGGTTGTATGGTCGTTTATGTGGATTGGTCCTGTTTCGTAAATTCTAATTTGGTTCCGTTGTATTTGTCGATTTGGTACAGACATAGTTGGGAACTCGAGAAAGGACATAGGATAGTTTTTATCCCAAAAATCCTGCGGGAGCGGGAACGTCTCAAAAATCCCGCGAGATCGGGAACTATGTGGGTAAAACCAAAAATCTGCCGGAAGTCACTATTCCACGCGAACGAAGTCGCGGGCAAAAGCTAGTATTTTATATTTAATAGAGATACTAGACTTTACTGTACTGTACTGTAACTGTAGATATATGGTTGATCTTCATATCGGTCTTGCTCGTTTATCATGACGGAGAATCTTTTCCTTAATTAAGATTATACATATAGTAGTAGCTGTGTACCCCGTGGTTCCATCCGCGTCCCGAGAAATAATTCCCGATCCCGGATGAAAATTGTTCCAGGACTCTACTTTATCTACAGGAGTTTTGGTGTGAAAACAGGACAGACCGTCTGACAGAGTTACTTCCACATTTATATTAGTAACGATTGATACTTGTACTACACCTACACCACACAAGGGACTACATAAAGGAAATTACCTATTACGGTGTTGACGGCCAATGGGATAGGAACCTGTTGCTACTTACTTGTGCCTGATCTTTGAACCCGGCAGAGTCCACGCCAGTGGAAAGTACACTCATCTGCCAGATTATTTCCTTGTGCAATAACATGTACGAATGTGTTAGCTAGTATAGATGTAGTATTTTACGAAAGCTGGTGAGCTATTCCTTTGTGTGTGTAGCAAAGGCATATTTTACTGGTCGCGGGTGAATCTGCGAGAAAAAACTAAGTTTCCAAGAAAATACTAACAATTTGAAGCTTTAGATGGAATGTACGCAATCACATAATCATCACATTTGAACATTGTGCTTTGATTAGCCTCATCGCCCTACCATATGTCGATATTTTATTTATCGATAAAAAAGCCAATTTAATTAGTGCTGAATAGAATCGATGCTATCGTCAACAGATTACTTTTAAGACCATCAGATTTTATCAGGAGATTTCTATCGATAAGTAAACACGTTTGACCTGTTTTATCGTGAACGATTATAGAGGTACTATAGTATCCTATGTTAGTATCGATATAGTGGAAGTTTAACATCGAAACTTTAAAAGCTTTTCATAGCGTATGACGTAAAAGTTGAAAGGTTTTTTTTTTTTCATTTGCGGCTTTTAGCGCTACTGAAAAATCTTTTTAAGTGGTTCTCTCCGCGTGGGTGAGGCCGCGTGATTTTGTATAGGTTTTTTTAACTGGAAATAGTTTTTTAGTGATCTATGTCGAAGTTCGATGCAATCGGTTGATGTGAAGCGTTCGGGAACTCAATTAAGTTTGGTTTTGTGTATGTTGTAAATGGTGATCCAGCAGTTTAAACTGCTAAATGAACCAAGATGTGGTTGATTGTTTACTGTTTTTGAAAAAACATGCCTTCATTCCAGGTTTCGGTTTTTTCGAGTAGGTAACAGGTACCGCGTTTTATGTTCGATCATGATCACTTACCTACTGCAGTTCAATTTTCCTCAAACTTTTTATTCTCTCAGGTAATCTGTGCTGCTGCAAAGTATTTGTCAATGACATTTATCCGTATTTGGGCCGTGACTTCCCCTTGATTACCGATATTTTGTAATTGCAAATGTAACTAGCAAATTATAGCCCAATCGAAGTTACTACTGCAATTAAGTATGTGTCAGTAAGTAACTTGATTATTTGAATAACTTGTTATGCAACTTAGTATGTGGAGTTAAAATATTGTGTGCAAGTTTGTCTTACGCTAAAAGGCACATCGTTTGAATTTTCTGATGTAATATAGGCCATGTTTCGTCGAGAAGATGTCTTTATCAAAATAACTAAGATGTGCTGATATCATTCTATTATTAAAACCGCTTGGTAACCAGAGTAATAAGCTGCTTTCATTTGGATAAGGAATTTCATGGCAGACATCACGAGATAAGATATTGAATTACATAATTTATACACGCGTTCCCATACTTTTATAATATCTGAATACTTAATGATGCAGCGGTGGTTCAAATTACTCGCATTGATTCCTGGAATGCTTTAAGTTCTCCTATGACTAATCTGATCGACTATACTGTGGCTCTATGATCCATGTAAGATTTAGACCTTGAACTAGAGACATTCCAATCAAGGAATCCATACTTTTAGCTTCAAGACAAACAATGTTCAAAATTGTTCAGACCCTCTGACTTCTTTAATTTTGCCAATATCTTTAGTAATACAATGAAAGAGCTATTAGGAACAATTGATAAAATGCGCACACTTTTAATTAATTGCTATTGTGCGTTTAATTGTGTGCGTGTTACGCAACACCCGATAAGTAAGTTATCTGTGGCGCTCAGTGTCGGTCTTTCAACCTGTTTCCTGAACGAATTTGGTTTTGATAAAAAAAAACTTTTTACAAAAAAATAAAACCGACTCCCAAAAACACTGAAAAGCAAAAAAAAACTATTCTTAGGTGCATCGGCCTAGAAGTCAGTGTCTAATGGATGTAACTAAGTTTATTTCGCCACCGACTTCTAGGCCGATGCACCTAAGAATAGTTTTTTTTTGCTTTTCAGTGTTTTTGGGAGTCGGTTTTATTTTTTTGTAAAAAGTTTTTTATTTTTAGCTTTTCAGTGACAAGCATAGTTGTCACTATCCGCATAAGTGGAAAGTTCTCATCAATACGAACAATATAAGCCCAAACACGAAGTAGTTTACATATTCAATTGTCGAGTTCCCTCGACCTTCGCTGGTCTCCATCATCAGGTCAGCTTCAAACCTTTACTGTTGCAAAGGTCTCGTCAATGCGAACAAAATAAGCCCAAACACGAGGTAGTTTACACATTCATTGTTCAAGTTCCCTCGACCTTCTCTGGCCTTCATCATCAGGTCAGCTCCAAACCTTCACCATTGCATAGTGTTATCAGACATACGCCTTAGTGTCAAGTTTTTACCCTACGTATGCCTACAATTTTCGAAAGTTGCCCTCGATTTCTCAGGGTTTCCATCATCAGATCCTGACCTGGTGACTATGGGACCACCTGGGAGGTAAACCCTATCAAACAAAAAAAAAATTTTGCAAATCGGTCCAGGCGTCTCCGAGTAATCGGTGAACATACATAAAAAATAAAAAAAAAAAAAAAAAAAAAAAAGATCCCGACGAATTGAGAACCTCCTCCTTTTTGGGAAGTCGGTTAAAAATAGGCTTAATTTTTAAATGGGCGTATGTGATATGATTTGTTGTTGTTAGTTGTTTTTGAGGGTCATGGTCATCCACGAGTATCGGAGTTCTGAGAGATATTTAGGAGTAAAATACATAGAATTATGTTCAAACCACAAAAACACCTGAAACAATTTGGTTGATAAAAATAAAATTATCTTAAATGATAAGCAATGGTTTTAATATTTGTTGCGTTAAAGCTCATTCGAATCTATTTCCATTTAAAACTTTCTTCAGAAAACACAGTTAACATAGAAAGTATAATTTTCCGTGCAAGGATCGTATAAATGAGGAAACTGGTAGTTAACTTACAATTTATGTGGAAAACTTATTGCATAAACAGAAGACGACTTTCATTGAGTATTTGCATGTCAAACAAAACTTTGTGGATTAACAGCCAGTTTCTTCATCAAAAGTAAAAGCCAAAGTAATGTCATGAAGTAAAAGTAACGGTCAAATTCGTTTTTTCACGATTTTATCCATTAGTTTTGTTACTTTAGCCTTGAAACAAACTGATTTGACCGTTACTTTTACTTTATGACAATACTTTGACTTTTACTTTTAATGAAGAAACTGGCTGTAAAGCTAAGATAATAAGTCACACAGTCAACTGACCTAGTCTTGGATATTTTATTTTTAAAAGTGTGAAAGATTCTTATCTGAGAACTTAATTTCTTAGTTTATCTAATTCTTAGTTCTTCCCCCGCATTGATATGAAACTAGGGCTGCCATCTCAAATTTCGCCAAACCCGGACAAACATTTAAAAAACCCGGACATTTGGCGTAAATCGCATTTTTTCTCCGAACGAGTACGATTTTTTTAAACAATATAATACCTAATTTGTGATCCATTTACTATTAACATATACTTAAATTCAATTAGGTGCTTCCTTACATGGAAAGAGTCCGGGTTTTCCCCGGACACTTCTTGAAACCCCGCCCGGACGGCCCCCGGACGGCCTCCAAACGAGGACAAATCCGGGGAAACCCGGACGGATGGCAGCCCTATATGAAACTTACGTATTTGATTACATTAACTATTGACTTGAGTAGACTTGATACATGTTGAAGAATTTTAATTCATATTGATATTGAACAAGGGCTTTTGATTGTATTTGTACTTTTTTATTTATTGTCAATTATCACATATTTTTTTCAGTGGTTGAATATCACGAAACAACATCTTAACGAAGCTATTGTAACGCTCAATCGATTAATCGACTTATAGTAGTAATGTCTCGTCATCAGTTTTGACAGTTGAACTTGTTTGTCTATGAGCGAGCGGGCGGCCATTCGAATCTCGGCGCCAAGCGTGGCAGTGTGACGTCCGTATTGCGAAAATATAATTAATAAAAGTTTGTGTTCCACCAACTGCCGTCTTTTGTTGAAGATTCCCCTGAGCTGTGTAACACTATGTCTCATAAAACTAAAAGCTTATTATATTTGATAGCAGATAGTTTTATTTCTTGTAAACCTCACTTCACACTAAACTAACCCACAAAACCTATTCCAGGACATAATAGAACTTGAAAAATGCTTCTGGACGCTCCGCAACGCGGCGCCAACAGGCCAGCTAGACGCAGAGAGTCTGTCTCCTCTCCTGTCCCCGCCACTCCCTGCTGCAGCGGTGGCCGGCGCCTTCCTCGCCTTCGACGAGAACAGGGACGGGCATGTGGACTTTAAGGAGCTCTGCTGTGGACTTAGTGCGGCCTGCAGGGGGCCAAGGACTGAGCGGCTTAAGTGTGAGTATTGCTATCTTGTGATGGTGTTTTGTTTTGCGGAGTTACAGGATGGAACATGGAGTACAAAGAACTAAAGTCATTACGTGCGATGTTGTGTTGTAGTAATCATAAAATAAGATGTGAATTTTCAAACTTAGATGCAATAATGGCGTCCATACATATGTCGGCCTCGGCGGCAGTTTTCTCTAAGGAGATCAGCCAGCTGCGTGAGACATAAATTATAGTGTACTAGCAACTTAGATGTACTTCGTAAGTGTATCTTGGATACCTACTGTTACCCAGGAAGTGATAAAATAACTTAAAATGAA
This sequence comes from Helicoverpa assulta, assembly GCA_963856015.1. Lineage (NCBI taxonomy): Eukaryota > Metazoa > Arthropoda > Insecta > Lepidoptera > Noctuidae > Helicoverpa > Helicoverpa assulta. Next base: position 11,448,259 of record CAWLCW010000011.1, read on the forward strand.
TGAAATTATCTTTATTTAACAGCCATTATATCGATGAGCAAGGAGTAAAGATAAACGATAATAATACTTATTTTCCTGTAGTATTGTTTCTCTTAACGTTATTTTATTTCGCGGAACTTTTATATCGGTATGCGCAATTTATTGCACGATAGCGCGACTTTAACAGTTTTATAACGTTTTCAATGTAACTATGTTGTTAACCGCAGGACAATCTAACAGCTGTTCCTAACAACCTTATTGTATTTGTCATTATGAACTTCAAATAAATGGATATGAGATGCCAAATCGATAATAATTTCCTTTAGTCATCGCTTAAGTTATCGATTGCCGATCTTAAGTAGAAAAAGTGTCCATTCTTATCTATTGTATGATCTATAACAATAATGTAAAGATGTTGGTTTTAACGCGCTAATCTCAGGAACGACAGGTGTTAATTAAAAAATTTAATCAACGTTAGATAGCTCATTTGTCGAGGAAGGCTATAGGCATGAAGAAGTGCCTACGGGACGCGAATGGAACCGCTGGCAGAAGCTAGGGATGCTATAAAGTAGGTTAGAACCTTTCAGCAGCCGACCTACATTATCCTAGAGAGCATGTTTATGTGCTATTCTAGTACATAAAACTTGAGCATTACCACAGACAGAATGTTAGTACGCAATAAATTCCCAGTGGCATACCAAGTCTTAATGTAAATCTTTCTTCACAGCTGTGCTACTGATTTAAAGTTGTGCATTTTATTGTCCATTGTGGTGTTAATTTAGTGCGGCTAATTCGTGTTGCCTTCCCGCCATTGTTAATTGTAGTCAACCATACTTGGCGTAAACAGTACTCACAGTACATTTCCAGTACTTTGGAGAAAATGTTGTGAGTTTGGGTCTTATAATACATTTCCTTCCTATACGTAGAGTTTGATTATCTATCCATCATGATTTGGAGGTAAAATTGTCGTAAGTGAATTTGACTCATGTCTGTTATCCTTTTGCAAAAAAAATATCATGCATTTCCTTCCTATAAAGTTTGGACATCCATCAACTTAATATAATTTTAATGGTGCAATGTCCTGTTTGTCATGACTATGTCCAATCATTATGACCTGTGCTAACTCACTTAGTAGTAGGCAGCCTTAAATGTCTTGAGTCCTTCAGACCTGAAATTTTAACAAAAATAATTTAGCACACACAGCGCTTAGTATTTGCCAATTTTCATTGCGTCAGTTAACGACCCTTCGAAAAATATGTGAATACATAACATCAGTAAGAAACCTGTTTGCTCCTTGAATACTTATTTCTGCTGTCTGCCGAGTGTTGGCGAGTTCGGCGCTGCGATATAAACTAATGTCAGAGTAAATAATATCATATCGTACAATGCATTGTGTGTCTCGTGATTAGTGACAGAGTAATGTAGTTCAGTGAGATATAAAAATATTACTGCGATATTGAATAGGCATGATGACTGAAAATAAGTAATTAGTCCGTCTTTTAGATAACCCTAAAATAATGGACACGTATTTTTAGGGTTCCGTAGCCAAAATGGCAAAAACGGAACCCTTATAGTTTCGTCATGTCCGTCTGTCCGTCTGTCCGTCTGTCCGTCTGTCACAGCCGATTTACTCGGAAACTATAAGTACTACAGTGATGAAATTTGATGGGAATATGTGTTGTATGAACCGCTACAAAAATATGACACTAAATAGTAAAAAAAAGAATTGGGGGTGGGGCCCCCCATACATGTAACTGAGGGATGAAATTTTTTTTTTCGATGTACATACCCGTGTGGGGTATCAATGGAAAGGTCTTTTAAAATGATATAAAGTTTTCTAAAAAACATTTTTCTTAAAGTGAACGGTTTTTGAGATATCAGCTCTCAAAGTCGTAAAAAGTATGTCCCCCCCCCTCTATTTTTATAACTACGGGGTATAAAATTCTAAAAAAAATAGAGGTGATGCATGCTAATTAACTCTTTCAACGATTTTTGGTTTGATCAAAGTATCTCTTATAGTTTTTGAGATAGGTTGATTTAACTGTAATTTTGGTTAAGTTATTACGGAACCCTTTGTGCGCGAGCCCGACTCGCACTTGGCCGGTTTTTTTTTATATTCTCTCATAAACAAAAAACAACGAAGATATAACACGATAAAATTTTGTGTTACGTCACGTCTATCGAGTACAAATTTCAAACAGACGTGACGTCACGAGCCCGCACTCCCAATTTTTATTGCATTATATCTTCAGAAATATTTAGTATAAATAATGCAATAGTCTGGCAGCTCCTCAGCTCAGACGGCAACTTATTCCACAGCCGTACAGCGTGCACGGTGATGGAGTAGGAGTAGAAATCAGTGGAGTGGGGAGGGATTTTAAGTAGGGATTTGAGATGAGTCCTGCAGGACGCATCAGGTGAGCGGAGAAAGGAGAAACGTTCCCGCAGGTACGAAGGAGGTTTAGGATTGAAGAGGATATTAAATAGAAGACACAAAATGCGAGTGTTCCTGCGAAGACGAATAGGGAGCCACTTGAGATCCTTGCGAAATTGTGAAACATGATCATACTTTTTAAGATTGAAGACAAAACGAATGCAAAGATATTTAATATTTTGTTAAAATAAAAAATATGTGACTAATATTTTTAGCCAGTCTAAAATGCGGACTAATTAGTATCATTATTTTTGAACCCTGTCATCATGGCTATTCTATCTCTAGGTATTTCAATTTTTCTTGAAATGTTAACGTTTTGTCCAAATATTTGATTGGAGGAAAAAATATCACAGTAGTTAATTTTGAGTCTTGAATTCAGACATATTCAGTTTCAGTAATAACCTAGTTAACAATCCCTAAAATTACTTCATGACATGACAATAAGCAATCCCACCAAAAACATTAAATGTAAAAAAAAGCCAATCCTCTACGCAATTCCTCCACCGTAAAAAGTTTTGAGATCGCATAGAAGCCAAGTCCTGTTCAACTTTATTTGTAATAATAAATCAATATTTTATGACTATATCAATAGTTTTATTCACATTACAATAATATTGACTTGGCCATGAGCACAATAAACTACAAATATAATACAGCATATCTTGGAGAGATGAAAGTCAAACATGAAGTTTAATATCACAGAATTAATTACTTTTAGTTTATTCAATTGTTACTAAATGACCGACAGTCAGTATCATCCAACATCAATGAACTGCACATGTACTATGGCGCATGTTTAGTCCATGGTGATCTCAAATTCCAATCAGTCCAATCGTAAAATCATGTCCATATAGAATTTATCAATTCAATGGTATTTACACATTATTTCAAGGAGCGACTTTCAACTTGTGCTCATGGCCAAGACAATATTATTGTAATGTGAATAAAACTATTGATATAGTCATAAAATATTGATTTATTATTACAAATAAAGTTGAACAGGACTTGGCTTCTATGCGATCTCAAAACTTTTTACGGTGGAGGAATTGCGTAGAGGATTGGCTTTTTTTTACATTTAATGTTTTTGGTGGGATCTCATTTATTTTTTGTAGGTCTATTTCTTCTCTAAGTATATAACAAATTAAATTAACTTACATGCAACTAACTAAATATATAACAAACTAAATAATGTTGAAAAAGCACGTAAACAACATTTTTTTAAAATAAACTAAAGAAATTGTCGAATTTTTGAATCGAATATCTTTTAGAATAAAAGGGATTTATTTCAGAGGTAGATGGCGCTATCACATGAAATTATAGGATTTTTTTTAAAGTACTACTTATACTAAGCTATGTAACGAAACCATAGCGCGATTTAGACCAGGACAACGCCATCTATCGAGCGAGCATGCAGTATTTATCGCACTGCATTAAGAGCGTGTACGTCAACCGCGCGCCATTTGGCCTAAAAAGGTACTTTTCAAACCACTGTTTCTCATTAACTACTTATCCTATAACTATGTTAATTTTTGATAACGCAAGGTAATTTCACTGTCTATATAGTTAATTGAACATAAATTTTAATTTGTGTAGTTTAAATACTTAAAACCCCTATAATGTAACAGATGATTTATAAAATTCCCGTTCAGCGTCTATTTCGAAGCTCAAATTCATGTGAAAACAGTGGCAAATCTAATCATATTTATTTTTTTACTCATAGAGGAAATCCCCATGCCTATAGTTAGTTGAAAACTTTTTTGATTTAGGTCTCTATCTTTCAGAAAAAAATATTTTGACAATGTGAAAAATTGTGAATTTCAAATGCTTTTTTTACCTACCTATCTTACTTAATTTAATATAACAATTATTTATTATAGTAATATAACTCTTTCTTTAAAACATAAACTTTATATTATAATTTAATCTCTCGTTTTTATTTTTTTATAAATTATTTAAAAACTACTATAAAACGCTGCACGCGAGTCAACTCAAACCAGACCGCCGCAAGGCTTCACAGAGAGAGGACGTGTCGCTCCGTCACATCGCGTAGGGTGAATAACCTCTGCCGTGGATACCGAGAATAGAGTACATTTCAAGCGCAACCAACAAATCTTGATACATTTCAATTTTATTTAAAGCTCAATTTTGAAGCATATTTTTTTTTTATCGATTGAGTTGAAATTTTGTTTGAAGGTTCAGTGTTAATGACAATGTATGATTCTATATCCCAAAATGGCGGTATACCCAAGATGGAGAAAATATATTTTTTAATGCATTCCTACGATATGGGTATCAAATGAAAGGGCTTGATATGAATAACTCGAAAAAAAAATGTGTCGCGAGTCTTAATCCACTATGGCGGAATCCTTAGGCTAGAAATCACTTACTGCAGATGTATGTTAACAATCGAGCTATAATTTTATTTTTATGTTCATTTTGGATGTACCCAAATTTTAACTTTTGATCCCGAATAACTTTTGAAGCATATAGGATAGATAACTTAAAACTTTATTTGCAATGGTAAACCCAAGCTCTTCACCAATATTTGGCTTTCCGGCAATTGTTGTTATTTGACCACAATTTTTCGGTCTGGATGGACTGGACCATTCATATAAACAATCAATTTTTCAAGTCGGTCCAGGTGTCTTTGAGAAATCGAGAACAATCACAAAACAATCTAATTGAAACCTCCTGCTTTTTTGAAATCGGTTAAAATACAGAAACTTTGCATTGCCATTAATCATCAGTCGACTATTTAGTACTGTTGAAAATTTTATGTAATATACAGAAAGTCCTCAAAACCAAGGTTTTCATAGGTGCCCGATTTTTTTGCAAAAGATATATGTATTAACGACTTATTTTCATGCTTTTATATTTTAGTCATCCATAGACTTACCTACACTATTTTCTCGCTATTAACTAATTACTATTACTAAATAATATATTTTTTGTTCTACCAATTTCACTCGAAAGGATCAAAATGGTTTGTGTGACTATACGTGAAGTATGATAGGCACGCACACAACTGCGACGCTAGTGTGCTCGATTTTTTGCGTTGAATTACCTAAAGTTGACATCGCGCGGCGAGCGTACACGCTCTTAATATGAAAGATTTTATCATTATTCATTTCATTTTAACCTAGCCTTTTTATTCATATGTATGTATATTTAATACATAATAACAATATACCACACTACGTAACAATAAAACAAATAGTAACATAATATATTGTACATAAATAAATAACAAAGTTATCAATGCAGTCAAAATTCATACACAATGTTCTTGAAAAACCGCAAATATAAATTTGTTTCCTATTTTTTATTAAGTTTTAAGGTTTTTATAATTTTCCCTTTATATGTAGCTGATAACCTGTCTTGGTGCCAAATTTGAAGGTTCTCAGTTTGCTAGAAGTACCTTAGACTTTTGATGATCGGTCAGAGAGTGAGTCAGTGACAAAATGGTGTAACTTTGATCGCTCATAACTCGTAAACTATTTATTCAAATGTCTTGTAATTTTAAGACTGAGCTTGTTCTAATACTTACTCTTGGTCATCGAAAACCTAAACTCCTAGCTTTGTTCACATGGAAGATACAGGGGGCTGAAATAGCCGCGAAACGCTTCGAGAAAAGATGGTACGGCCGTGCCCGCTTTGCTCGAGTCTTGGCTGGGGCACTGCCGTGCCCTCAGATCTGCTAGCTGATCGGCGACCAGGAGATAATATCTCTGATACTATGTAGAATAATAATATCGATGACAAAAAAGTTCGTGATCAAACTATTGATTGACATGAATCGGCTTTTGATGAACCGCGCTCAGTTTGATGGAGCTTCATTATGAGATAACTGGTGGAACAGCCTTGACCGCTGCACAAATAAGTGTTGATTTCCTCTCGATGAGTCAGCACTCTTACATCCCGAACAAATATCGACTGATCTGTGTCTTTGTACGTCATTCCTGAACAAACAGATGAATTTATCCATACCAATATTGTGTATTCAAATGTTGTTCTGGATAAAAACTCTCGTATACTTGGAATTCGACTTTATGTTGATTTTTTCCTAGTTCGTCGTGCGTCAAATAAAAATGTATGATTTAAGAGCATAAAACCCGTCACTATCTTACTCTCATTTTGAATGAGGCCTTTCACATTCAAGTTAATGATTCATAATATGAGCCATATCTTTTGAAGTTCAATGTCGATGATAATAATATTTAATGAAGGCATCCTAAATGGCTATCTCTTGTTTGTACTGAGATGATATGGAATTGAGTGTGTGTACAGTTGGCTGTCCTCTGCACGCAATGATCGCGCGGATAATTATTCATTCACTAGGAAATCAATACAAAATGGTACATTTTAAATATACTATAGTTTGCCAGGTCACGACATGTTGTCATCTATATAATTTTTTTTTTGGATAAACTTTGTTGAAAAAGAAGGAAAATGTAGAGAATTTTGTAAGGTTATCCATTATCCTTGGACTGATTTTGTTGTTTTGAATGCTTTAAAACATTAAATTATCCTCCACGAGTGGTGGAATGTATTTAATCGTACGTCCGACACACTTTAAGCTGAGCAATTACCCCTACTAGTTTGTGGCTTGGCAAATATTTTTACTGCATTAGATACTTTTTATGTAGCTCGTGCTAAAACAAAGTAAAGCAAATTATACCTTACATGTTAGAAAGAAAGCGCTGTGCAATGCACAAAACCTTGCATATGAAAAATTTTCCTTATGTTTTTGAATGGTTGCAACACTCGCCGAAAGAAGATGGATCAAAATTGCCCCACGTCCTATAACAATGTGACGTATCTCAAAAAAAAGATAAAAATGTTTAAAAAAATATGGCATACTCTTTAATTTAATTTTTTTACACCTTCATACGAAAAAAATGCTTTAAGAATTGTTCAGGCGCTGTTATGAAAACATCTTTCATAGGACTATTTATGGACTATTTTATTAAATATTTTTTTCGTTTGATAGGGTATACCTCACAGGTGGTCCCATAATCATCAGGTCAAGATCTGATGATGGAAACTATGAAAAATACAGGGCAACTTTTGAAAGTTGTAGGCATGCGCAGGATAAAAACTTGCCTATAAGGTTTATGTCTTATAACAATCTGCAACAGTGAAGATTTGGAACTGACCTGATGATGGAGACGAAAGAAGGTCGAGGGAACTCGACAACCGAATATGTAAACTATCTCGTGTTTGGGCTTATATTATTTGTATTGAATAGACCTTTGCAACAGTGAAGGTTTGAAGCTAACTTGATGATGGAGACCAGAGAAGGGCGAGGGAACTCGACAACTGAATATGTGAACTACCTCATTTTTGGGCTTATATTATTCGTATTGACGAGAACTTTCCACTTATGCCTATTCTCAGGAGCATCGGCCTAGAAGTCGGTGGGGAAATAAACTTAGGTACATCCATTAGACACCGACTTCTGAGGTAGTTTACATATTTTGTTGTCGAGTTCCCTCGATCTTCTCTGGTTTCCATCATCGGGTCAGCTCCAAACCTTCACTGTTGCAAAGGTCTATTCAATACGAATAATATAAGCCCAAACACGAGGTAGTTTACATATTCAATTGTCGAGTGCCCTCGACCTTCTTTCGTCTCCATCATCAGGTCAGCTCCAAATCTTCACTGTTGCATAGTTTAGGTGTATAAGACATACACCCTATAGTCACGATTTTATCCTGCGCATGCCTACAACTTTCAAAAGTTGCCCTGAATTTCTCAGGGTTTCCATCATCAGATCCTGATCTGATGATTATGGGACCACCTATGGGGTATACCCTATCAAACAAAAAAATAATTTAATAAAATAGTCCATAAATAGTTCTATGAACGATGTTTTCATAACAGCGCCTGAACAATTTTTAAAGCATTTTTTTCGTATGAAGGTGTAAAAAAATAAATTAGAGAGTAAGCCATATTTTTTTAAACATTTTTATCTTTTTTTTGAGATACGTCACATTGTTATAGGACGTGGGGCAATTTTGTATGGATTGTGATCCGTCTTCTTTGAGCGACTGTTTTGAAATGAATTCGTTTTACATTTCATTGGGGTTAATATTATTTGACTTGTCATGCTGGTCATATTTTATGTAAAAAGGAGGAAGGAAGGAAAATACTAAATGACGCGAGTAAATCTAAGATTTTCCTCCTTACTTTACCTCCTTTAACGTAAAATACCTTTCAGTATAGATTTGTCATAGGAATAATGACGTGTTGCATAAAAGTAATGACGTAGGGGGTATTACAAGTGGGAGTGTCGCCAATCATGATGATTTATGAAATCTTAAGTTACCAACATTGCTTATATGCTAACAATAAAAAAAGGTTTCGGAGAAGGCAAAGATACTTTATCTTTAAATGTTTGGAACTTTGTGAAGCTATCTTGTTATGATATCTACTTGTGTGTTGTTGGTTCTCGAAACGGCCTGTGACTTCTTATGAACTCTGCAGGAACTAAGCTTAAAAGTTCCCAGAAACCAATCTTATATTGAGAATGTATCCCAACTGAGAAACATGTTAAAAATCAAGTTATGTGATCATTGAAGTAAACTTAGGCATGGGTTAAGCGAAACCCAAAAAAACTATGAAGTTAAAAATAAGTAATTAGGCAAATTTCAAACAATTCTAATAATAAATGAGCACGGAAGTACGAATTTAAAACAAGAAGAGTCCTTGACACGGCTTGACATGAACAATGAAGGCGTAGATGAATAAAAAGCGCGGTTTACTTCTGTTTTGCCAGTTAACTCGGGGTCATTGGATCAAGGTGATGTTTTAACGTCACTGGCTCTTCTGGCATTTAGACTGTTTTCGTTGATGTGTGTTTTGCATATAGTTGGAAGGAAGGATTATGTGTAGACTCTGCTATGCTGTCTGTTTGACATGTTATGTTCTTATGGCCCCAAGTTGATGCACATCTTTGATGGCACCTACAGGTTTTAGTGCTGTGACGATTATAGCTTTTGTTATATCGTCTATTTTCTTGGTAGCATCCAAATTATCTGTCTAGGCCAAATCTTCTAACGTCTTGTTGTTCTGAGAGTCAATAAATGTAGAAGCTTTAAACCAACCGATCGTATTGATCGTTTTAACTATCCATACTTACAAGTTACATTCCTTGCATACAAATGTACTTCCGACACTATCACAGGATGAGTTGTACGAAGCACTTGACACTTGTCAGCACTTCCGACGTTGTACGTCATAATCTTTGGCGAAGCTACGTTTCCGCAATAGCAGCATTGACGAACTTTTTATTTGCAACCGTTTTGCTTGCATAATGGATACTAACGGTGTTAGAATTAAAGAGGTATATATAAAGTATGCTACTCTATTTAGACTGAAATAGACTCACGTGAAAAGGTGCGTTGTCATTAGAATTAAAAACTAAAAAATAAAACATTCTCATTCATATGTGAGGAAATAGATCCATACAAACTATGAAAGCGTGAAAGACAGACAGTTACTTTCGCATTTATTATCACTAAGGAAGGAAAAGTGCATTAATGTATTGTCTAATAAATCATCATGATAATCAAACGCCGACCATGTCTGGTGTATAACAATTGCAGATCTTAAGCAATATTTATTTCTTTGTCCCCGAATAGGGGGATGAAATCCAATTTGTATGACTGCAGGCACATGTTTATTCTCTTTCTTGTGTTGGTTAATATAACATTGAATATTAAACCTTTCAGCAAAAATTTTCATTTTTGAGTTCTCTTCTTGTTACTTGCATACCAAAGGTTAAAGCTAGGTTAATTTAATACGGAAAGACGTTTACTTGTATGAATTATGTTGAATCGCAGACGTTATGTTGATTAGACGTTTCCTTTTGTCTCACGACAAAGTTACAATAGTTTATTGTTTACATTTAACACTAGAATAATAACTCTTGATACTTACTTATTTATGTTTATCTACGCCATCTGAACGGCTGGTTCCATTTAAAATGTATTTTTTAATGTCTTTTATTAAATCTTCGTTTAGTCCATCCTCATTATTAACACTTCTGCATCATAAGGGACCTGTACAGTCGCGTACACAAGTGAAATGTCCGCTCTCTGAAGGACGTTCCATTGTTGATCGCTCACGCCGCGACTAATTACGTTCTAAATGAGCGGTGGCGAGCACGTGCGACTGTACCTACTGTCTTCACTTGTTATGCACTTCCGACTTGCTTGGTTCGTCTTTGTTTGTTATGAGGGCAGGTGAAGGATTCATTTGTTCAATTGTTTGGTATTGTTGGAGATAAACTTGGTTGAGGTTTGTTACTAAATTCTGAGCATAATAGTTCGCGTATGTGTCCCAAAAGAACATGAATTAAGATCATCTTTTGTTGGCTCTCTACCACTGAAGGACAAGACACACAGACCTATGTAATAGGTCAGCGAATTTATATAATCCTATCATGTGCCATAATTTAAGATTAAATGAACGCAAGGCATACTGTTTTCAGACGAAATATACCCTCGCCTAAAATAGTAGAACTGACGTTCCCGAATGGGGTCAGACGGCTCATCCTAGTTCAAGCATGAAGTTATTAAGTTGACCTACATACGTATTCAGAATTTAATTATGCCTCCCAGACCATTGCCTATCTGATTATCATTTGTTTGATGCTATACGATAACGATCGTTCCCAATAGTCTTTCTTCTTATCCGTTGATTTGGTTACTAGAAATAGAATTTGCGAACGCCCGTTAGTGTATAGCATCGCCGTAACATATTTTCAATTTGTGTGTCTCATATTCGATGTTGAGTTTGATTTTTTATGTTCTACTAGCTTAACAATTATAGTCATCATACTACACTTTGCTTGTGGACTTGCAGGTGACGACTTATTGCTGACGTCACTATATACATTGTTACGTCAACTGTACACTATTCGACACATGTGCCATTTAAATTGACAGTACCTACAAGATGTATTGTTTTATATGAGGAAAACTGCTTTTTTAAAAATGATGTTACTCTAATTCCTGTCATGATAAATGGTAAATGCCAATAAGTTTGTAGTGTTTGAATAACAGTATTTTCTAAGAAAGGAAATTCTCCTGTCTCTAAAAGTGTGTTCTACCATAAAACGTTTCCCTTTTTTGAAAAACGCTGTCCTACTGCAAAAACTGTGACCTACTCCGCCGTAAACATCACACAGTAAAGTAAGGTCAATATACCCAATAATACTCACTACTAGACTTTAATAAGATAATTTATATTAATAGAATTCACTAGATATAATAAAATATTCGCATTATCTGGTTTGAGTCGGTATAACGCCATTAATTCTTAGGACCTTGGTTTTGAATCTGCTAAAAGGTTATTGGAACACCACTTGAGAACTAATATGGATAGCAGTGTCATGTAACCGTCATCTGGTGCTGTGTGACATTAATTCAAAATTAATTTAACCCCCGTAATGTGTACCTACCATATGTAACTTTTGTAAGTCGTATGTACTGTCTAAGTACGCGTATATCTCAGACACCAATGACTAAGTAAAGATGAAGGAAAATATCTCGAGGGAGCCTAGAGTTTCAAACTGGAATCTCCAATCCGCATTGAGCAACCCTTGGTATAGATCTTGGAGAAGAGATCTATGCTCCGCAGTGGGTCAGAAAAAAATCTGACTAATATACATAAAAAGTATCATTCTCGATGTGATAATCAAGTCCTTTTGTCCTTCAACGTAGCTTTAAGTATGTATATCGAAACTTACCTACGACTAATAGTATTATTTCTGAACATTAAAATTAGCAGAAATAGACTCATTTGAGGAAAGAGATACGGTAATTAATTGAAGTTATGGAAGATTCACTTGTTTTTTTCGTTCATTGATAAATGCGTTTTTTAAATTTCTATTTATTAAGTACTATGAATTTGTCATAATCATCTTGGATGGATCACGCCCACTTCAGAATATAGGCGTCCTCCATTGATTTCCAAAACAACTAGTTAAAAGCCGAGTTACCAGTTATTACCGGAAATTACCAGAAATATGCCTTGAAGACCACCTCTTTCTATATTGACGTCACTTAACAGGGAAAGCCAATGAGCTATGCGTAATGATTAATTTTATGTTGATTGATTGAGTCATTGACTGTGGCTATAATTTATAACAACGATTTATAATGTTTAACGCTCATTAACAGTCAGCGGAAGTATTTATCTTTTGTATATTATTCATCATTGGTCTAAGTAAATCGTCGACTGGGAGGTAAAGTTTCTTTTTATACAAGAACTAGCTTCTGCCAGCGGTTTCACCCGCATCCCGTGGGAACTACTTCCCGTACCGGGATAAAAAGCCTATAGCCTTCCTCGATAAATGGGCTATCTAACGCTGAAAGAAATTTTCAAATCGGACCAGTAGTTCCTGAGATTAGCGCATTCAAACGAACAAACAAACAAACTCTTCAGCTTTATAATATTAGTATAGATGGCATGAACGTTTTTTTCCACGGCTCACTTTTTAACTCCAGATGTCCTAACGACGTTTGCCTCAAGTCAGTTCTAAGATACACTTATTAAGTAGGTACTTTGCCAGATTCCCAACCAAATTATATTATTGGACTAATTTCACCCATTTTTTCCAGTCTGCTTCAAAATCTTCGACCTAGACAGCGATGGGGTCCTCAACAAGAAGGAACTTATCGACATGGTGGGGATCCTGTGCACCGTTGCTAACGAGAACCTCAAGAACCAGAGCTCTCGCGCCTCCACGCCTTCAGACGGCAACGACTCCGAAGGCATGGAGAAGGGGTTTGACCCTGAAGTCATACTGGTTAATTTGAGGGACAAGCTGGTGACGGTGCCCAAGAATGGGAGGAAGCCCGTGTTTCAGTTGGGCCCTAATGGGGATAATAAGGATGAGATTGCTGCTTTGAAGGAGGTGAGTGTAAATTTTTTTTGTGGTAAGCTTTTTTTGGTAGTGTGCTGATATACTATACATATCGTCAGAGAAAATTATACTGTTGTGACGTGTGGACCCTTTCGTCCTTGAAGGCGGCTTTAAGTGCATTCTACTAACTCCTACTACTTCTTAGATGGCCAATTTTGCAGCCAAGACAAGATGTTTGATTTGGTTAATCATTCTCATTATTCTCTATTGTCCAATACAAAGGGGTTAAGTATTTTAATGAAGCCATATTCCTTGATAATGCCTCTTCTTTCAGCAACAGCAACAACAGCTTCAAGAAGACGAGCAACTGGAGAGCGAGGGTCTGATCGCCAACGACATGGCGCTGACGCTGGAGGACTTCCTGATCTGGAGCGTGGAAAGCGCGGAGGCGCTGGTGTCGCCCTTCCTCGACCTGCTGTTCGAGGTGTGCCATGTCGTGCTGGGGCTGCGGCCGCAGTGCAAGCATCAGGAGAGGGATATTGGTGAGTACAACAGTAAGGATGGAATATTCCAGAAAGTGTGAAAGATGGCATGCCTGATAAGAATTGTACTTGTGGCGATGATGTTCAGATAGAGAAGTATGGAAGAAGAAGACATGCTACGCCGATTCCAAGGGAGAGGTTGTAAAACGTTACAAATTATAAAGGCAAAGCCATGCTAACAGCAGTTGGTTTCTAAATAGGCAACGTTATTTTTTTCGAAGATGTTTTCGTTTTCTAGCAAGTTATTTGGTAGAAAGATAATTACTTAAAGTGATTTGTGTGTAGCAAAATACTCAAGTCAGTCTTTATGTAGCTAAGTTCTTGTTACGTAGCACAAGAACTCAATCTAGAAATAAATACTATGTTCTTCAACCGAACATCTGCCGCGAAAATTGACAAAATAAAATGAAACAACTCAAAAAAAATATTACATAACAGAACTATAATGAATTCCATCTCCATTGAAGTGCTTACAATAGCAAACATACCGCGCTATAATTAGCGCCATACACTCCGTATATAATACTTGAACAATTAACTAATTTAGCAACTCAAACAAAAATAGACTTTAACGTCATCGCGATAAGGTTATTATTACAATCAAACATTTAAAAGACATTTAACCAGTGACAAAGGATATTGAACTTTGAGACTGTAAAAATAAAGCTTATAATAATTGTAGATGTTGTTTATTAAAATTTAAAGTGTGTGAGTTCCATTGCGTAGTGGCTAGTGGTGTTACAAAATGCTTGTAAACATTGTTATCTATGTATAACACAAGCTGGGACAATACACTTGACTTACTGGGATGGAGTTATCAAATCATATCGGACATTTAAACAGGAATTCTGATGTTATGTGCTTTTTTTTGTGAGATGTATTGTGTATATTCCGAAAATGTTTTGCTCTGCAATTGATTTTTAAGAGATACTTCAGTTTTTGCTATAGTTTTTACTATTGTATGTATGAGAAAGCATTTTTGTAAGCGTTATTTGATAACTTTTTCCTTTAACACTACCTCAAGCAATGCCCTAATTTTTGTCATATTTTGTTATTGAACTCAATATAGTATTGTCTTAAATATTCTTTCAACATTTTTTCCTATTTCACCATGTTATCCTCAAACATTACAGCTGTACCAAGTAGCTGATGACATATACTATTCACGGGAAATACTCAACAGCACTTATATCCAGTAATACAGCTGTTATCACAAGTACATACATACCTCGTGATTGTGTTCACTCGCTACTGATTCCAAGTTTATTGTTTAGATCACGCTTGTCTTCGCTACGGTAGACAATGTAAGCTGAAGTAGATTTTACTAATAATACTCTATCTATACTAATATTATAAAGCTGAAGAATTTGTTTGTTTGTTTGAACGCGCTAACCTCAGGAACTACTGGTCCGATTTGAAAATTTCTTTTAGTGTTAGATAGCCCATTTATCGAGGAAGGCTATAGGCTACTTTTTATCCCGGTACGGGAAGTAGTTCCCACGGGATGCGGGTGAAACCGCTGGCAGAAGCTAGTTTTACTAATAAAGATTTTACTAATGTATTTCAGTCGCAGGAGTGATTATGACAGATCGAGTAATGTTTGAGCTTTGATTGAGATTGAATGGTGTGTACGTATTTAGCCGTGAGACAGTTTGGTTTAAACCTTGTTTAGTTTATTCTATCTCAAAGTGTATGGATTTTTTGTTTTGAAGGATTTGATTGTTGTTGCATGGTTTGAAATAAAACCAGGATAAAAAAATGATGGATAAATATGACTGAGATGGTATTGTGTGTCAAAAATAAATATTTACCACGTCATACTTTTTGCCTCGACAGAATGTTGTACAAACTCTTTTTTTCCAGTAAGCTGCTTCTGTATTTGTTATACACTTGTTCTCTCAATTTGACGTAAAACAAGTGAGGACACTCCTCAACAGATAAGGCATGTTGTTTGAATATAATTACATTAATTGTCGCGATAGGTGCGTAAGTGGGTCGCACGCGCATTACGCGCCGATATTGTGATGCGAGCGTTTGTTTTCATTATACATTGAATTGATTTTATTGATGATATTTGCGCTCTCATATGTGCTAAATACTACATCAGAGATTACTAGGTGACTACATAAATGTTCACCTACACTCTCTTTTGTGTTAATCACACTTATAAATTAGTCGTCATACTTTCAACGTTTTTCTATACTAATATTATAAAGAGGAAAACTTTGTTTGTTTGTTTGGTTGTAATGGATAAACTCAAAAACTACTGGACCGTTTTAAATATTATTTCACCATTAGAAAGCTATATTATCTGCGAGTAACATTGGCTATATTTTATCCCGGTGCGAGCAGTAGCTCCCACGGGACGCGGGTGAAACCGCGGGAAAACGGCTAGTCGTAAATCCCTACTAATCCCTACTAATATTATAAATGCGAAAGTAACTCTGTCTGTCTGTCTGTCTTTTCTTCACGCTTAAACTACTGAACCGATTTGTGTGAAATTTGGTACAGACATAGTTTGGAGCTTGAGAAAGGACATAGGATAGTTTTTATTACAAAAAAATTGAAAATAAAAAATAAAATGTATTCCGGACATATAGCGCCATCTATTGGTTAAAACCAAAAATCTGCCGGAAGTCACTATTCCACGCGAACGAAGTCGTGGGCAAAAGCTAGTAAAACATAGAATACTTGTCAGTATTCTATGTTTTATTTAAATCGCAAAATCGCAAATCAGCGATGATAGTGGAAATTACATGATCACACATTTTGGCAATAAACTTCTTGTTTCTTAAAGTTTATAGAGCTAATGACATCATAAGCTAAATAATTATATTTGTCACAGTTCAAAACAATTTCCTTCACGTGTCTCCATTAATTCTGAGAACTCATTAAATAACCCATGGGGGTTTATTACCAAAACGCTCTATAACCAATGTGTGCGAAATCATGAAAGTCAACACAGTAAAGTTGAGCAAATTAATATCTGTTGTAGGCCGTGCAAACATGTGGCCCCATTGTTTATGTAGCTCATTGAATAGTTAATATTCTATGCTATTTAGACGGCGTCTTTCGAGCACTTGTGTGCCTAAAATATTGCTGCGACATATGTTATAAATGGTTGGTATTTTTTGCGCATTTTTTTATCAAACGGGTATGGTATTAGAGATGAATTAACAAAGTAATTTGAAAATAACATAGCACTAGTCGTTAAAAATATGCTAATTTTTTAATAATATTTTGAAATCTTAAATAAATATGGAATCAGGCGGTTCTTTGCGGATATCCATAACATAAAATGTTAGGAACAATATGTAGCGTTAATTGGGACAGTTAATCGAGGCTTTGTATACTCGACACACGTTTCGCCCCTCCATGGGGCATGTTCATTATTGTTCATGAGATGTTGACCACATCAACCTTACTTGCATCTCTTTCAGGCCAATTTATCTGTATAAGTGGGGTGATTTATCGAAAGGTTATATACAATGCGCCGTAAATGGGGTCATGGCGCAGCTCTCGCCAATCTGATACCCAAAAATGCAACTCGAGCTATGTTTGGAGCGGAAGAATATGACTCCATATCAGAGTAACGTTGTATGTTTTATTCCAGTCCTAGGATGGCTACGTCGCGCAGTGCAGCGAGGCTACTCAGTGGGCCAGTTCTGGTACCTGGTGGCTGCGGAGTGGTGGGGCTCGTGGCTCGCGTACACGGCCGGCTCCAGCAGCGACAACTGCTGCCGTCCGCCGCAGCGGCATATTGATGAAGCTATCGTGTGTGATGAGAGCTTTACTAGTAACTCTACAGGTTGGTGACAGAATGATGACACCATAATATACTTTTATAAATGAAGGTCTATTTGATCACGTCTGGGATAGATTAATTTGAACTTCATAAAACAGCAATATAGATTAGAGTTTTTAGAAAGTTGACACAAATTGTAGACCTCTTTCTTACTCGACAGATTCCATAATCGACTTTTCGACTTCATGACTGCACATAAAACAAATTGACTAATTCAAAAACTTGAAATAACCATTTTGAATTTAGATACTCGAGAATATAGGTGCCAAATTACTTATGAAATTGACCTCTTAACGTCTAACGAGGTCTAACAGTCAAGTACTGCCCTGTGTAGAGTCGATGGGTTCCCTGCTGTGGCGCGCGGAGACGGCGTCGGTGGGCAGCGCGGGCAGCTCGTCCGGCGTCAGCAGCGCCGCCGCCCAGCGCGGCCACCGCCACCCCGGCCCCATCGACAACAAGCGTCTGCTCGCTCCCAACGTGCTCAAGGTACATAGCTACCTTCCAACTACCTCAATCCTGGTGCCTTCTGAAGTTGTTATAATATGAGTGTTGTGCCGTCAGGTCCGGACGCTGACGGGCGAGGGCGGGCACCTGCGCCGCGACGTGACGCTGGCGCAGCACCGCGACTTCGAGCTCGTGCCCGACGCGCTGTGGCGGGCGCTCGCGCTCTGGTACGGCGGGCCCGACCCGCTGCCACGACAGGTACACATCTATATACCGGGTGCCACGTGACAGCACCGCGACTTCGAGCTCGTGCCCGACGCGCTGTGGCGGGCGCTCGCGCTCTGGTACGGCGGGCCCGACCCGCTGCCACGACAGGTACACATCTATATACCGGGTGCCACGTGACAGCACCGCGACTTCGAGCTCGTGCCCGACGCGCTGTGGCGGGCGCTCGCGCTCTGGTACGGCGGGCCCGACCCGCTGCCACGACAGGTACACATCTATATACCGGGTGCCACGTGACAGCACCGCGACTTCGAGCTCGTGCCCGACGCGCTGTGGCGGGCGCTCGCGCTCTGGTACGGCGGGCCCGACCCGCTGCCACGACAGGTACACATCTATATACCGGGTGCCACGTGACAGCACCGCGACTTCGAGCTCGTGCCCGACGCGCTGTGGCGGGCGCTCGCGCTCTGGTACGGCGGGCCCGACCCGCTGCCACGACAGGTACACATCTATATACCGGGTGCCACGTGACAGCACCGCGACTTCGAGCTCGTGCCCGACGCGCTGTGGCGGGCGCTCGCGCTCTGGTACGGCGGGCCCGACCCGCTGCCACGACAGGTACACATCTATATACCGGGTGCCACGTGACAGCACCGCGACTTCGAGCTCGTGCCCGACGCGCTGTGGCGGGCGCTCGCGCTCTGGTACGGCGGGCCCGACCCGCTGCCACGACAGGTACACATCTATATACCGGGTGCCACGTGACAGCACCGCGACTTCGAGCTCGTGCCCGACGCGCTGTGGCGGGCGCTCGCGCTCTGGTACGGCGGGCCCGACCCGCTGCCACGACAGGTACACATCTATATACCGGGTGCCACGTGACAGCACCGCGACTTCGAGCTCGTGCCCGACGCGCTGTGGCGGGCGCTCGCGCTCTGGTACGGCGGGCCCGACCCGCTGCCACGACAGGTACACATCTATATACCGGGTGCCACGTGACAGCACCGCGACTTCGAGCTCGTGCCCGACGCGCTGTGGCGGGCGCTCGCGCTCTGGTACGGCGGGCCCGACCCGCTGCCACGACAGGTACACATCTATATACCGGGTGCCACGTGACAGCACCGCGACTTCGAGCTCGTGCCCGACGCGCTGTGGCGGGCGCTCGCGCTCTGGTACGGCGGGCCCGACCCGCTGCCACGACAGGTACACATCTATATACCGGGTGCCACGTGACAGCACCGCGACTTCGAGCTCGTGCCTGACCTGTACTTCTATCGCATCTCCGTCACCCACTAATACTGGAGGATGGTTTCTGCGCAGCGACCCGTGCAATGTTCCACGACGATCAAAGTTTCAGTTGAGGGTCTTAAGTCGACGACTTGCAGTAAGGTTTTGGTCCATACATTTATACTAGCGTGAAGTCACTCGAAACGTGGTACAAGATACATAACATACATAGTTGTTCACGAAATTTCATTCATTTGACTGACGTAATTAAAATTTCTAGGTGATCCGGCCACCGAACTCGGACGTCGAGCTCGAGTTGTATCCCCTGCACCTCAAGCTACTACGGCATGTTCAGAGCACTCAGAGTACGTATTATCTGTCACGTCATACCTAATTACATTAAATCCTATGACATATACTTTATGAAATTTTATGGCGAATTGTAAAAAAAATAACCCAATCCATTCACGGGGTAGCCACAGGAGTCATTTCTCGTTTTCATAATTTACAACATCATGTGTAAAACAGAGATAAAGTGTAGGAGTATCGCATGTTTTGACCAGTTGACAGCTGTCAGTTTTCAAAGGAGAATTTGAGTTGTTTGTACTGACTGACTTTCAAATGGTGTTCTAATTCACGCACATTTTTTATTTAATTTGTTCGAACAAATAATTTTGGTATTCTTGCGTATTTTTTTTGTGGTAATCGACGTGTATGAACCAGTACATAAACTTATTTAATGTTAAAATTTAATAATATTATTATTATAGAGGTATTAAATGTACCTCTGTGATTTGGTATGACACACTTTATATTGACTACTTCAAGTGATGATATCTTACTAACCACGTGTGTTGTTAGGAGTGTCTCCAGCAGGTACCGGCACAGGTACAGCGCTGTACAGCAGCGTGCCAGCGCCGCCCGACCGCCAGCTCGCCTACACCGCAGCCTTCTCGAGACTCGCTACCGTCAAACAGGTCAGACGAACATAGTACTTTACACTTGGTAAAAATGAATACAATAAAAAGGTATATAAAAAAAATATGCATGTTTCAAATAGGTAATTTCTTCCCACTTTTAGGAAAATATTCAAGACCTAGTGAAAAGGCTCAGTATGATAGATCATATTATGCTAAAAGGCTTTCTTGAACAACATATGCATTGTGATCCTTACAGAGGGTTGTATACTGACTAAAGTGCAAGATTGATTTCCTAAGTCTTAAAAGTTTGGGAGGATTCCTTGTACGCTACGGGCATCTTCTGCGACCTGTCTAAAGCGTTTGACTGTGTTGATCATGGTGATCTCATTTTGTAAATTGAGCCACTATGGTATTCGTGGTAATACTCACGTGCTTGTCTTCATCTGCCCTTCAAACAGAGAGTAAAAGTAGAAAGGACAATGCTCAAAAAAAACCCAAGCCCGGCGCAAACGAAAAGTAACTCAAATTATAGGTAATAATAAGTAATGAAATACTGCATAGGAGGCATCATCGAAATCAATGGCTATATGTGTGAAATTGCTATTTGATTTTTAAAGGGGTAACATGAGCAGCTGGGGCTTATAGTTTAATTAAAGTGCTATCTGATATAACAAACAAGTAATATGGCAAGTAAGCCCGCCAGATGTTCAAAGGCGGGCCCCGTCAACCTCTGTGGCCGTCACCCAGCGGCCACAGCAAACTCCACTAAGAGAGGCGCGCGCAACACAACGCCACCGTCTCGAGGCCTGTTTCTGATCGGACGACAGACGCCCCTAGTCTGTCGCCCGCAGGCCGCGCCCTATGGTGGCCGGAGATCAGCCACCCTGCGACGCCCACCACGTCTACTGCGGGCGGGGAGAGAGGAAGCAGTTTCTCTCTCCCTTTCCGCCGCCTCCTTTAAAACCATCACATCCTCACAAAAGGAGGCGACGGCGTTCCACCCTTCTTCGCTGCCGACCATGCAGGACACGACAGCCGGCAGCGAATGCGACGCAAGCCTTGTCCAAACCGGGTTAACTTCACTTTAGCAGTGTTCCTTTACACCTAAATTCTTTATACGAGGGAAAATGGCAGGAATGGCATATCAGGATATTACTGCTCCTGTATTCATGGGTGGAGGACATTGGGCTGCAGCGCCCACGTCATCGCCTCATTTACATTACTTAGGGTGGGCTAGACATGAGGAACAGTTCGCCCATACCGCAACATTTTTGAATCATGTCGTGTTAGAAATAAAGAATCGATGACTTTTAGAAGTTATTATTAAAATGAAAAGTACATTCATATCGTGTTTTAGTTCTATCATCCTATTATCTTGTAAAAGTAAGTAGAATAGTGGAGAAGTTGCCCTAAACATGTCATTATGTTACCTCTAAAATCTCGAGTAGCAATGTACCGCAGATGTTAAAATTCGAACAGCAATTTCACACATATAGCCACTGATTTCGATAATGCCCCCTACGTAATATTTAATTACTTATTTTTACCTATATTTTGAGTTACATTTCTTTTGCGCCGGGCCTGGGTTTTTTTCTCATACTTCATGAGCATTGTCCTTTGTGGTTTGTGATCATCAGGATAATTTGTGAAAATGGGCGTACCGCAAGGTTCCATAATGAGTTCTTCCTTGTTTATTGATTTATATTATATCGAATATCTATATTGTATTAATGATATACAATTCAGACGTCACTTCTGTAGATGTCAATGATAACTTAACCTCGAGTAATTGTCTTCTCGATGCCGATAAAACGAAACTATCTGGTGGTGGCAGTCACTGTGAATCTAAAAGCTCTTCTTTTGTCGAATGCTATTTCCACGTAAGCCTTGATTATATGGCGAAGTCGTGTGTATCTGTGTGTTGATCGTGTGTAATATAAGCTATGTGGGGTAGGTGTGCGAGTTCCTGTGCGGAGCCCTGGGCCTGGCGCGGGAGGACATGCGCGTGTGGGCCGTGGGCGCCGCCACCGTGCTGCTGGACGACGAGCGGCCCACGCTGCACGAGCTGGGCCTGCAGCACCGCGCCGCGCTGCTGCTGGAGCTGCGCAACCCCGACCTCACCTGGCCCGAGGAGATCGGCGCTCTCAGGTACTGTCTGTTACCGTGCTGCTGCCCACGCTGCACGAGCTGGGCCTGCAGCACCGCGCCGCGCTGCTGCTGGAGCTGCGCAACCCCGACCTCACCTGGCCCGAGGAGATCGGCGCTCTCAGGTACTGTCTGTTACCGTGCTGCTGCCCACGCTGCACGAGCTGGGCCTGCAGCACCGCGCCGCGCTGCTGCTGGAGCTGCGCAACCCCGACCTCACCTGGCCCGAGGAGATCGGCGCTCTCAGGTACTGTCTGTTACCGTGCTGCTGCCCACGCTGCACGAGCTGGGCCTGCAGCACCGCGCCGCGCTGCTGCTGGAGCTGCGCAACCCCGACCTCACCTGGCCCGAGGAGATCGGCGCTCTCAGGTACTGTCTGTTACCGTGCTGCTGCCCACGCTGCACGAGCTGGGCCTGCAGCACCGCGCCGCGCTGCTGCTGGAGCTGCGCAACCCCGACCTCACCTGGCCCGAGGAGATCGGCGCTCTCAGGTACTGTCTGTTACCGTGCTGCTGCCCACGCTGCACGAGCTGGGCCTGCAGCACCGCGCCGCGCTGCTGCTGGAGCTGCGCAACCCCGACCTCACCTGGCCCGAGGAGATCGGCGCTCTCAGGTACTGTCTGTTACCGTGCTGCTGCCCACGCTGCACGAGCTGGGCCTGCAGCACCGCGCCGCGCTGCTGCTGGAGCTGCGCAACCCCGACCTCACCTGGCCCGAGGAGATCGGCGCTCTCAGGTACTGTCTGTTACCGTGCTGCTGCCCACGCTGCACGAGCTGGGCCTGCAGCACCGCGCCGCGCTGCTGCTGGAGCTGCGCAACCCCGACCTCACCTGGCCCGAGGAGATCGGCGCTCTCAGGTACTGTCTGTTACCGTGCTGCTGCCCACGCTGCACGAGCTGGGCCTGCAGCACCGCGCCGCGCTGCTGCTGGAGCTGCGCAACCCCGACCTCACCTGGCCCGAGGAGATCGGCGCTCTCAGGTACTGTCTGTTACCGTGCTGCTGCCCACGCTGCACGAGCTGGGCCAGCAGCACCGCGCCGCGCTGCTGCTGGAGCTGCGCAACCCCGACCTCACCTGGCCCGAGGAGATCGGCGCTCTCAGGTACTGTCTGTTCCTATAGTGACTGCTGGGCAGGTTCTGTTCCATTGCCAGATACTTTCACAACCAGCGAAAACAGTACCAGTAACATTAAAGCCTCCGGGACTTACTGTGAGCAAAGATGCTTTGCACTGAAAGGGCGAAACCGTCGGGCTAATAGCTCAGAAATATGCCTGTTTACCACGTGTACTCATTGATTTTCAGCTTGATGGACGTTTAGGCCCTTTATTTTTTAACCGACTTCCCAAAAAGGAGGAGGTTCTCAATTCGTCGGGATCTTTTTTTTTTTTTTTTATGTATTTTCACCGATTACTCGAAGACGCCTGGACCGATTTGCAAAATTCTTTTTTTGTTTGATAGGGTATAAACAGGTGGTCCCATAATCATCAGGTCAGGATCTGATGATGGAAACCCTGAGAAATCGAGAGCAACTTTAGAAAATTGTAGGCATGCATAGGTTAAAAACTTGACAATGAGGTGTACCTCTGATAGCACTATACAACAGTGAAGGTTTGGAGCTGACCTGATGATGGAGACGAGAGAAGGTCGAGGGAACTCGACAACTGAATATGTAAACTACCTCGTGTTTGGGCTTATATTCTTTGTATTGACGAGACCTTTGTAATAGTGAAAGTTTGGAGCTGACCTGATGATGGAGACGAGAGAAGGTCGAGGGAACTCGACAACTGAATATGTAAACTACCTCGTGTTTGGGCTTATATTCTTTGTATTGACGAGACCTTTGTAACAGTGAAGGTTTTTAAGCCTATCCATTCACATTCAGAAACGTCAACGCCACTTCTACAGCACTTACAATATAAATCATCGTAACAATAATTTGTTTGTCTTCAGCATGAGCAGTGGGTCGAGTCGAGCGACAGAGCGTAGAGAGACTCTCATAGCGCCCAACCTGCCCGGCGCCACCGGGCTGCACAACCTTGGCAATACATGCTTTATGAATGCTGCTTTACAATCTGTGAGTATTTCGTATGTATTTTCTAGTTAGTCATCAATTTGGGGTTACTTTTGAAAAACATTAAAAAATAAATGTGATTACCACACGTTCACTACTATCCCTAATCTACTATCATTAATGTTCTTTACTGTATGTTTTTCCATCCTACAGACTTGCGCTTTTTTTATTTATTTATTTAAGTCAGGCTTCTAAGACCCATAGAAAATACAATACGTAAATATTATAACATTAAATCATTCTACATAATACCAGGAAATACATAATGGTTACAATTATGACAACCATTTACGGTCCAACTCCTTCGTTACTAGAGTCGATGTCTACCTTCAATAATCAAGTTAATTAATAAAAGATTCCTAAGATTTGAGAATCTCCACCTTTTTTGGAAGTCGGAAAATAATCTACAAATGACAATAAAACACATTTTCATCTATCCCCAGGTATGGAACACAGGCCCATTAACGAGGTATTTCAACTCGGGCATGCATCTGTATGAAGTGAACACGACAAACCCCCTCGGTACTAAAGGAGTGTTAGCGTTGAGATACGGAGAACTATGTAAAGAGGTAAGTTTTGTTATAAATGAGGTGTTGTTTTCATACTTTATTATCAAGTATTTACATAATATATACATTAATTTTAAAAAGTTAAAATAAACTTATATATATATACAACTTAAAACTAATACAGTGCATCAAAAAATTGCTCCTCATCGCTGTCACTGGGTAATGTACCCAAAAGTGTCTGTGCGAAATAAAAGCCAGCCCTTGGGTCACGAGAAGTGTCAACAAGGCGCTTAGAAATTTCCTTCGCAAGCGCGTGAGCACTCGGACCCCACGGCCCGAGAGTTTCAACCCCAAACGGCTCTAACATGTAATTCCCGATAAGGCTACTATATTTGCGCCGTTTGAGGTCCTCAGCTTGTGAAGCGGCGGAGCCAACACAACACGCAGTTCTAGGAAGATGGGATGGCGCAAGAGTGTCGACGCAGGTCGCGTCCCACACTAAAGTCCTACCCATCTTCCACGGAAATAGCGACATGCCGTCTGGTCTCTTGCCATCGTCGCGTGCCAAACCATTTGGTTCAAGTACGGCTGGCACGCCGACGGCAACAAGAGCCCGACGGATCACGTCGTTGATATTCGTATGTCGTGGTATGCGGCCCGTACTCCGCCTGCACGACAGGCCGTGGTAACCGAGGCTGTTGACAGCTTCCCCGCAGTGGCAGCGGTGAGGAGTGCAGCACGAAGCACCCAGACGCAGGCAAACGGCGAGTCTGAAAGTGGTGTCGTCAAACATGGTGCCTATGTTTGCCGACGGAAATGCGTGAAGCCAAAGACCTGACTCCATTCACCCACAGCCAGTAGGCGTGCTCGCTCCGCAAAAGTAATTGACGTATCAATGAGATTTACGTATTACTCTGCAGAGCGGCTCATCCCACTGTCTCTGGGAGGATGGGTTGGTGGGTGGATCGGTATTCGAGCATGTGGCTTTCCAAGCACTGATAGCCTCCGCCAGGCATGGCACCTCAAAATTGATCAGTGTAATAGGTAGGATTTTCCTGATCAATTTGTCAGTGCCATGGACGGAGGAAATCAATTGTTATAAATTATTTATTTATCCATGATGATTGATTCCTGTTTTGTTAATTCTAGGTATTATAAACTATAATGTTAAAAATAAATTAAAGAAAAGTACAGTGGACCTAGTAGAGTGCCCAGAGGTACACCTTGTAAAACATTCATCTCTTTCAAAGAGTATCTGGTTACAAACCTTTTATTATTAGCCTTTAATTTTTTTTATTGCAATGTTTAACACTGCATATGAAGTTACTTTCTGTTTTCCAAAATTAATTGTT
Organism: Helicoverpa assulta; assembly: GCA_963856015.1. Lineage (NCBI taxonomy): Eukaryota > Metazoa > Arthropoda > Insecta > Lepidoptera > Noctuidae > Helicoverpa > Helicoverpa assulta. The sequence goes on from CAWLCW010000011.1 coordinate 11,474,785, forward strand.
AATTTTTAATATAATTATTTGTTAATATCTTATGTTTAGTCTAATCAAAAGCATTGGTTTGATCAGTAATGATGATTGCGATATTATAAAACAGGGTAATTATGAGTGTTTACACGTTAATATTGGTGTTTTATAGTTTAGTTGTATATTACACACATATGTATATGTAATGTTGTTTGTTGGCTTTGGTATAAATACATAGTTTCTTGACCGGTTCTTCTCCATAAGACTGACTTACTCTTGGGAGCTGTGCACCTAGCTATTGACATTTCGTAAGAGCCTGTAGTAGGTGTATATGTTTTTTTTTACTTTGGTAGGTGTGGTCGTGCTCAGCGCGGTCGGTGGCGCCGCTGCGGGTCCGCTGGTGCGTGTCCCGCTGGGCGCGGGCTCTAGCGGGCGGCGGGCAGCACGACGCGCAGGAGCTGCTGGCGTGGCTGCTGGACGCGCTGCACGAAGATCTTAATCGTGCTGCGCCGCCGCCCGCACGCTCTCTGCAAAGGGCTGACGACTCCGGGGGCAGACCTGACCAGGTAGGATGCCGTACTCTCTTAGTTCCCCTGCGCACTAGGCAGCCACGATGTCCTGGCTGCTGCAGCCAACACAACGCACCTGATTGCACGGCAGCTAGAGCGGGTGTCTGTCTGCCGCAGCCTGGCCTGCGTACCGCGCGGGGGCTGTACTGCGTGACAGTGCCGGCAGGTGCCGCCGCGGCCTCGTGACCGCGACAGTCGCGCCGGCCGCCTGCTCGAACACCTCGCGGCGTTTGTACTGATCATTGCGCAATGTGCAGTGTATATAGTGTGAGAGTTGCTGTCTAATATCGGAATCGCTGTCACCTCATGCAGTTGATTATTTTTTCATACTCCGATATTTTTTATGTTATTTGAAGATTTTATTAATTTTATTAATACATTTTCTTAAATGCATTGTAGGTGGTAGCAGCAGAAGCATGGGAGCAGCACACGTCCCGCAACGCGTCCATCATGACGGAGCTGTTCTACGGGCAGCTGAAGTCCAAGGTGCAGTGCGACACGTGCGGCAAGGACTCCGTGCGCTTCGACGCCTTCAACATGCTCAGTCTGCCGCTGCCCATGGAGTCCTATGTCTGCTGCGAGCTTAGGGGTACGTTATCATCATCTGCCTAGCTTTTTCCCAAGTAAATATCTTGGGGATCGGTTTCCGGTCTAACCCGATTCAGCTGAAAACCAGTGTTTTACAAAGAACGGTTGCCTATCTAACCTTCTCAATCCCAGTTACTCGGGCAACCCGATAAACTAAGGGGTAGGGTCAGTAAACGCGCATAATATCGTGAACTCGCCCAGACTCGAGGCCGCCGCCGCCCGTGCACCACAACCGTCGCCGAGCGTCTGTACTAGTGCACATAATTGTACCCATTTATTACTGTAACTGCTGTGCCATCTCATTTCATATTATACATTGTAAAATTGTAGTTGAATTTTATTTACCTATTCAATACATAGTAGAAAATTCAAAATAATTTATGTTATGCTCCTACGCAGTCAGCAGTTAAAGATTTATTCAAACTGCTGACTTTTTTTTTTGCGAAGATCCTCAAATCTCTTAAATTCGTTGAGAACATTCAAAAGCATGTTACGAGTTCAAATTAACAAGCGACATAATTTTCACGTGAGAACTATGTAAAGAATAATAGTTTTCGTTATTCCAGTAATGCTGCTAGACGGCTCGGTGCCCATCAAGTACGGCGTACGAGTCAACTCGGAAGGCACATACTTAGATCTCAAGAAGAAGCTCTCAGAATTATGTGGATTAGCGCCAGAATCGTAAGTCTATTGTTTATTTTCCTTCTCTTTTCTGTGGGCTCTCCCTTTATGTAATTATCTGATCTATGAATCTTGTTTCCTCTGCGCTCCTTAAATACTACTTGACTAAAAGTTACCTGGATTTTACCTATCTCACTATCACTTTTTCCCAGCAAAAACATATAGGAAGTGGTGTTGACATTCAAAGTGTGAGTGCTGCTTAGCAGCCAAGTTTGAATCAATGTTTTCGAGTTTAAGCTATCTTTTAATTTTTCTCCTGTTTATACCCCTAGAGAATGGTAGGAAGAAAGTGATTCCTCCATTTTTTTTCTTCTAGTCCTCTATATTCTTCGTCTGTCTTCGTCCAACACTATAAATTTCGGTTATTTGTTCCAGCATGCTAATAGTGGAAGTATCAGGCGCCACCATCGGCCGGGTGCTGGAGGACAACGCCAAGATCAGCGCGGCCACCGCCTGCGAGCTGTACGCGTACGAGCTGCCTCAGCAGGACGCTGATGATGCTACCCACTGGGAACACTGCCAACATCATACTAACGGTGAGGATTATTAATTGGAAGAAGAAAAAACAGAAATATTTCTAGCGGAAAATCCGTCACATTCAGGTTGGTGCTTCCACGGGCGCCAACACCATCCTCAATGTGTTCAGCCACAAGTTGGATAGGGTTCGAGCACTAGTAGATGTGATCGGGGCTCCAGTGGGTGGTAAATACCTTAAATGTAAACTATTATCTTATTACCCTTACGAACATCCCTAAATATTTTATATTTTATATCGTAAGAAAGATAGATTTGAGTGTTTCGAGGTCAAAGTCAATCAAAAATAGTTATAACAATAGCTGGTACTGTTTTGTCCGGCAGGCTGGTCTATGGAGCCGCAGCAGTGGGCGGAGGTGAGTGTGGGCGGCGGCAATACTTCCTCACTCTGCATGCCAGCACTCTTCTGCTTCAAGGTTAGCCTAGCACTGCACACGCAGGACACACACACACAAACATATGACACTTTCTGATCGCATTTACAACATTTATTAAGTTACCAAAGCAATTATAGAAGAATTGTGATTAGTTTAATTGATTTTTAAATTGAGAAATGGGTGTTTCCAAAAGTTGTCTCTGAATTTGTATCTATTCAGTACCATAGGTAACTCATACGGTATGGGGATAGTATGGACTTAGGTGTAATATCAAAATGAAGTGCCGTCTATGGCGTTGATTAACCTTACCATGTTGTATGTTGAAAAACACACTCGGAAATAGTGTAATTTTCAATCAGGCCTGATTTAAATAAATGCCTTTTATTTAAAAAAATGCCACCTCTTGATATTAGTATAGAAATGCATCAGAAAGTCGTAAAAATACAGAATCACAACTTCACAGCCGTAGCGTCCGTAACAATTGTTTTTTGTCTTTATATAAAAACGTTTTCATCTGCTCTCGAAACAAATAGAAATGACTCGATATTAGCTAAAAGATGATAAACGTCGTGTGCTAAACAAATTCTGCTTAGTTGAATAGATTTTTATCCAATTTTCTATTTTTTTTTGGAATTATCTCAGCCAAATCAGAGGCGAACTGTTAAAACAGCAAGTGCCTCTTTTTACATAGATGACTTTGTGACAAAATAAATAATCCTAGAAAGAAGCATTTTTATTTCGTTTTCACGATTACATTCACAGAGGTTTTACTACTTGATCTATTTATTTTGGTTTTCAATTTATATAAGATCTCTATACTCATAACTGTAAATATAATAATCGGTGGGGGGTTTTTGAGGCAGTGAAAACGTTTTTATTTCCCCGTTTGGTGATGGCATGTAAGTGTAAGCGAAAGTTATTCAAATACCTTACATAACAACATAATTATATCTACATGTAAATAAGAACATACTGTATAATTCCCAAACTGTGACGTCATAAAGTGCTGACTAACTAAACTGTGTACATATTGGTGCTGGTTCTTTTGTGCTCCAAGTATTGCTGTACTTACAAATAAGGACAGAAAGAGACGGTGATACTTTAGATCTGTCAAACTGCATTCGAAATTTGAATTTAGAACTTTTTGAAGCAGAAATACAAACTTTTTTAGAATTTTATGACAGCTTCGAAATACTTGAGACTTTCTCTAGTTTGATTTGTATGTAAAGGACATCGATAATTATCTTGGACCGCAATAGAAAACGTGCCGTTGTTCGTTTATGTGTTGAGAACAGCGTGGCGGAGTGTTGACGTTCAGGTAAATGTACAGACGACATCACATCAACCTACCTCAATCCGTCAAATTCTTCAATAGACATTCAACCTTATCACAATAGTGGAAGGTTAATGTTCTTTTGGTAATATTTGATAAATTCGGGTATGTTGACCTGTTGGCGTCTGTACAGACGACACTACAAACTGCACTTGTGTTGTATTTCGATCTTATCGTTTTGTTTGTCGTAGAAACTGATGATTTTTATCATTGTTTTGTGTGATATAAATACAATAAACTCACACTATCATAAAGTCATTCATGTTGTCATTCATCCTTGTGTGCTAGTTGTACAGTTTTACATGTTTTTGTCGTCTGATTGTACGTCTGTTGTCTAATCTCATGTCTATCTGGCAGACAGAATTTGTCATAATTTAAATTCTCAAATAATCTGCGAAATAAGCAACCGAGAAACGCTCAAAATGTCGTGCATATTAGTTACTTGTTTAAATGAGTGAATTAAACCCTTGAAAATAATGGGGTAAAGGGCAGAATTGTCACTCGTAAATGGGAAGGGGTTGAGTTAGTTTATAAAATATTGGTTTATAAGCATAAGGCTCTAATATCTATAAATAAGATAAAAACGTTGCCCAACCTATCTTGGGAAATAATTTCTTGCAGATTTGACTGTACATATTATTTTATTTACATTATGTAACCGAATTTAAAAACTGCAGAATCATAATTGATAGTGTCAAAAGGAGAAAAGACAACGAGACACAATTGGATGAGATGTTACACCTCCATAAGTGATGTACCACACTTGCTATTCGTGTTCGTAGATTTGTGTATAAATGTAACATACTATATTCGGTAGAGGTCACTTTTGTACAAATTCCGCTTCTAGTTTATTTGCCCAAAATTCTTTGTAAAAATTCTTAGTTTTTTTTCTCTTCAAATTAGATGTTGCTTTTAGTCAAAATTTATTGAATTTCAGATCTGCCAAAAAATTGGAAGTCAGATAAGTTTTTGAGTCTTGAGTTACAAGTGTGAGCCTTAAAAAAGTTTTGTTAATTTATCCAGTTCAAAAAGATATAAAATTGTGAACAGTTTATAGCTGACAGCAGTTTCACACAAGGCAGTCCCGGTGTAGTAACCAACACACAAAGCTACATGTTAATCGAACAACGGTTTCAGCGCTCGAGATCGGAAATTCTTATGTCCCAGAGTCCGCCGAGCACTCTCTACAAGCACGCGGTGTTCACGGACCGTGCCGACGCCAGGAGTAACACCCTGCCCAAGGAAGTACGCCACGAGAACGGCAGCAGTTCCCCGACCCTCAGCGTCAAGTCGCTGAACCTCAAGCCGTCCAGCCCGAGGCTCGGGAAGGTCAAGTTCGGCTCGTCACCCTCCAATATGTGCAAGATGGATGATAGTAAGGACGTGCCTACGGGAAAGATACAGTATTTGGTTGCTGTTCATCGGTGAGTGGCTTTTTGTTAGTAGAATTGTTTTGTAGTTTTGTCCTATTAAAAAGTGTTTCTCTATATTGTATATAGATGATATTTTATGTACTACTTGATGGCAATTTTACGTTGTTGCTTGCAAATGTGCATAGGGTCGAGCATAGGCTATCAATGAACGAGCTCCGGACGCGATTGTCCACAATGTCCACTCACAGTGTGTACCGCGCTGCGTATGTGAAGTGCCTCATAACCTTCTTTACTTATAATTTTGTAGGAAACAGTGTCGTTCGGACGCGTACTTCCTCCCCTGGCAGCGAAGCCGGTCCTCAGTGTTCGGCGTACCTTTACTAGTGGGTGTACGGGACGCGTGCAGCGGGCGGCAGCTGTACGCGCGAGTGTGGCAGCAGGTGGCGCGGCTGCTGAGTGCACGACCACCACATCATGACCAGCATAATCATGCTACTGACTGGTAAGGGCCCTTTTTGACCAAGGCGTGTTTAGCGGTAGAATGGTTTTTCATTATTTATGTTTAAGTGCGCTGTGACAAGAAGTGTATTTTCATAGAGTCAGATGCAGGTGGTTTGGAGAGCAGAATAGAGTATTCTGCATTAATCATCTATTAAAATAATTACGTCGCACGCGTCACAGTTCTGTCACATTGACTACAATATTTTATTGAAAAGATAAGTAAACTTTGTTTTGGTACACAAGCGCTGATTTTAATTGGTATAATGCCGTCACCTACTAAACTCTATGATGTTTTATGAACAAAAAATGATGTATTTGTAATGAGTCGGGCGCTGACACAGATGGTATATTGCCGTATCGTTATATCGCAGCGACGACAGCCTGGGCTACGAGTTCCCGTTCCGCATCCGCGTGGTGCGCGCGGGCGGCGCGTGGTGCGCGCGCTGCGCCTGGCCGCTGCTGTGTCGCGGCTGTGCCTTGCCCTGCACCGACGCCGCCACAGCCACGCCACGCACACGCGTCAGCGCGCACATAGATAGTGACGCGCCCAATACCAACTCGCCTATTGCGAAGAATAAGCTGAACAGGCATAATTCTGCACGGCTTTCTACTGATATTACGGTGAGTTGTTAGTTATGTTGTGAGAGATATAGTTTTTTTTATGTCGATGACTTCATTACATGCTTATTGCGTAGTCTCAATTTTTTTCGTAGCATAACAAATGTGTTTATATACTTTAGGGCGAGACGGAGTGCGGCACGGTGAGCGCGGCGGAGCTGAGCGCGCTGCTGGCGGGCCCCCGCCGCGGCCTCATGCTGGCCATCGACTGGGACCCCACCGCGCTGCATCTGCGCTACCAGTCCACACGGGAGAAGGTAAGGAGACCTATGTATGCAATACCAGTACCATATAGGAGTCAAAATTGGTCCTTTATTTCCAAAACCATTACTTTATATCGTCGTAAGGTATCTGCAAGGTAGTGGTGGTACGGAAGGTCATACGACCAATAGGATGGCTCCAGGTCGGATCTGGGTGAGGGTGTCGAAGGCATCGCGGGCGAGGCGCGGCACGTGTATATACGGCGACGCGGCTCACAGCACTCAGTGTGTGATGGTCTTCGGCGCAGGGATGTTGTCGCAGCGCGGAGCCGTACGAGGTGTCGCGTTTGATCGGGGCGGTGACGCAGGGCCAGGACGTGTGATGCGCTGTAGGTTACTACAAAGTAAATTGAATATGAAAACGCCATTTAAGAATCCTTCCTTTATTCGGGTTAGAGTCGGTGTAGAGTCTAGAGGATAAAAAACAGTTTTTGGCCTCAGATATTAAAGGGTAACAATACCTTTTCCGGGATGGGGAAATTCACAAATAGTTTTTATTTAACATTTTCCTTGTGGTTTCTGCAGGCGTGGGTGGAGCACTGGTCGGTGGCAGCATGCCGGCAGGAGGCGGCCCGCGCTATAGACTTAGCCAGCTGCCTGCGCGCGTTCACGTCGTGCGAGCGGCTGGAGCAGCGCTACCACTGCGCGCACTGCCGCAGCGCGCAGCCCGCCACCAAGAAGCTGCAGATATGGCGCCTGCCGCCCATACTCGTATGTAACCTCACTATAGAAATACGACACCAAAATTGATGACAACTTCAACCTTTTACCCAATAATACACCCTGTACATCAAAGAAGGCAGGATAGTGTAAAATATTGAGTTTGATGAAAGAAAGCGTGGAGCGTTTGTGTAATCTTTACTCTTTTTGGACAAAACGCTCCACGCTTTCTTTCATCAAGCTTTTAAAAGCGTGTTTTTTAGTTTTCTAAACTATTTTTTTATGTTATGCTTTTTTCGTATTCCTGACAGCAAACCCTTTCATTTGATACCCATATCATGGAGGTGGATTTCAAGTAGCCGGTCCGTCATTTTGGGGTGGCCGCCATATTGGATTAGTGATGACGTTTTTTTAGCTAGTCTGTATTGTCATCAGAACTATGAGCGTGTGCAAAGTGGAAGTTGGTCAAATTAAGATTCCAAGATTGTCTTACATACATATAGTTACAAGTGAAGCTACTTTAAGCGTGTTAAAAATCCGTAACTTCAAAAACATCTCAAATTGATCGATAAACCCTTCTGTTTGTCTCCCACAGATAGTCCACTTAAAACGTTTCCAATACGTGAACAACAAATGGATAAAATCACAGAAAGTTGTCAACTTTCCGTTCCAAGACTTCGACCCCACCGCCTACCTTGCGTCCGTACCACAAGAGACGATACTACGGCATACAGAAATACTCAGTTCCAAACGGAGATCCTCCGTTTTTGTGGACGACACCATATCAGAGTCAGATAGTGAGGAAGATGAAGAAAGTGCACAACCAAAGGTTCAGAGGCCCAAGGTCGAGAGGAAGAGGAAAGGGTCCGTTGAGGTCAAGGGTAGACAGAGGCTGGAGTCCACAAGTCTGGTGACCACGCCGGTGACGGATGATAATCTGATAGACTATCATCAGCATCATCTACTGAAGGATCAAGACCCCTTCGACTTGAAGTACAGACTGTATGCTGTTGTGGTGAGTAATGCTAATTGTTATGTTATTTTTGTTCTTGATATTTTATTCTGACAGTGATCAATTCCGCGTCCTATCGGAAATATTTTACACACCCGGGTAAAAAGTATATAACGTTCCATGGTAAATGGGCTATCTAATATTGTAAGATTTTTTAAATCGGTGTCTGAGTGCAAACACTTCACTATATTAAGTATAGAAAATTATATTTTGATATTGCAAAAATCGCGCCCTGCTGCCTATTTACACACACACACTCATACATACACATTCGAATTTGATCGTAAGCGTAGCCACAAATCCAATCCCGAGTCAGTGCCCTCGCTTCGGCTGTGAGTCATGTGCACACGATGTGGCGCTGCGAGCGGGCAACACGCCGCGCCTGACCAGCCCGCACACGTACCGGGGTACCTAGTAGTGTGGTGTGGCCGGTCGCTGGCTGTGCTACACGTGCGAAACACGCGGGTAGCTAGGCACACGGCACTGTACTCTGTCACACACACAGTCGCACTCGGGGCAGCTGAGCGGCGGCCACTACGTGGCGTACTGCCGCAACCCTTCGGGCGCGTGGCTGTGCTACACGTGCGAGACACGCGGGTAGCTAGGCACACGGCACTGTACTCTGTCACACACACAGTCGCACTCGGGGCAGCTGAGCGGCGGCCACTACGTGGCGTACTGCCGCAACCCTTCGGGCGCGTGGCTGTGCTACACGTGCGAAACACGCGGGTAGCTAGGCACACGGCACTGTACTCTGTCACACACACAGTCGCACTCGGGGCAGCTGAGCGGCGGCCACTACGTGGCGTACTGCCGCAACCCTTCGGGCGCGTGGCTGTGCTACACGTGCGAGACACGCGGGTAGCTAGGCACACGGCACTGTACTCTGTCACACACACAGTCGCACTCGGGGCAGCTGAGCGGCGGCCACTACGTGGCGTACTGCCGCAACCCTTCGGGCGCGTGGCTGTGCTACACGTGCGAGACACGCGGGTAGCTAGGCACACGGCACTGTACTCTGTCACACACACAGTCGCACTCGGGGCAGCTGAGCGGCGGCCACTACGTGGCGTACTGCCGCAACCCTTCGGGCGCGTGGCTGTGCTACACGTGCGAGACACGCGGGTAGCTAGGCACACGGCACTGTACTCTGTCACACACACAGTCGCACTCGGGGCAGCTGAGCGGCGGCCACTACGTGGCGTACTGCCGCAACCCTTCGGGCGCGTGGCTGTGCTACACGTGCGAGACACGCGGGTAGCTAGGCACACGGCACTGTACTCTGTCACACACACAGTCGCACTCGGGGCAGCTGAGCGGCGGCCACTACGTGGCGTACTGCCGCAACCCTTCGGGCGCGTGGCTGTGCTACACGTGCGAGACACGCGGGTAGCTAGGCACACGGCACTGTACTCTGTCACACACACAGTCGCACTCGGGGCAGCTGAGCGGCGGCCACTACGTGGCGTACTGCCGCAACCCTTCGGGCGCGTGGCTGTGCTACACGTGCGAAACACGCGGGTAGCTAGGCACACGGCACTGTACTCTGTCACACACACAGTCGCACTCGGGGCAGCTGAGCGGCGGCCACTACGTGGCGTACTGCCGCAACCCTTCGGGCGCGTGGCTGTGCTACACGTGCGAGACACGCGGGTAGCTAGGCACACGGCACTGTACTCTGTCACACACACAGTCGCACTCGGGGCAGCTGAGCGGCGGCCACTACGTGGCGTACTGCCGCAACCCTTCGGGCACGTGGCTGTGCTACACGTGCGAGACTCGCGGGTAGCTAGGCACACGGCACTGTACTCTGTCACACACACAGTCGCACTCGGGGCAGCTGAGCGGCGGCCACTACGTGGCGTACTGCCGCAACCCTTCGGGCGCGTGGCTGTGCTACACGTGCGAGACACGCGGGTAGCTAGGCACACGGCACTGTACTCTGTCACACACACAGTCGCACTCGGGGCAGCTGAGCGGCGGCCACTACGTGGCGTACTGCCGCAACCCTTCGGGCGCGTGGCTGTGCTACACGTGCGAGACACGCGGGTAGCTAGGCACACGGCACTGTACTCTGTCACACACACAGTCGCACTCGGGGCAGCTGAGCGGCGGCCACTACGTGGCGTACTGCCGCAACCCTTCGGGCGCGTGGCTGTGCTACACGTGCGAGACACGCGGGTAGCTAGGCACACGGCACTGTACTCTGTCACACACACAGTCGCACTCGGGGCAGCTGAGCGGCGGCCACTACGTGGCGTACTGCCGCAACCCTTCGGGCGCGTGGCTGTGCTACACGTGCGAGACACGCGGGTAGCTAGGCACACGGCACTGTACTCTGTCACACACACAGTCGCACTCGGGGCAGCTGAGCGGCGGCCACTACGTGGCGTACTGCCGCAACCCTTCGGGCGCGTGGCTGTGCTACACGTGCGAGACACGCGGGTAGCTAGGCACACGGCACTGTACTCTGTCACACACACAGTCGCACTCGGGGCAGCTGAGCGGCGGCCACTACGTGGCGTACTGCCGCAACCCTTCGGGCGCGTGGCTGTGCTACACGTGCGAGACACGCGGGTAGCTAGGCACACGGCACTGTACTCTGTCACACACACAGTCGCACTCGGGGCAGCTGAGCGGCGGCCACTACGTGGCGTACTGCCGCAACCCTTCGGGCGCGTGGCTGTGCTACACGTGCGAGACACGCGGGTAGCTAGGCACACGGCACTGTACTCTGTCACACACACAGTCGCACTCGGGGCAGCTGAGCGGCGGCCACTACGTGGCGTACTGCCGCAACCCTTCGGGCGCGTGGCTGTGCTACACGTGCGAGACACGCGGGTAGCTAGGCACACGGCACTGTACTCTGTCACACACACAGTCGCACTCGGGGCAGCTGAGCGGCGGCCACTACGTGGCGTACTGCCGCAACCCTTCGGGCGCGTGGCTGTGCTACACGTGCGAGACACGCGGGTAGCTAGGCACACGGCACTGTACTCTGTCACACACACAGTCGCACTCGGGGCAGCTGAGCGGCGGCCACTACGTGGCGTACTGCCGCAACCCTTCGGGCGCGTGGCTGTGCTACACGTGCGAGACACGCGGGTAGCTAGGCACACGGCACTGTACTCTGTCACACACACAGTCGCACTCGGGGCAGCTGAGCGGCGGCCACTACGTGGCGTACTGCCGCAACCCTTCGGGCGCGTGGCTGTGCTACAACGACAGCTCGTGCCGGGAGCTAAGCGCGGCGCCCACGCCGCCCATCGACCCCGCCGCCGCATACCTGCTCTTCTACGAGCGACAGGGACTAGACTACGAGAGGTGAGCATACTCGTCTTAACGCCATATAACGCCATATAACGCCAGATCCGTCAAATTTGGGCTTGTTTCTCCTGAACGCTATCGTCTGATTTGTCCCTATTCCACTATCGCGAACTTTCTTATGTTATGGGACGATAGGGAAGTGCATTTAATAAATAATATATACAGAGTGTCTTATAATTCTCGTACTTGACTTTTAATTAAATATTGAACATATGCTAAAACATACCTCAATTACAGTATATACCTCTACATATACGTAATTATCGATTTGATTTTTCTCGTTCCTTTTTTATTTGCATCTTTAAACTTCTGAATATTTATACCTATATGATGAAGTGAGTAATGTAACTGGCTCTTGATTTTACAATGATTGTTTCCCCTCCAGGTATCTTCCCGATATAACGGGTAAGGAGCCAGTAGTGAGAGACGCGGAAGTTCTGGATCCCGATGAGAACGACCTCAAGAAGATGTGCACCATAGTGTAGGACTATTGTGATAGCCGACGCTGCAGGCTTCAGCGGTGAGAGACGCTCCGACCCGACCAGGTCAGGACTTTCAGGAACTTCGGCTCATGTAACAAACGGGACGTGACGCGCTAATGTACAAAATATCAGTATGATTTGACCGTATAATTCGTCCATATCGATATATTTTTTGGCCATCGATAAAAATATCGATGTTGCGATGCTGTATGTTTTATGCTCAAAGCGAGATGTAAATGCATTTGAATATTTTTTATCGTTAGCACGGTTTGCGCTTGAGTTCATTATTTGTGAAGGCATATTATACAGTGTTGCTATTGGTTAAGGCTTATATTCGTTTGTTCTCGGGATTGTGCCATAGCGCGTCGTGTCGCCAATTCGAGCCGATCGCAAGTAGGTGGCTTTATGAAAAAAATTATAAACATTATGGCCCGAGGATTCGGTGTATAGTTTTGGAAATCTGAAATATAGAATAAAAAATACAATATAAAAATATTATATGTGGTCTGTCACAGATTATGCATACAAACAGAATGCAACCGCGATGGGACCACGGAGAAGCGCTCAAATATTAATTAATTTAATTATTTTTACTACCTATTCGGGGTAGTAAATATTTATCTTTCAAATTATTATCGATAATTGATTTCTAATTACATTTATAATGTTCCAAATATTGTTTAATGAATGAATTTGAATGTGAATAAATAATGGCATGTTTCAGTGGAAATATCACTCGCGTGCCATTAGCAAATAATCGATCTATACATTAAATCTTAGACGGCTATAACCGAATACCAAAACTTCTATACACAAATTAAAATAATGTATTAATAATATATAGCGTATAATCGAGAACAATGAAAGTAAAATTTCTTTTTATAATAATAATTTATGTAAATTATGATGTTGATTTTATATGTTGAGGATATGTCGTGGTAATGCAGGAAAATTCGATGATTGCACGGATAGGGAATACAGTTACTTTACTACCTCTATTTATTCTTTGTGAAGCCACAGAGATGTTAGTAAATATGTAATACTCATAAAAATGTTAATGTATTGTGTTTATGCACATACGTACCGTCGATCATGAAATTCACTACTGAATTTGTCAGAAACAACTTTCAATTGCTGTAATTTGTTTTTAAAAGGTGTATGTATGAAGTTCCCAGTAGAATTGTTAAACCTACTTATTGGCTACATTGACAGTAGAAAATTAAGTAATAGTATCTGTATTCTATCGAATCTGTGTTATCAGGGTAAAGTTACAGTGTGTTGTTAGTTATGATTGCGTAGTTGTAATGCATTCCTACTGTTGGTTCATTTTAAGCGTTGGAGCAACATGCGGTCTGGCATGGTTCGAAGCTTTACAGCTAATTTGGGGGCACACTTGACAGCAATCTAATTTTAAACTTTAACCTTAAAGAAATAAGGTCGAAAATGTGTATGAAACTGTTAAGTGTGCGCTCATTATAAATTATGTGTTTTTTTTATTATATGATAAGGTTGGCAACGTATCTGTAAATATGTTTCGTTGGTAATACATACCAGTGCGGTTTCATGAACGACTCTAGTGTTAAATAAGTCAGGGCAAGTGTGATATTGTTTTCTGTTATTAAAATTTATTAGTTTTTATTGGTGTATTTGCCTTATAAGTGTTTATGGGTGTTCTGTGGCTTGCTAGCGTGAATATTGTGACCATGTGTAAAAATTGACAGTTTGTTCCACCATATTGGATTTCCTTGTTTAAGTGTCAAAACTGACAGGTCGCCCATATTGGATTTACTATGACGTTTCATGTAATTATTGAGCTATATGTAACTTTTCAAGTATAGTTGAATTTTACGTTTTGCAAGTATGTTGTAAAAGCTGAATGTAGTCTCATGGTAAATAATATTTACGCTAATAACTACGGCATAACGTTGTCCAACCGTAAGTTTTGTTGTACCCAAATATTTGCGCGAACAAAACAAGCGCGTCGCCCCGTGTCGCCTGTTACGTTAATAATGGAGACTGATGTGATGTAATATATAAACGTGATGTGCTATATTTTACTCATTGGAATATTTTGTATTTAATATTATTGTAGATAGTCTGCGGTCAGCGTGTTTTGTACCAGATATCAAAAAATATTAAAGGCATGTTTGCAAATGGAAAGTTAATAGGTAGGTCTACTGTCTATTTCTACATGCTGTCCATGCTCTATCTATTTTGGCTTTCTCTTCTAAGTTTCTTTACTTACGTGTAGTGTGTATTTCCTTATTATTCTGGTAACGAACACGCTGAACGTTAATAAAATAATATATTCTTCTAGCGCGGAAACTATTTAGTGTTATAATAATACGTGTTATTGGCGGTTTTGTGTTGAACGCGGTTGTTGACTACTGTCGATATGACGCCGTCACTTCACGTCTGCGCGCGCATGCGCAGCAACTCTTGCGCAGACGTGAAGGATCGGCGCTACGCGAGCTTTGGCATCGAAACAGCTCACTATAATTATCTTTTTTATAATTATTATTGTAATTATCGTACGGCTTAGGGCACAATGTCGTGATGCTTAATAAATTCTAGTGAGATACGATACATAAGTATTAGACACATACGTTTAAGTAATATATTATTATTATTGATATTATGAGCCGGTGTGCACGATCTTAGTTAATCTATTAATATAATTTCTATACAGTTTATTCGAAATAATTTAAATGAAAAGTAGCTTTTGTAACGCCACATTTATTTAGCGAACGCTACCGATGTGGGTAGTTGTAATATTGTAAGCTGAGGACTAGTAGTGTGGTTCTCGCTGATTTAGTCGATATTTTTATTTATTTGATCGTGTGCACCAAATTATTTGTTATTTTAGAGTAATACGTACTACTGTGACCGTGTCTTATGAACCTTATGTTTCAATCAATAAGGTTGAATATTGTCTGTAATGGTGACAGCAGTACATATTTCCCCCGCGCCCTGATGCGTTCACAGGGAGGTACGCGACTGTATGTAAGTGTTCGCGGCGAGGTGCCATCGCTCCAGTTTCCCTTCTATACCAAAGCACTTCCTCACTTTGTCCAAGCTTTACAAACTTCACCTGTCGCCGTCATACTCGATGTTTCACTAGCTTCTGTAAAGATGGCGCTGATTGTACTGGAGTTCAAGCCTACTGGCTGCTGTATCAGATTGTTATCCAATTAAGTATTTTGAATATCCCTGTGCAATAAAGAATTTCTTTTGTATGTATTTTTGGGCATTATTTCAACCTTAACCATCATATAGAAAACAAAAAGTAATACACACAGAATCTGCATAGAAAACATTTATTATACCAAAACTCGTCTTATCTCATAACTAACATAAATTATACACTCCCAAAAAAAATATAGCACCGATTGTAAATATCGTTCACTAGCTCACTGGTGCAATTATTTTGTGTTCAAGTATAGACTTAACTGGACAGAATTAACATACAAATAAATACTAATTTGTACAGCAACGCATTGCGTTCACAAGTTATATTATATAATACCTAAGTCATGTCACAGGGTATAGTTACTACCAGAAAATATAATAATGATAATGTAATAAGTTAATTTTTTGTAGGTACTCTAGATCCCATTTCAAAACGAAATATTGGTTCTAGAATATTAATTGGATATTTACATAAATATGTTTTAGTGAATTACATGGAACAGAGAGACCTTATTTAAATTGAATGAGTTTACCTTATAAACATTTTCTTTAAATTTGTCTTTAACAACAGTATAGAACAGGTTCAAAAGATAAGTAGCAACTGAACCTGTGACATGTTGAGAGCTTAACAGTTAAATATTTACATTATATCTAGCCAACTAAACTACAGCAGTTTTGAGAACCTATAATGACATCCTAAATCATACAGATTTCAGTGTGAAAGATATGTAGGGAGAGATGTAAGGGAAAACGGGTGAAGAGAAATGGCGGGTAAAATGGGTGGAGAGAAATTAAATGGGGAAGGAAAAATGGAGGAGTTACAACAATTTCCTTGGGCGATTGAGAGGGACTAGAGGCAAAGATGGGAATAAACATATGACAAAGGACAATCCACATGGAAAACTGTATCACTTTAAGATATAATACACTTCTGTTGTATGGTGGGGCGTGAGAGGTCACGGCCAGCGTTGCCACGTGGGTTGCGGCGCGTCGCTCGATTGCAACGTGTTCGTCAAACCGCCTTGCGACAGCGAGTATGATCCCTGCAAATAAGAGGACATTGATATACTTACATACAGGTAGGTTATTAAGTATCCACCGGTAAAGAGATGTTGTCTCGTCTGAGCAATGAAATCATGACATGTATGTGATCAGACTACACCAAAGCAAATCAGTTTTTCAACAACTTAAACCATTTGATTATTCCAACATCTAGTTTTAGCCCACTCATTCCGTTGGTTGGCCCATTCTGTTGATTGTTTACCCCGGTTAAGCTTGTTGGCTTCCCCACAACGCCTCTCAAAGATGCAATTATGAGAGTTTAGTATGTGTAGAGCCTGTATAAAGACCTGAAGGTAATAAATATCTCACCTGTGGTCCCAACCAGCGTTGTTTGATGAACTCGGCAGCTCTCTCGCCGATCATGATGACGGGCGCGTTGGTGTTACCCGACGTCACCGCGGGCATCACGCTGGCGTCAGCCACGCGGAGACGGTCTATACCTTGCACCTGGAAGGAAACAGAGACGTACTGGTAAGTCACTGTCTTGTGGGTAACTGTTCGACTAATAATATTCACCGGAATGGGTATGCTGTGAAATGCAGGTCATGTGATTTTTGGACCGATTCTACTACCTACATATATGTATGTATATTGAAAGCCCTATTGCATCAAATATTGAAGAAAGAAAATGAATGTAGAATAGTTACTTACTTGATTGACCTTTTACTTATTACCTACTGGAATCGTTTTTAATTTATTTTTACATGTTATTCACGAATTTATCTTTAGGACAAAATAACTATTTTAGCTTGCCTATTGTTGCCTGTTATAACGTCGTCGAAACGGCTACTGCTTGTAATTGAGTACCTTTGACCTACATTAGACATAAGTTAGGCAAATTCATCAAACACACCTGCAGCAAGTTATCAACGACAGCAGTGGGGTCTCCCCTGGGCCCCATCTTGCACGACCCCGCCTGATGATTCTCGGGCGCCGTCTGCATCCTCACGGCGCACTCCCAGTAGGCGTCACAGCCGAACTTGATCTTCTCGCAACCCTTCACCGGCGTCTTGTCCAAGGTCACGCCGTACCGCTTCAGGGCTTTGGTCTCAGATAACTTGATCGCGAACTTGATGCCTTCCACTAGGGTCTTCACATCGTCTGGGTGGGTGAGGTAGCTGGAATGAGGAGTTAAATATAATGTAACTTTTGTTCCTTCTTTTACCTTTGCAGGCTTCAAAAATGCGTCTATCAAAAAAGGAATTCTACAACTTTGTAGTAAATTGGTTATCATAATAAGCAGTTTTTTAATAGCAACGAATTGGTGGGTTAAGAAACAAAGTCTCTAATATTAAAGTGGACACTATCTAGATTCGTATAATATCGGTATTCGAACTAATCAAGGTTACGGCGCCTAAAAGCCCATTCCCTTTCGTTAATTCCAATGTTCTTTAATGTCTACTAAACTGATATTACGAAACTGAGACACAAAAAATGTCAAAGTAGGTAGGTACCTATCTGTATACATAATTCCTACTATTGGTGATATTGTGGCCACAACATGGAAGGTTTTAGTTTTAGTACTGTTTCAAGGAGGTTTTACTTTTATAATAGTCATCGAAGATTCAACGATTCAGGATAACTACAGCCCCTCAAAATATACTCACTTGGCATAAATCTTAGGATAAGCGAAGGGATCAGCGGAGGCGATCTCCAGTCGCCCCCTACTCTTGGGATGCAGCACGGTGGGGATGATCTGTATGGTTCTCGAGCCGTTGTCCAGGCGCTCTCCCACCATGCCCGTCTTCGCGCAGTCAGCTAAGAAGCCGCCGAAAAACAGCTGGATGTCCGGGTTGTCTTCCTCGGGGTTAGAATACTTGGTGTTTATGAAGCCCGTCACTTCTGATATGCCTGGGGTAGTGGATAATAAAAGTTGGATTAGTTGTGGATTTATCGGAGTTCACAGTTACAAACACGATAGGATGTTCACCACAATAGGCAATTCTTCACAACAGGTGTACCATACTTCATAGTTATCTTACAGCAAAATTGTGAGTTAGCCTGAAAGGGTGTTTACACCTAGAAACGTCTTTCTGTGGTATTTTGTTAGCCGTCTCAAGAGTTAGTGTTCTTTTTCCATAGTATCCTAGTATGATCTTATATATCCTCACCAGTGCCAGACATAAGTCCGTCCCTGAAGAGCAGGTACTCCATAGCCGTCGCCCAGTTGAGGGGGGTGGTGTTGTTGTCACTAACTCTGAAGTTGAGGAAGTGCGCGACGTGGTTGTGCAGGTTGCGCCCCACGCCCGGCAGCGCGTGCACCGGCCGCACGCCCACGCGGGTCAGCAGGCTCGGCTCACCCACACCGCTGAGTTGCAGGATTTGAGGGGATGCTACTGCGCCGGCGCTGGAGAAGAGGTGATGAAGACGATTCAATGGTCAGAAGACGAAAATAATGTGCTTTTCCGTTTCCGAAGCTTTGTTGAGAAAGCTAGTCGAAAATTCCCGGAATCATGTTTTATTTGCAAACACATTTTTGTACTGCAAGTAATAACCTTATGGATATGTAGGGTTAGAAAGTTTAAAAATTCTATTATTTCCCTACATCAAAGTTTCAGCTGGTCTATCATACATACCTCAAAATAATCTCATTGTTAGCAAAAATGGTCTCAGTTCCGCCAAAGCTGTTCCTGACTTCCACAGCATAGGCCTGCCTGGTGGTCTGGTTGATGAGGACTCTGGTGACGGTGGCGTTCAGCATGATGTGCAGGTTGGTGCGGTGCTTGGCGGGACGCAGGAATGCGCGCGCGACGCTCAGGCGAGACCCGTTGCGGTTCGTTGTCTGAGCTATCGCGAAGCCCGTGTGATGGTTGCCGTTTAAGTCTCGCTGTTTGTAACCTGGAATTTATGAACAAGTCCTTTTAGGGTCAAGGGTCAGGATTTCAGTAGTTCATTGCAGGATTAATCCATGTTTTTCGTGCCATTACAATCATTCTCCCATAGTTAACTGATCATTTATTTTAAAAGATAAAAAAAATGAAGCCTTGTCTCCGAATTTCTCGAAAATATTTCACCCGCTGTTACTTAGAGGCTTACGGTTCTCTATTTCTCTTTTGGTTCAGAACACTGACACTCACCTAATTCTTCTCCAGCCTTAACCAAGCTATAACTGAGCGGCGGGTGATAGGGGAACTGCGCCACCGTCAGCGGTCCTCCCGTCCCGTGGTACATCGTGTCCATCTCCTTTAGCTGTTTGTTGTCCTCCGACTTAAGGAAGTAGGGCAGCACCTCGTCGTAGGACCAGCCCTCGTTACCAGCAGCCGCCCAGTTGTCGTAGTCCTTGCGGGAGCCGCGGATATACATCATGCCGTTCATCACTGAGGTACCACCGAGGACCTGCAGATGACAGACGATTTTGAGTTACTTGTGTGCTTACGCATGTAAGGATGGTCAATGGGCGATAACTAGCTTCTTTGATACCCCTTTTTGGGCATTTGAATGAAACCAAGTTTCCATACACTTCTATAGAAGTCATGTACATTATAAACCTACCTTTCCTCTAGGCCAGTAGCACTTGCGATCAGTTTCTCCGAGACAAGCAGCAGGCTCCGGTTCTGTCTGGTAGCCCCAGTCTATGCTGGACCCAATGAAATTCAGGAACATCGACGGCACTTGAGCTCCCGTTGGTTCGTCAAAACCTGGAATACAGTAGGTATAACATCTTTGAGATAATTAAATATTGAAGAGGGTTTTGGAAGGGTGTGTTAACTAAAACCTAAACCAGTGACTTTGCCATCGGCTGATGTTTCTTTTGGCAATTTTAACAAGCTCGTTGAAGATTGTTGGCATTTTAGTAATATGTGATTTTAGTGTCTCCAATAATGTAATTTTCAGTGAGGCTGGTATTATCAAGAAGGAGATTTTGTAGATGTAATTGTGTACAAAATTAATAGCAGTTTTGCGAATGGATACATACCTGCTTCTAACAGCAATACCCTCCACTCTGGCACTTCAGACAGTCTTGCAGCCACCACGGATCCCGCTGATCCCCCTCCCACCACTATGAAGTCGTACACTGAGTCCATGTGCCGACGAAACTGTGAAACAGAAAATCAACCAATCAGAAATAACCTTTTTGATCTATAAAACATTATTTGTACCAAATGACCAGATTAACGCGTTGATGCACTCCATACTTGGTGAGAATCCAATTATTGTGGTTAATAGAGGTAGAATACAGTAAGTATGTGACACAATTGTTCTTTGCATGTATGGGATATTCATAAATAAAAAATATCGGAATCAAGGACCAAGATATCTCAAATCCAAAGAAACATGTCTAAATAAAGATTGAATTAAAACTCTAAAGTACTTTCTCCAAAACCAAGAGGTCTTCACAAAAAACATAAGTCACAATTATCATTCGGGTAATCAGCATGTTATTGATATTATCAAACATTTTACTGATTTGTATCTCAATTTTTATTGCGGCCTGTCAATTAGGTAATGTTGATGGGGAAACTGACCGCAGATCTGATGAGGAAGTGATTTCATTTCGGAGACCAGTTGCGGTCGTAATAAGCGCGGTGATGTCAGAGAAAGATGCAGTTGGACCAACTGCTGTTACTGGGAGAAATTAACGTAAAAGTATGGCTGGTTTATTAGCAAATATCGCAGTTGATAGAGGAGTAAAGTCCATTTCACGATAGAAGTCCCGCAGCCGCAGCGCTACTGTCTATGCCAGTGGTTCTTAACCGGTGGTCCGCGGACCACTGGTGGTCCCTGGAGGCATTCCAAGTGGTCCGCGAAGCTTTGCTTCGCGACGTTACTATCCATCTTACTTGTCCAACAGAAAAAAATTAAGGTTTGAAATGTAGCCCTTTTACGTAATTTTGGTTCTGAGTCTTAAAAAATAATTAAAATTTCCCGCTCGCTTCGCTCGCGTATTCAGAAACTATATGCCCTCGTTTTTACATTTGTCAACAAACAAGAAGTAAAAATACGTTTGGGCTACATTGTACCTACGTAATTTTGGTTCCGAGTCTTAAAAAATAATTTAAATTTCCCGCTCGCTTCGCTCGCGTATGCAGAAACTATATGCCCTCGTTTTTGCATTTGTCAACAAACAAAAAGTTAAGTACGTTTGGGCTACATTTTACGTAATTTTGGTACTGAGTCTTTTAATAAATAATCAAAATTTCCCGCTCGTTTTGCTCGCGTATTCAGAAACTATATGCCCTCGTTTTTGCATTTGTCAACAAACAAAAAGTTAAGTACGTTTGGGATACATTTGAGTTCGAAAAAAATTTCGCGCTCGCTTCGCTCGCGCATTTGTAACTACATAGGCATGTGTATCTTTCTTTACATTTACTTACCTACAAAAGAATAGAGTACTTGCGTTTTGTAAACGCTGAACATTGCGTTTGTAAGTAAAAGATTTAGTCGGAGCTAAAACTGTTTTTTTTTTTACCTAGAGGACTCGCATAAAAATCTGTTGCATGCCACTGACGACATGCGTTTAGCTTTGAGAAGTACTGAACCAAGAATTCAGAAGTTAGTAAAGAGAATACAGTCACAAAAATCTCATTAAATTAAAATCTCAATTTAGGCAAACCAATGGGGTGGTCCCCGGCAAGACAAATTTTGGTAAAGTGGTCCCTCATGACAAAAAGGTTAAGAACCACTGGTCTATGCGATAGCTCATTAAATACGTACAAAAATATATAGTTCTACAATTTTCCGCGGGCCTTCTTTAGTGAAATGGACTTTATACAGAGATTTTGCCCAAATATTCTTCACATAATGGTTAACAAAAGAACAATGGGCATTGTCGCAGAATACGAATAGTTAAAGAAGACTATTCTCATTAGGATCCTTAAAGGACTGAATGATATTTTATTTTGCAGAGTGATCAATCTTTTGCAGAAAGTTAAATGTGATGAAAATCAAATGAATTCAGCAGAAACTAAAAGTTACTCATACAGTTGAGCGTGTCCAGTCTACTAGTATTATTAGTAGCGTTCATGTAAAAAATAGCTTAGATCGTAATTGATTGAATTCCGAGCAAGAAAAAAATATGAACTACGTGCAGTTCTGTACGTGATGCTGAACAAAAGCTGTTCATTATTTGTATTACCTAGCTATAGGTTATATCCGTGAAAACTAAAGGAACTAGATATATTTTAATGAAGGACCTCTTGATTGATTCCTTTATTTATATTGAATCTCGAAATGATGTATCTTTGAATCAATAACATTTTCTTATTCTTTGTCCAATATGTACAAATAAATGTTCAAAGAGCTCTGTCAAATAATGTGGTTTGAAACTTCCGTACGGACTTGCTTATTTCATATTCAACGCGACAACTAATAGCACCAATCTGTCATAATCTAAACTTTTATTACAAGACATAAGTAACGCCAAATATTCTTTCACTTCCTGGTTTAAAAACTACACGTTCACCTTTAGACCATGTAAGTTAGACTACATACATATAGTACCTACACATCTGGTTAGTTCTTACATAACCATACACAGTTTCAATAACTTGAACTATTAGGCACGCCCTGTAAAAAGTGATCTAGCAAGTCAAAGTTAACTATAATTATGTAATTATATACTAGTATTTTCCCACGGTTTCTTCCGCAACCTAAGGGAACCCATTTAGTAGTCTAATATGTTGTGTCCTGTGTATTGATATTACCTTAATTGGTTAATGTATGTTTTAAAACGATGCCTAATTTTCACATTTTATTTAAAATGCACTTAAGTTTAGTAATATTGTAACAAAAATATCTGGATCCTCTAATGTAGTATGAATATTGCGTAATTAATAATCACACTTAATTAATAAAACTCAAACGTTGTTGTGACGTAAAGTAACCCCAACTAATACTTTTGATTGAATATAAGACTAGAAATTCATAACATGGCCCCTATCTTATCATTGACATCGAATATCCTGAATCAGTTCGACAGCCTCACTTCCTATGTGATTAATAATAAATTAATATTTCAGTTTGTACTTTACTGACTGGCAAATTAGTCATGCAATTAATTAGGTTTTAAGTCTAGTTTTTATCGCATTAACGCATACTAATGCATCTTTCAGAACTAGATAACGGTCCCCAATATTTTCAAAAAAGGAGAACGCTCTTAGTTTGTCCGCCAGTATTCCGTTGCAGGGCTAGCTATAGTAGCCATTGTATACAGCAGTGGCGAAGGGTGGTTTAATGAAATAGGGAAGCCGCAGCAAAAAAAAAACTGGGGGGGGGAGTACTCAGGGATGGGGGGGGGAGAGGTAATGGAGGTAATTTCTCAGTCCACCTTTTAGCACTGACTGAGAGACTGATAGTTTGAACATGTTTTCTCGAGGAATTCGGCAGATTATTAATATCTATAAAACTTTATTATCTTTAGTTAGGTATATTAACTACTAGAATCTGAGAAAACTTGGCACTAGAAACAATACATTTTAAGTATTTAATTTACAACGGCCTGTTAGCCGTTGATATTTATCGTAGGTATTTATCCGTCAGGACGTTAGTAATTTTAATATAGACGTAATATTGGTAGGTAATTCACACGAGCCGCGTGCCCGAGTTTTATAACACGTTTTTATTCTCAAAATTTAACCTTGAAAAATAAGTTCCTTCCTAAAGTAAATAATCTGTCGTCGGAAAACAGTCTAATGCGATAAATGCTATCCTAGTTAAGTTTTAAAAGTAGGTACACTAAAAAGAAACCTGATGCCAACTGTCTACGTATCGAAGTAACTCATTTTAACGTAGGTAAGTACCTCTATTTTCACTAGATACTTACCCACGCTGCAGCAGTACTTGTACTGAGTAGTGCGATCGCGGGGATTGGTAGGGAGTAATGATACTGCAAACTACTTAAACAAAATTGTGTACTTGGTGAATTCAAAAAACTATAAATTCACAACTAGGGTCATTAAATCGCGGAGAATCTTAACACCGCGATTCAGGATTTGAATAAAAATGCACAACGCCATCTATGTTGACATAATGTAACTAAAACACTTAAACTAACATAAAATATTGTACACACACGAACTATGTTATTTCCAAATGATACACACTAATAAATTAAATTAAGTAATACAAAGAACAAATTGTTAATGGTATTATCTAAAACAAAATAAGAACAATGAGAGTGAATATTTGTCTGATTTGTTTGTTTACATATTTGAGAGCTCTAAGCGCTGTCACTCGCGCGTAGACAGATATAGCTACTCTACTCTTGACGCGTTCTTTCTCGTTCACTCGCGAGTTTTGATTGGCGGAAGCCGCTCCGTGAGCCGGCTTACCGCTCGCCCATATGCCGCGAACATCGCGCGGCGCGGCGTGGATGACGTCACGCAAGCGTAGTTTTGTATGGAGGAGGAAGCCGCGGCTTGTTTAGTAGGAGCAAAATGTTTCAAGTAATTTATAGAATTTTTTTTTTACGGTGGTAGGCGTTTTGTTATACCTACATATTTAAATGGTGTGGTTTAAATGATTATATTAATTATACCTATACCTATATTATAACTTATACCTATGCTTCTTTCTTGAAATTCGAAAGGGAAGCCGATGGGAATCGGCTTATAAGGACGCCTCGCCACTGGTATACAGATAGTTAATAATCGATTTTTCAGCAGTAACATGATAACAGTGGATAACAAATCTAAATGCGATCTACCTCCTCCGATTGTTACATCCTCAATAACTCGTAATACTCATAATCCGATATTTACCAATATCATTACGACTGTAATTTCTAAAAACAACAAACAAAACAAAGACAATAGAAAGCCATCGAGACACGACTTCGTGACTCTGAAACAGAATCTAACGATCTGCTTAACTGCGGAAAAATTAAACGCAGATTATGACGAGAAAACTGATTCTGTTGCTGGGAAAGCGATCGATACAAACGTTTTGTAACACATTAGATAATATACAAAGTGGAATAAATTGTATGGAAAATGAAATGGAAGATATCCTACATACTTATTATAGGTTTGCAATTGAAATTTATGTACTTTTGCTTTGAGCCTTTCTATTGACCATTGTAATTTATGTTAAGGTGAGTATGGACTACAACATTTACTTGTAACAGAACAACGAGCCGCTCTATGAGATGTTCTAGTGTATCATCCATTTACGAACAAAACGTCGAGCACGCTCGCCTGTTTGTTACAAACCAACGAGCATATTGGTGTAACATTTCGTCGAGCCAAGTGCCTATTGTAAATGTTCATTTGCCACCATCTTCTATTTCCATTTTTTTTTTCTTCTAATATAATTCATCAAGAAGACGATAGAATTCATCAGAACACGATATTTGTAGGTCCGACATTTCATAAAGAATGAACGCAAGGTACAACGAAATGTTGGTAAATGCACACTCGCTGTGAGCATTTACCCGTAACATAACGCCGAGCATTCGCACGAACGTTACATTACATGGAAATGCTTTGGAGACTGAGCTTTTGCCTGTATTGTACCATTTGCTAGAACGTTACATTACACAGAAATGCTCCAGAAAATGTTGAAGTCTATACTCACCTTTAGATGAGGTTTACATATGCTGTACCGACCCCAAAATAATATGATGGGACGAGGACAAGAAAATGATGATAAAAGGATAGCCGAAAAGGTCTGCACAAAGTCGCCCTGAAGCAGAGCATGCGGGTTGCTCCTATTTGTATGATCCTTGTGGCAGGTTCAGCAGTGGACATCTTTCGGAAGAAGCATTACGTAAAAATCGATTATTCTTGATTCTTCGAGTGCCTAAATTTTTTGAAAGGTGATTGAGATTTCCGATCCATTCCATCGGCGTGTACCGTAGTATCGCGGAAACAGTGATCCTTAGATAAGCAGGCGGCTGTCAAACATAGTGACAGCATGTGTCTGGTTCGGCCATTATGCAGTCACTCATTTTTTGTATGCTTGCTTTGTGTATCTTTCGTGAGAGATGAAGATCGCTGTTTTTGTGTTTGCTTGATAGCTTGCTCAATAGTAGATAATGGAAAGTGTTAGCTGATAACTCCTCTTTAAGTATCTAGATCTACTGCTATAGATTAAATTGATTTTTACATTATGTAAAATTCAGCTTCTTATTAATCAGCGGCGAGTTTTCTTTCTGGGAAGCTACCTAAATTGTTCTATTCTATTTATTTATAACTTGCTGATTATAAACTGCCATAAATTGCATGATTAAATTGTTAACAAAATTATACTGTGCTTCAATCGTCTACACATTGTAGTCCTTCCCAAAGATAACTGTCTGTAATGGCTTCCATACCTGTGCCCTTCCACAAGGGTCCTCCAAATCGCACTGGCTCCTTAGGAACACCTCGAGCAGCCCCATGAACAGCATGAAGGCGCCCCCGCCGCACGTGGCCGCCAGCGTGGGGCCCGGCTGCGACATCGGGCAGTCACAGGTCAACGCCATCTGGTGAACAACAGGAAAATTGTTTTAATTAAAAAAAAAACACCAAAATGTCACCTTAATAAGCTGTTGAGTTTCCAATAAATAAATAAAATAAATAGAATGGGTGGTGAACCTTAGCTTTCTTTTGGATGCTGATGCATGGAAACTCGAAGGCCAGTGGAAGTTAGCCCCGAGGGAATATATAAGTGATTTGAAGTCGTTATGAAAAGCTTAGACTTAAAAAAACTGTATAAATAATTAGACAGGTGCAGTTTTATTTAAAACTTAATTTTCAGTTATAAATAGAACACTATCATAAATATGCTATATACATTTTGTATCCACGTCTTAATTTATTACAAAAGTTTCAATAAGCTTTGCTTAACTAATACGGTTAGGTATCACTACTAGGTAAACTTAAAAGTTTTTATAAAACGACAGGTTAGAGGCTAGTGGTTTGAACTAGGTAATATAAAAGAAAAGTTGATTTTGTTTGCGCATGATTAAACAAGTAATACTTACTCGTTGCGCTTACGCTACTGTTGTCGTTATTGTTTGTTTGTTAAGTTATTGCATAACTACTAAATAAAGTTACCACTATCACGATTGACATTGATAGGTACTTTGTCTATGAATGAATGTTCTAAATCAATGCTATTTATTCTATTATTTTTCACTACTTTGAGTGCCTATGCGCGTGGCTGTTAACTACCAAAACGATGTTACGGTTAATTACCAATTTCAGTAAAACTGAAATCAAGGTGGCAACAAGGGGTCCATATATATTTTGGAGACATCATCCATTAATAAATTAATCATGTAGGTTACAAGTCCATAAATGTCGATGTATAGTTACCTACAAACTTTTGGAATTCTATGCATGCCTTAAAGGTCCAACAAATTGCAATATAATTAACCCCAACTCAACATCGTTAACCTTTAATTAAAGTTTTTCGCAATATGCGCGAACTAATCACGCGTCATCGAATGCGCGTGCGCTGGTCAAAGCGTCACAAGGTCGCACGCAATCCCCGCGGGCAATGTCAGGTACAGTCGCGAAGTCAGGTGTCACATCGATCAGGTTTGTGGCTTTTGTGTGTCACTGTACTGTTTCATGTAAGATATAAGACGGATTAAGTGATTGCGTAGCGTAGGTTTTAAAACAGGTTGATTAAGAATGAGTGTGGGTGAGGTGGTAGTTTTTTTTTCGACATTTTTGACAGGCTGTTCTAGTTTTTAATAAAAACGTCCGTAACACAAAAAGAATTAGACTTAGACTCGACTACATTAAATTAAGCCACTGTTTTATTGTCAGAAAATAATTAAAACAGGAATACTGTTTCCAAATAGCAAAACTGTACATACATATTGAATGGATTGGTGATAACTTAGTAAACATTTCAAAGTATAATAAAGTCGCGTAAATGCAACTTTTCCAAAAAATATTCCCAATAATATATATATTACTGGTATCAGCTCAATTCGTAGCGTAGCTGGCGTTCGGAATAGCTGGCACACAACCTCTACGGGGATATCATGAGAAATGTGAACGAAACCATAGCGTGTTCTAATTTTGCCTCTAACGCCATCTATCGAGCGTGGTGGCAAACGTGCCACGTCACAGGACTGCAGGAGGGATGCTGAAAATATGTCATTTAAAATAATCAACTTGTACCATGCTCTGGTACACAAATGGCTCCAGAAGGAACATGGTGGGTTTTAGTCAGTAAGAGTCTGACACTTCCTCACGCTGCATTCACAGCGAAAGGGGTCATTTCGTGATTTCCCACCACAAATAAGATTATTTACGGAGAAAGCATTTTATTATTTATTTAAAGCGTAGTAATGGGTACCTAGTTAATTTCCTATAGGTATTATATGTTTATTTCTAAATAAATATACATATATTAGGTTTGTAAATTTTCTAATATAGTGAGGGCGCAATTCTGATGACTTTTTGTCTCGATAGATTATTTGCAGTAAAACATTCTACACTAGCAGCTGTTTTATCGTTAAAGCTCAAAAAAGTAGACCTACAGACCTACATATTATATCACTGTTTATTGACAGAAGATAAATAAACATTAATAAAAAAACTGAAATACTGTTTTCAAACAGCATTACTATACCTGATGAATGAAATGATAATAACTTAGACAGTATTTCGAAGTAGGTATAATAAAGTCGCTAAAATGCGACTTTTCCAAAAAATATACCGAATAATATATATATTACTGGTCAGTGCTTTTGAATCTGCAACGTAGTCGACTTTCGAACCGGGATATCATGAGAAATGTGAACGAAACCATAGCGTGTTCTAATTTTACCTCTAACGCCATCTATCGAGCGTGGTGGCTATCGTGCCACGTCACAGGAATGTAGGAAAGATGTTGAAAATATTCAATTAAAGATGACTGTTTGCCTTGATTATTTAGTAAGTTATGCTCAAATAAGTAGACCGATATATTAATCACTGTTTCTTTACAGAAACAAAACTATCACTAATAAAAAACACTGTTTTCAAAACGACATACTCATGTAAATATTATAGGTACTTGCTACTTAGTAAATAGTCCACTGTCCAATGTATATAAAGTTGCTGAATCGCAACTTTTCCAAAAAATGTACCTAATAATATATATATTACCGGTATACATCGCATCATAAATCGAAACGTTTAGGTCCAGCCGGCTCACATGTCATGACGATTGTGAACGAAACCATAGCGACTTCTAATTTTACCTCTAACGCCATCTATCGAGCGCGGGGGCAAACGTGCCACGTCACAGGAATGTAGGGAGGACTTTGAAAAATATATTCCATTGCTCTGATACACAAGGAAAAGATGATTGACGGTTTAAGCATAGTAATGACGCTGGTTTTCAACTGGCCCTATGTAGTATGTAGTAGTAGTTGTGGGTGTCAATCGATATGAAATAATTAATGCTCTTGAGAACTAAATGAAAATAAAACTAAATGAAACTACTAAATGAAAATAAAAAAAATAATAGGTACACAAAAAAAAATATGAAAAGTGGAGGTAGACAAAATTAATTCATACCTGCGGAGCAGCCCCGGATCTAGGGGGGGGCAAGCCGGGGCCCATGCCCCGGGCGGCAAATTCAGGGGGCGGCAAAATCAGGCGGCTGCCTGATTTTAAATCCTACCTACATCATAGATTACCATAATAGTTACCTACAGGGCCGTCTTAACCTATGGTGCAGGGTGTGCGAATTACCCGGGCGCCTCGGTCTCAGGGGCGCGGCGGGACGCCCCACCACCAGGAAATTTCGATGAAATTACACCCGTTTGATAAGGAAGTTCCATTGTATCATGATACTGACAAGCAAAGGTTCTAAAAAAGTCGCGTTATTTTGATTATTTTTCACTTTTAACATCCTCCAAATGAAAAAATTCTCGCTCGCTACGCTCGCGGCTAAATGACAATTTATGTGCTGTTTTTCAGATGGTTTATTATTTTTATTGACGCACCGAATCAACGAACACAAATGGCACTCGCTCTAATCACGGTTTCTTTTTATTTGTACATAATTCCCAGTTTAATTTCTGAGTCTTCAAACAAATAACTTAAAAAAGTTCGCGCTCGCTACGCTCGCGGATACTTGTTGCTTGTCAATGTAGGTACCTACTTAATCAGGTACTTTTGTGTCGTAGACTCAAAAATTTCGCGCTCGCTTCGCTCGCGCAATCTTACACAGAAATTGCCTTGTTGACTTCATAAGTCAAATCCACGCTGTTTTATCTTTTATAAGTCCAGTGTAGCAAAAAAAATATTTATGAGTCCTCAAAAACAAAAAAGTTTGCGCTTCCGACTGCTTGTTACTTAACAGCGCTTTTTAAAACTTATTAACTTTTTGTGTACATCAATCTGTCTCGACTTTCATAACTTAAACCTGGCCAACTGTTTGAGCCTACAATTTTTTTAAGTCCTTTACCTACCAAAAAAGTGACTTTCGTTGGTGAAAATAAATATAAGTAGTAGGCGGGGCGGCATTTTTCAGTTTTTGCCCCGCCTAAAAAAAATTGAAGATCCGGGGCTGATGCGGAGGTATCGCTCTGCGACATTTTTTTTTCGGCTAAGCGTACCCACAACACTCAGATCAAAGAAATAGCCACAACACAATATGTACATACAATCGATGACCTATCTACACAGGACACATGTTTGATGAACTGTTTTATCTTAAACATCAATAACTAGACCTCCATTATTATAATTGTTTACTAACATAAAATTTAAAATAGACTTTTCAAAGTATATAAAGTTGCTTCAAAGCAACTATTTCAAAAATTCTTCATGTCATTGTTATATGGTTTCAATGTTGTCTCGCTCTTCCATGTACCTCGCTCGTTACCTCTGCGGGAATATCATTCTGATTGTGAACGAAACCATAGCGACTTCTAATTTTACCTCTAACGCCATCTATCGAGCTCGTTGGTCAACTTTCTACGTCACAAGAATGCAGGAATTTGCATAATTATATTTCAATTAAAAAGCTATACTTAACAATGTAGTTTTAGATAATTTTGTACTGGTTTGTAGGTAAATATTTTTTACAAAGTTGAAAATGAAAATATCATGTAATTAGGTACTTATTGTTATAAAAAATATAGAGAATTTAACATTATTAATACATTTTAAAGTAAAGCCCTACGCTAAAATTATTTGGTTTGTTTTATATAAAAAAAACCGGCCAAGTGCGAATCGAAATCGCGCACGAAGTGCAAAAAAATATTTTTTTTATACTAGTTTTCAGTATTTGTTGTTATAGCGGCAACGGAAATACATCATCTGTGAAAATTTCAACTCTCTAACTATCACGGTACATGAGTTACAGCCTGGTGACAGACGGACGGTCGGACGGACAGAGGAGCGAAAACAATAGGATCCCGTTTTACCCTTTGGGTTATAATACAGTAAAAGCCTAACTGAAAATGGTCATAATTAATAACCCAAACATAGATTTACAAAGATTCTAGATCCGTCAATCACAATTAACCCATAGCTAAGATACAATCTCTTTCAGTTGGTTGCTTTTTACGGCTTGTGACCTACTCATTATTGTTAAGCTTATACATATAATTAGTGGTTAAGAGGATAATAATCTCGTGTCAATGTCGAGTATAATTCGAGTATAAGTCGAAATTAAGTTACGTATTTTAACTTTTGAGAATTTTCATATGGTTAAGGCATTGGCTAAAATAACAAAAACTTTACTGTGGATATATATAAATCTCTACAAATATTATAAAGCTAAAGAAATTGTTTGTTTGATTGAACGCGATAATCTTAGGAACCATTGGTTTGGTTCGATATGAAAAAACATTTCCATAACAGTACCCGCAGACTACTCTTTCAGTTGGTTGCGTTTTACGGCCTGTGACCTACTTCTATTATTACTCATTAATGTTAAGCTTATATAATTAGTGGTTAACTAACAGGATAATAATCTCGTGTCAATGTCGAGTATAATTCGAGTATAAGTCGAAATTAAGTTACGTATGTTAACTTTTGAGAATTTTCATATGGTTAAGGCATTGGCTAAAGTACCTAACAAAAACTTTACTGTGGATATATATAAATCTCTACAAATATTATGAAGCTAAAGAAATTGTTTGTTTGATTGAACGCGATAATCTCAGGAACCATTGGTTCGATATGAAAAAAAACATTTTTGGATAGCAGTGCCCCGGTACGCCATATTTTCCATCTATTTATGTAAATCAATTAATTTATTAATTCATTATTCAATTTATTACAATTTGCATGTTAAATGCAGTTACTTTTTACTCAGTAAATTTTTCTTGCGAAATTAAAATAAATGTTATTCTCATTAACCAATTTAATAAATTGAACCGAAATGACTAATACATATGAGCACATCCGTTGTCGCGGATAGGTAAATCGCACTAATTAGTCAACTAATCAATAAAACTAAATAAATTAGTCGATTACCAATGTGTCAGGATGTGAGCGATTTACATAGCGTTAGAACTTATCGTTGAATGTATCAAAATCTTAGATAAACTAATAAAGAATTGAGTATTGAGTAAGCTGTTAGACAGCTGAAAATAAAGTTCTAGTTTGTAGAATTTCTCAGAAATTTGGGGTATTATTTGATCCACTTGGAAAGCAAAAAGCAGAGTACTTACCTACTTATTATATATCTAGACACGTCTATACTCATTAAAATCTTCACAAATACCTGGTGGCAAACTTGATAGTTAGAATTGAAAATAATTATTTATTGTAATTATGTAAAAGTTAATAAACTAATACTAATAACTTCAATAATCAACAAGTACATCCACAATATTTATTCGCAGATCAAATATAAACAAAGTCACGAAATTGTTCTAGTTACATTATAAACTGCCCAATTATAAAGCTGAGTGTACATGAGCCCAGTTACCGGATTATCCACGGTCATGTACGCAGTGTGTAATGGCCTAATAGTTTATTTCTTACAGATTGCTCTTACGTAAACTTAGTTTTGACCCCGTTAATTTATTGCAAATCAAACTTATTTTTTAATAGGTATCATGTTATGTATACATACCTGCTCTAGATTAGACTAGATTAAATAAAAAATACTTATTAAATCCAATCTAATATTGTCATTTTTTGCACCGAATCTACTGAATCGATTTGAAAAAATCCTTCAATTGCTTGCTGGGAAGTTTCTCT
Source organism: Helicoverpa assulta (assembly GCA_963856015.1). NCBI lineage: Eukaryota > Metazoa > Arthropoda > Insecta > Lepidoptera > Noctuidae > Helicoverpa > Helicoverpa assulta. The sequence continues at coordinate 11,508,405 of CAWLCW010000011.1, forward strand.
ACCCCCGCGTGACATAGGCTATATTTTATCAGGGGACGAGAATAAGTTTCCATGGGCTACGGTTAAAACTTTGGTAAACGGCAGTAACTAATAAAAAAGCACTTTTTTTAGTAAGAAAATCGAGAACTTGAGAGAGATGAAAATTATGTTTAAAATGGTAAAATTAAACTATCTAAAGCACACAACCTCGGTATCACAGTTATGAATAAAGTATTTTGTAATAAATTGTAACAGTGAATTGTTTCCGGATTAAAGTTTACAATAATGGAATATCGTTAAGTAATAATATTAATGGTGATGTAATTTGGAATAGTTCTCTGTTTCCTATAAGCTGCGAATTAATAATCATTTATCCAATAAGGAAACCATAACGAGGAACAACTTACACATTTTTATAGAAAAACAAAAAAAAAAAAACAAAGCTGAAAGAGACATAAGCATTTTTGATAAACTGAACTTAATGTTCACTACATAAACTAATCAAATTGTAAAAAAAATCATAAACACTTTTTGGCAGTCGGCTATAAGTGTCATTACTCCATCCATTGTGTTTCATCTGATATTGTTACAGATTTTCAAATTAATAACTCCGATGACAACAAAATAATGCTTAACTTGAATAATAAAAGCGATCACCTATTAATTTAACCTAATCATAATAACCATCGGCCATATCTCCTTAGTACACCATCAGATTAACCTTTAACGGGAGGTTAACTGCCAGATAAAGTCTAAGGTAACATACACCTTTGTTTTTAACCTTACGTCAATGTTTCAGGTCAAAAGTGCGTAAGAATTGTATTGTATGAACAAAACCTGTGAATTAAGATAAGATAGTTGTTTGTAAGGATTCGTTTGTTGTTATTATGGAATACATATGGTACCTACTATTTTAAATTCTGTACTTGATACTATAAAACTATGGGGCCGATTTGAAGATCGGTTTTAGGTCCATTTTGACCGATAATATAAACGTCAGTTTTCTCAAGACAATTGATAATTTTGTCGGTGAAAATCAGAAACCTCATCTGATTATACCCCATTAAAAACAAGGTTCTAAAACATTGCTAAGTAAACTTACCTAGCATGCTCTACGAAATTTACATTTCTCACTCAACCTTGACCATAACCTGTCGGTACCAGTCACAAATTAACCAACAAACCAGATGGTACACCTAACTGATGTGTCGCAAGTTAAGCAAAAATCGTGGTCCAGCGACCCCATCGTGTGTCGTAATGTACTTAGCGTCAATTAAGGTAAGAACTCGCAATCAGGAAAATTCACCTGTGTTGCTTCATATGTATAAACTAGATAACTAGGTACGCTGTCAGGTCTGAGGGTTCTGTAGTAAAATAGAAGGAATTGATTGACAAATTATTGTACCTTTGCATAATTCGTAGGTATTTTGATTGAAAATTAAATGTCACGCGAAAGGCTGAAATGTCTACTAAGTATTTATGTATTTTATTAGTTATTACCTAATTTTATCGCCAAGTCCTTAAACGTCTTTAAAACAGCTTATTCTAATAAATTAAATATCGATTAAATATCTCAAATAGTTACGATAAATATTTTGTATGACCTGTACTTAATAGCTTGCGCTTGGTATTTAATTTAAACGACCGATTACGTAAATGACTGTCGTTGAAATTGACCCATAAGCAAATGACATGTATCTTTCCCTAGCACTCAGCTGCATCCAGGCTAGGGTAATTATAATGTGTTTCAATGAGGATCGTGGTGGCCTAGTGGGTAAAGAACCAGCCTCTCAAGTATGAGGGCGCGGGTTCGATCCCAGGTCAGGCAAGTACCAATGCAACTTTTCTAAGTTTGTATGTACTTTCTAAGTATATCTTAGACACCACTGACAGTGTTTCGGATGGCACGTTAAACTGTAGGTCCCGGCTGTCATTGAACATCCTTGGCAGTCGTTACGGGTAGTCAGAAGCCAGTAAGTCTGATACCAGTCTAACCAAGGGGTATCGGGTTGCCCGGGTAACTGGGTTGAGGAGGTCAGATAGGCAGTCGCTTCTTGTAAAGCACTGGTACTCAGCTGAATCCGGTTAGACTGGAAGCCGAACCCAACATGATTGGGAAAAAGGCTCGGAGGATGAATGAGGATAGATAGAGGAAAAAATGTGAGTACGTACTTAAATTATAACGTAAAGTGCAGAACAGAGGTGGTATGTAAAAATGATAGGTCTTAGTGCCAACGTTTTGATTATTTTATCAAGTTTAAAATGTCAGCTTAAGGCATGTAAACTGTCTCAATTATAATTGAATGTCAATTCGTAGAAATTATTATTGTGATTCAGTTGAGTTGACATTTTGTTCATAATTAAAGTGTCCAGTGCAGTTTCATCAGAGCTGTACCTAAGTTTATTGAGTTGTGCCTTTGATTGAAAGGTCCTACGGTTCGTGGAACATTCCGGGAAGGTGCTTTAGGAAAATAACCCTTATGTCATGAAGTATACTTTACATATACTTCTTTAAGTTCTTTACTTCTTTACTTTACTTCACGCTTACTCCTTTACATAAGATGATCCTTTAGAGTTTAGGTACCTTCTAGTGACATCTATAACTATGTTTTCCATATTTTCAGTTATTTGGTGTCAACTAATTTTGCTTTTAAGTTAATTCTTCTCACTTGATAGTATTTTACAAGATTCTTCATGGCCACGTCAAAACTACATACCTTATATTCAGAAAATTCAGCATGAATTTAAATCAATGCTTATTTCTCATGTATAGGTAGTATGGTTGAAATAATGTAATAACTCGTACTAAGGTGCACATGTTAGTAATATTTGAGTGAAAGTAATGTCAGTAGAATGACACGTTGATGTGTAGTAGGAGGGGCTGACAGCTAATATATCGACCCGACTGTGCCTGCATTTGGGTCGGTTTGCCAATGTTTAATACTGGTGAGTCATCTGATAGCATTGCTAATTGCTTCGCCCCGAAACTGACAGTTTTAAGACTGGCAGAATGATTAAAAAAATTTTTTGAAGTTCAAAAAGGAAAGGTTTTAAACATGAAGAAGGATATAAGCCAGTAAGCCATTATTAAGCAGTAAGCCAGGGATTGGTTGATTTATTTATCGATAAAAGCGGTTCCACTTGTTATAGTAAGTTCAACTCAGTCGTGCGCGCGGCCTTATGTGTGGGTAACCCTTGTACATATACAGTGACTTTGTGTGCGTGACAAGAGGTACAGTCGGGTACAATACAGTTATTTAGGGGTTGTATACGGGTGTTTAAAGAAAAACAGTTATTACGTAATTTAATGTTCATTTATTTATAATGATTATGGATCGCTACTTGAAAAATCGAATGATGAATTTTCGGATTCGCTACTCTCCAAGGTGAATTATAAATTCTGACTCCATGTCAAAATGTCTATAGTATTATTCTTTTTTCTTTTGTACATGTCGACAAGTATTACCCCTCATCCCTTCATCAATTTGACTTAATCGTACATTTATGAGTTTCATTATTTCCGTCTTATTTTGGTCGACATTATGCGAAGCAATATAATTTTTAAAAATTCCCCACACATTTTGTTTACATTATTACTTATACTAGATTATACCTCTTTTTACATTCTTAGTCCACACTTTTATTTATTGTCCTCGTACCCCGAGCTAGAAAATATGTAAGGAGTATTTAATTCATCTTAGATATTTCACCTTATTTATTTCTTAGATATTGTCAATGTCAATTTGAAAAGACGTATGAGACAATAATGAAAAACTATATTTAATAATAAAAAGCTTTGAATGTTGTTTCATTTTTTGAAACGCTTTACCTGACTCCTTAATAATTTCTCCGTGAATAACTATTATTTTCGTAAACGACTGTACCCATAACAAAAAGCGATCAGAACACGTCATGCTCGGACGACGTCACTGTCACACGAATGAAAGTTGTATATTTACAAGCCGACGCACACAAAGGGCCGCGCGCAAATCTGAGTTGAACTATCTATACCACACGTAGACAAAGAGAACTACTTCGCGCACTCGGATAAAAAATAGCGTTTTTCCATGAAGGTGCGATACACAGAGATTACTTTAGCATTCATAAAATTTGTAAGGATTAACATTCTGAATGTGTAAAAGGAAAATAAACCTTGACATTATGAGACATTAAACTAACTTTAGATTAAAGGCTATTCCAGTGCACTTTTAGCTGGTGTCAATTTTAATATCGTACTTATTGCTTATGCTTTAGATAGATATAGCATGTTCGTAAGTGTAGTTCTTTGTTGATTAAATTATAACCGCTTGTGCAGAAATGTCAAGGATTTTGTAAATAATGTCTTGTCAAACAATCTGACTTTTTGACACAGTAATTCACTGCTGCGCACTATAATATGTTACAAATTATATTAGTACTACCTTTTTCTTGTTCATTTCTTCGTCAGAGTTTGGACAGATGTTAATCTTATGTCAGTGATTTACTTATAAAAGAAGAATAAACAAGGAATTGGTTTCACGAAAGCTCTACGCTTCGTAGTAAAAACAATTTCCGTTTAACATTTAACAATAGTTCGAGTATTTGAACGACTGTTGGATGAAATTTGCCCTGAATTATGAAGTTGTTTGAATTTTCATTATGAAGTTGTTTACTTTTTCTAATTTATTAGTGCATAACGGTGTCGTGTAGGACCTTTTTTCTCTTGAAGTTCTTTGGTGATTTTCATGTCTTACAACCTACACAGTATTCTGTCAACTTCTAATTTTCTCAAAAGTGTTTAAGGTAAACGCGGGTGAAGTCGTCATGCCCCAATAGTCGTCAATAAATCTAAAAACTTTGATTATTTCTTTCTACATAACTTAAAATGGGCCGGTTTATATGTCAACATATTGTTGATAACATATTGCACAATTGAAATGACAACAAGGGGTTTTAACAGTCATGGCATCGGAGATATGTTATTCGAAACGTGTGTGCTATAACAAAATCTTTTTTTCTTGAAGTTCAGCTGTCAAAAGTGAAACTCAGCACGTGGTTTTGTGTTTTGATTTACATAACTCCAGTGGGGTCTGTGGTATGTTTCTTTGTTTAATTAGATAGTTAAGTTTATTTGCTAACGATGTAATGTGCAATTTGGAATACTTTTAACATAGAAGATGTATTTTTTTAATGTGACATCTATTGGTACTTTAAAACTCCCATTTGACCCAAAACCCGTCAATTTTAGAATTATTATGACGAGTACTGGGACATGCTCAAAAATTGCACCTAATCTCGTCATAACGAGGATATTTTGTGTTTTACAGTACAAAATGCGAATAAATAGCTAATAACGGGACTTTTACAACCATTGTTAACTCTCTAGAACAAACATATTTAAGGTTTAGACTACATTTGTTGATGAAACGGTGTTTCTTTTAAGCTTTTTCTTAGGGGTATATTTTACTGTGCTGGTTTTTGATGCACGTACACAGTCATGTTATTCGATTCAACTAATTTGTTTCTTAATGGTTAAATCCCCTGTTTTCTATAAGTATGCACTTATTCATTGGCCGCTGTAGGACTCCGCCATTCGATTAAGATGTACCGCTTTGGCTACAAGTAGGTCTACCACTTGCCTTTGTTTCTACAACGCTTGTATTACAATTTGTGGCAAGCAAAAATTGAATGTTCTTACACTATGCTTTTTGTTCGAAATAACTGCAAGTCGTCACGCGTATTGTACCGCGTCTCCCTGACGTGTCTTGATAGCGCCTTTATAAAAATTATGTCATTCAACTAGTTTTGACGCAAAAAATTAGAATCAGTTTTAAGAGGTAGTATAGCTTCCATCGCTGTCACTTCTTTGCTTGTCGTATTCGATATTGATGGGTAAAAAGTAATTCTGAAGTAAGATTTTTTACTTAAATTGTATGTACCTAGTGACTGAAAGAAACTACAAGCAAGAGGGCCTTTTAAAAGTCATAGAAGCTGTAAATCAAGGGGCCACACCATCAGATGCAGTAAGAAAATTTGAGACAACTTTAATGAAATGGTGACACAAAAGCGACGATTATCCTTATATTATACACTGTAGAAATGAACCCAAGGACAATCCCCGGTTCTGTGCTAAACTATTGCTAACTATGGAGGAAAACTACTAGGGCCATTGCGTTGGGATATTAGTGGATTAGGATATAGGAAACTATAGGAACTATGACACTCACTTACTGGGCCCCCGAGAATCAGTCACGGAATAGCAACAAGAGGGCAACAGGGACATGAGCGGCTGAAGGGTGAGGATACCTCAGCGGACTTTAAACGCAGATCACGCGCTCCCTGCGGGTCCAGGATCACCGGCCCAATCGCCACTTACCTCGAGGCACCTACCCTACGAGCCAGGCTACTAACCCTGCTCTAGCGACTCCACTCTGGGCGGCCAATGGAGGCAAGCCAGAGGCGGGAGATCTATCCCCCGCCATGCTTCACTCCGGCCACCTGGAGTGAAGCTGGACAGGGACAGTATACTCTCCTTGGAGTACTCGGTATATATAGACCCGCGGGGTCGCTACTCACCGTCATCCGCCTCAGATGTCCTTCGGGGCTAATTAAGATTATTATTAGATATTATTTGTATGTCTCTGTCTGAGTCGTGGTGGCCTAGTGGGTAAAGGACCAACCTCTCAAGTATGAGGGCGCGGGTTTGATCCCAGATCAGGCAAGTACCAATGCAACTTTTCTAAGTTTGTATGTACTTTCTAAGTATATCTTAGACACCATTGACTGTGTTTCGGATGGCACGTTAAACTGTAGGTCCCGGCTGTCAATGAACATCTTTGGCAGTCGTTACGGGTAGTCAGAAGCCAGTAAGTCTGACACCAGTCTAACCAAGGGGTATCGGGTTGCCCGGGTAACTGGGTTGAGGAGGTCAGATAGGCAGTCGCTTCTTGTAAAGCACTGGTACTCAGCTGAATCCGGTTAGACTGGAAGCGGACCCCAACATAATTGGGAGAAAGGCTCGGAGGATGGATTTGTATGTCTCTACAGACCTCGGGACTATAGAGTCCCGGATTTTTGGGAGGCGAACGTGGGGCCGAAGCCAACACGCTGAAGCTCTATTGAGACAACTTTAATGAAATGGTGACACAAAACCGGCGATTATCCCTGTATACACTATAGAATTGTACCCAAGGAAAATCCCCGGTTCTGTGCTAAACTATTGCTAACTATGAAGGAAAACTACTAGGGCTATTGCGTCGGGATGTTATTGGATTAGGATATAGGAAACTATAGGAACTATGACACCTGCCGATGATAATGTATAAAATACATGTTAAAATGGCAGGTGGTGGCTCGCCAGCTCACTTACTGGGCCCCCGGGAATCAGTCACTGAATAGCAACAAGAGGGCAACAGGGACATGAGCCACTTACCACGAGGCACCTACCCTCCGAGCAGAGCTGCTAACTCTGCTCTAGCGACTCCACTCTGACCGGCCGGTGAAGGCAAGCCAAGAGGCGGGAGACCTATCCCCCGTCATGCTTCACTCCGGCAGGCCGGAGATGAGGGACAGTATACTCTCCCTGGAGCACTCGGATATATAGCCCCGCGGGGTCGCTACTCCCCGTCAACCGCCTCAGATGCCCTATTATTGGGTTTGAACGCTTAGTTGTAATCATAATTTTGCATGCGCTAAGCAGTTCAGAAGTTTTGATGAATGACAACCTTACCTACATATTTATGAATGTTAGTAATTATTTCGCGGAAAGCTATATAAATAAATGTGGCTTTTATTTTTTGTGAAACCTGATTATTTTACCTCTACAATTTCAATATTTTAATAGTAATTATTTTACTCGAGCTACATATGCACATGACTGCAGGGTTATTATGATTAAGAAAATATAACATTAATTTTATAGACTGATTTTGATTCCAAGCGTTTGATTTTAGGAATATAAATTAAAATGTAACTACGTATCTGTTTTATTGAATACCTGCTCTTCTAACAGATTGTAACCTGCTATTCTAAATAGGGATTTGGTTTTCTATCTATCTGTATGTTTCAAAGGCAAAAGTATGCTTAAAAAATTCAAGCACAAAAAAATGTACATAACTTGAACTTTATGTTCAAGAATATAGAGTTCATATTAGCACTAAAAGTTGACGAGTACTGGGAATATTTGACGAGTATCGGTACAAATCAGACGACTACTGGTACAAATCGCCCTTTTTTTACTTTTTCCTTAATAAATACATAAACCCATCAAAATGATTAAAAAACATTGGTTACTTAGAATAACGAATAAATTATCTATCACGTCATGCAAAAATTGTCATTTTCTATTAAATATTTAGCACACAGTAGAGCTTCAAAGTCAGTGATTTCCGAAATCCGACGACTATTGGTACGTTTACCTTACAAGAGTGTCGAGAGTCTTACCTAGATAAGAAAAACAATTCTTACATCATGAATAATTCGTTATTCTTTCCCAGAGCGACAGTTTATCGTATTGTTATCTTCACAGTGGCGTAGCGTGCGGGGGGCAGGGGGGGCAAATTCCCCGGGCGGCAGCTTTCAGGGGGCGGCAAAATTCACCCAATTAAAAAAAAAATTGTTCGCAACTAGTATCTGTGCCGCTACATAAAACTGTCTAACAATAACAAAACATTAAAGGAGAGGTTGAAACTTTTTAAACTTAAAATTAATTATTGTTAATATTTGGTACTTAAAACACACGTGACACTACATTTTACGTAATTTTGGTTTTGAGTCTTAAATAAAAAATAATTAAAATTTCGCGCTCGCTTCGCTCGCGGATTCAGAAACTGTATGCGCTTAATTTTGCATTTGTCAACAAACAAAAAGTTAAGTACGTTTGGGTAAAATTTTACGTAATATTTGGTTTAACTCCGATAAAAATTTCGCGCTCGCTTCGCTCGCGTATTCAGAAACTATATTATGGCCCTTATTTTGCATCTGTCAACAAACAAAAAGTTAAGTGCGTTTGGGCTAAATTTTACGTAATATTTGGTTTAAGTACGATAAAAATTTCGCGCTCGCTTCGCTCGCGTATTCAGAAAATATATTATGGCCCTTATATTTGCATTTGTCAACAAACAAAACGTTAAGTACGTTTGGGCAAAATTTTACGTAATTTTTGTTTTAATCCGATAAAAATTTCGCGCTCGCTTCGCTCGCATATTCAAAAACGATATGCCCTTATTTTGCATCTGTCAACAAACAAAAAGTTAAGTGCGTTTGGGCTAAATTTTAACGTAATATTTGGTTTAAGTACGATAAAAATTTCGCGCTCGCTTCGCTCGCGCATTTGGAAACTACATAGGCAAGATTTTCTTTATTTGCATTTGCTTACCTACACAACTGCCGACATGCGTTTAGCAGAGTGCTAATTTAGGTAAACCTTTGAGGTGGTCCCCGGCAAGACAAACTTTAGTTAAAGTGGTCCCTCATGACTAAAACGTTAAGAATCACTGGGTTAGATAAACTTGACTGCTATAGCGCTTTTAAAATTATTTCAATTTCATATATACTTATAGGTACCTACTTCGCTAGCCTGCGTACCTAAAAGAATTTTAAAACCTTCAAGAAATCAAGTAACAAAGATATAAAAGAAAAGTCTACTTGAAAACCTCCCCCTTCTGCCGGGGCTGCGGGTTGTTCGAAAGAGTTACCGCGGCTCTGGAACATAAAAGGCCTTCGACGGAACACGACGGTTTTTAGTCAAAAAGAGTCTGACACTCCCTCACCGCTACTAACCCACAGCGGGAAGGGTCATTTGATGATTTTTAACGTCGATACAAAAAAAAAACCTTTTTTTTGAAGTCGGTTAAAAATGACAAACGGCCTGTAACACTTGTTAAAAAAAATACACGGGAAGGGGCGGCAAAATCGACAACTGCCCCGGGCGGCAGATACCCACGCTACGCCACTGTATCTTCAGATCTACAAACTTATGCAAACACTACACTGCAGTGCATAATAAACGAGTCAACGAGTTTTTACACGTAGAACAAAATGACTAGCAGAGGTGCCATAACGGAAAATCTTTTAAGAAAGTACCGCGCCAAAATGTGGGTGGGTGTGCGCGGGGGAACGAGGAACGTTACTATCTTTGCCCTTAGGGATGATTTATATTAGGCCGGGTCGTGTCCGGGGCGTGCCGTGTACGTGGCTCGTACGGGGCACGGATGTGAAACGTTACATACATTTTGTATGAAGCAGTTTATATTACACAGTGCATGATCCGTGGCCCGTCCGGGCCACAAACGACGCTCATCTTTAGAATTTCGTAAAAGCCCGGACACGGCACGGCACGGCCCGGCCTAATATAAATCAACCCTTATACTCCTTCTTGGGACCCGCCCATTTTTTGTAATACGAAAAATTGTTGACTGATGTCACTTGTAACTGATCGTTTTGGTCATGTCCACCATGTATTTGCCCTAGAAGAAGCCGCATGATCTAACTGCACTAAGTATAGCATCTCCGCTCATATTTCCTTTCTTCGTGGATTTTTACTTTATGACTAACACAGTTTAACTTGTCGCAAACGGGCCAAGAACAAGTTGTTAAAAGTATATAAAAGTTAATAACACTAATGAGATACCTAAATAATTATATGTATTTTTTTACGAAAATAAAATGTTAAAAGTAACTTTATATGTTTTTGTAAAACTTTTACGGGACTCAATTACGATGGGTCAAGAAGAAGTTGAAAATTACGTTGCCTGATGTTGCAAGTGAAACCAAGCTTAATTTTTCTCCAATGAACATGAGTCTCATTAAGTATAAGTATGAAAATAAAACGAGAAAGTCTTTCAAGATCCATTCATTAGCATAATCCTAACCAGGATAAAGGTAATCCAGTGACAGATCAGCTTATGTCACGACGCGTGCGCACGTGGTCCATTGTTCGTGTAACTTTGGGGAACTTCGGCTGTTATCGTGATATGTCGACCCACGAACTGTGCACTTCCGTGGTCGAGTCAAACGAATGAATGACGTAAAATTACAAAAAAGGTACTGAAAGTTTGGAACGTTAAAAAAAAGAAATGTTAAAGGACATTTCTTTGTTTTTTTTTTTTGTATTGTATCTATGACATAAAAATAACGGCTGAGCCGATTTTGAAGAAAATGTCTAAAAACCACCGCGGGAATAGCAGGTTCCATCTAAACATAAAACTATCTAAAGGAGTTGAACCGTTTAAGAGCTAAGGTGCCATAGACAGACAGACACACATTCACACATAGCGTCCCTTTGCAGAAGGGGTTAAAAAGTTAAGTCGCTTGAAAACCTGAAGTTAAAAATCGATTCCATGGTAGGTGTTTACTATTTATACCAGCTATCTCAACTGCTAACAGCACACGCTTGACCACGCGATGACGTAACTCTAATACAATTTTAACCACCTTGAAAAGAGTTGAGTTCTGCGTTAAACAATAGGTTTGTAGGTGTTATCTCACCCGACCGGTGGGAATTGTGCCGCGGGAATAGAACCCGCTATTATGCACTGCAAACGCAGATTCATAACATATTTTAAATTTAAAGGAGAGAGAAAATTTTGAGTTTCGTGGATATTTTAACGAATATTTACTTCGAAATCAGATTTAAAGATGTTAATTGCCGTTTTCCGGTGATTGTCACTCTGATAATATGAGATATGATCAAGTTAGATTGTGAATGAAGATTTCCCTGAGAGAGACTTATAAACAAAGCCATTCCCTTTGTCATCTTGTTTACAGATTGTTACAATTGATAGTAGAAGAAATAGTTTTCGGTTTAAAGCTGTGTTTACAGATGCAATAAATGGATTAGACCTAAAACATTTATTGCAAAAGCCGAAATAACTGGTATCATAACAAAAGCACCATAAGTCAAACCTCAGACGAATCTTAATGATGAATTAGAAAAATATACACTTAATATCAAACACGATATAAAGCGTGCAAAAGTGAAGGCCACACGAATGAGGTGAGCATAACCCATAGTTACACGCTTGTCAGACATCTTAGAAACCCTCAAATCATAGCAATTTGAAGCCAAGTACCAGGTTTTAATAATGCTGATAATTATGACGATAATAGGGAGACAATTGCCGAAGTTGGTACACCACGGGTAATAGACAATGACTAGGTTTGTGGTAACCGTGTGTGCGCAATTATGGCGGTTTGAATAGATCATATTAACTATTAGATAGTGAGCTTTTTAAGAGTATTTTGAAAAGATACCTATGACGTGAAACGCAAATCTGGTCTCAGAGTTGGAAACGCTACCTGTTACCAAATTTTTGGACCTAGGCTAACTTTATGAGGAGGACACTTAAGAACTTGATGAGGCAGATGAAGCTATTATAGTACCTAACACATTAATATATAATGTCGACAACTTAACCAATAAGTATAAGCACATGCAAGTAACACAAAGGTACAGTACATACCGCTGCAACAAACAAATAAATGAAGATCAAACCAAAAACATCTAACAAACAAGACCAATTTACAAGCTTACAAAAGAACAACTTTACTAAAGCAGTCAAATACTACACAGATAAAACTATTATAATAGAAGGAGTTGAACAAGTAATCTGTGCATATTAAACAATAACGAACTCAGTCGCTTGGGGCTAGAATACACCTTTTGTGGTGTTTCGCAAAATCGTGCCTCAACCTTTGTAGGGCCTAATTCTTTCAATAACGATGTGTAATCTTTGGAAGTAGATGATGTTGCGATAGTAAATATTGCTTTTGGGAAAGAACAAAAATTTTAGAGAATAGCCTCCATCTGGTTAATGATTGTTTTGCACACATAAGTATGGGTCAAGCGCTTTCGAGAGGAGAATCATTTCAATTTTGGTGGTCACTTTTACACGATTGCCTATAAAGAGTTAATATATATGTAGGTCTACTTTTTAGCGTATTATAGTGATTGCATATCTTCTTGTAACACACTTAAGAAAGGCACAATATTGACATGGTCATGAGAATGAAATCCCATTTACAGGCTTTCTTAAAGGTAAAATGGGGGTACATTTTTTTAGGTGCTTCCAAGCTTAAATTCCTAACACCCATTCAAACTTTCTACAAAAATATTCAAATACATCCATCCATTCATTCCTTGACATATTGGAAGACGTCTTCCTGCCGTTCACTCGCTCTTGAAGCCAGAAAGGGAAGGTTGAGTTCGCAAGGACAATCGTTGTCAGCGAGTATTATATTATTATCGTCAATAGCAATTATTGTAGTGACAACTCTGCGGGATCTCGTATTCTTATCAATTGTAATTGAGTTAGGTTCAATTGACAAGTTAATGGATTTAGCAAGTTTGTTGTGTGAGATAGCAATGCTTTTGTTTGATGTAAGTAATGTCCAAGGTGGACTATCTATAGTTAGGTCTTTTTTGTACTGTGCCATTTTTTTTTGCAAGTAAGTGTATTTTTTTGGCAACTACAAACTTTCGGATAAGTTCAACTTGAATTATTTTTAGAAATTACTCCCTTTATTGTAATTTTTTTTTTATTATTTAAACGAATTGTAACTTTAATGAGTAGATTCCGGTTATGTTAAACGTAATCCGGTCAGTTTCCGTAAGTCCGGTTCCGTAACATTTTCGATTCAAATGACATAACTGCAGTTTATAAACGTGGGCTGTTATAGAACCTACAATTAAATTGTTAACTCTGATTAGCCGACACCGAACAAACCATAAAATAATTTTCCCCTGGTTTGACTGGAAGCTGATCTTAACGTAGTTAGGAAAAGGCTAGGCATATGATAAGTACAATCTATATCGATTATAATATAAAAAAGAGGAAACATTTTTTGTTTTTTTTTTTTGTGCTCCAAGGGCTCCGGAAATGCTGAACCGATTTCAAAAATTATTTGACAGATAGTATGGTAAGCTATACTCCTCCCGAGCAACATAATGTTTTATCCCGGGAAAACGGCTTGTATAATAAACTAAGTAATGAAGATTGTAATTACCAATTTTTGTGTATATGAATGATTGAATCTCAATAGTAACATTTACACACAATAAAACGAAATTAGAGCTGCCATCCATCACTCGATTACCATACCCCGTCTGTCAGATTGTCAGACGTTTGACACATTGCATATGACCGGTCAATGTCGGTCATAGTGTGCCAATAGCACTGTGGGTCAAGGTGACTGAACCAGTGTCACTATGGATTAGCTGGATTATGTGTTAGACTGTGGAATCTTGAAGGCGCTTATAGATAGGCCATTAATCATGGGTCTAGTTTTGAAAGTTGAGGATGTAGCTACAAGATTAATGAAAACTTAAGAAGTGACTTGTTTAAAACAATATGCAAACAAGTAACAAGTTAAGTAAGAAAGTTAGTCGGATACGCTAAGCTGTACCTATATGCATATCCTAAAAGACACATACTTACTGCCTAGGCTGTATCATTAAAAAAGTCTTCTGTCTCATCGTCTTAAGTTAGGTACTTGAATAGTTACTAGTTACTCAGGAATAATTAAAGGTTATATAAATTAAATGGTACATAAGCTGTGCCTCGGGCTATGTGTAACAACTTCACATAAATTATAATTACAGCTTTTTAATTATGTTTAAACTTAGAATTAGTGCGCCCTAGAGCCATGTAAGGTGTGAATTAATTTCGTGTCATTTCTTTGGTTTTGTAATTAAAATAATAGATAAATGATTGCTATAATTACTGAACTTGTGATTGCTTTCGTTGGTAAAATGGTTATCCCTCAAAACAAGGCAGAAACTGAACATCGAGAGGAAATAATAAATTGGGTGAATTCGAAGCAAGAAGTGCAACATAAACAGGAATTTTAACGCATGCTGTTTATAAAATTCTCGACGCGAGCTGAATTCTTTATTTCCGTGTTGTGGTAGGTTCTGATAACTGGATTTTCTGGTTGATAGGATTACGAAGTCAAGTAAACACTGTGCTTATTTATTTTTTTAACTCAACAGTAAACATAGTGTTTACTTTTTAAAATCTCAAAGGCAATGCATCAGCTTTTGTTAGCTACTGTGCAGTAGAGTAAAATAAGGACTTGTAAAGACGGAAACACACTTACGTGTGGTGTCGTGGCGTGACGCGTAAGAAGCATATCGCTTTCCGCAATACTAACTATAAAATAAAAAAGGAATGGACTATAAAACATCAAATTAATTACATAGTGGACTACTGCATACTAAATATTATATCCTAAGGAATTTAATTGAAATCACGATTAAATATTTAGTGATGTTCCTCGCAATATATCGATATATTTACAACCCAAGGCCGACCGTTCCCACAGACAGGTATGCCCAGGGGCGTATTTACCCTAGGGCTAAAGGGGCTACAGCCCGGGGCGGCAGGCGGCGAAGGGCGGCCCAGGGGCGGCCGGCAGGCCGCCCTTGGGCTTTAGGTTGGAGGATTAAAAAGAACAGAACAATATTTTAGGACGTAAGCCTAGAACGGCCCTGAGCCATCTTTCCACATGTTGATTTCATGTCTTAAGGATCTAAAGTATGAAAGCCGGTCTTTGTTCTTTTCTGAACCGGTGGAATAGTCTAATTTTTTTCCACCTCGGTATTTTTTTGAAGGAAATCTAAAGAAAAAAAAACCAGCCAAGTGCGAGTCGGGCTCGCGCACCGAGGGTTCCGTACAAATCCTGTATATAAATAAAAAGTGACTTTCGCGCAAACCGTTCAGTTTAGAACAATCATAGTTATGGTAATTTCGTGAGAGTCGAAATAGTTAATATTTTTGTAACCAGAATAGTAGGCCAGTAGCTTGTAAAAGTTTTTTTATTAAAGTTATTTATTTTCAACATTTTATAGTCATCATTCAGAAATCTGATTGAAAATAACTAATTATGCCTTAAAGGTCATTGGGCACATCTGACCCGCTTTGCAAAAAGTGGCGGACATGAATTAAAGTAGTTTTAAATTGTGGAGTAGTAAAACAAGTAGTTTTAAAATAGTATGACGTTTCTTTGAATATAAATATTTAATTAAAATTCCATGGAGACGAATGTCCAGCATAGTTAAAAAAATATAAAAGACAAGCAGTTTCAGAGGATTGTACAATGTACAGGTTGCAATGCTAGTTTTTATTGTTAAAGACTTTTCATAAAGAAGGAAGATGCCAAATCGGATGACCAGGATCTGATGAGGATCTGGAAACCCTGATAAAGAGGGCAACTCTTAAATATTGTAGGCACGCATCAAGTCAAAACCAGACATGTGAGTGTATTTTTGAGGGTACTGGTAAACAGTGAAGGTTTGGAGATGGAGACCACATAGAGTCGAGGGAACTCCTGAACGGTATGTTGCAACTACCACGTGTTTGGGCTTATTTAATTCGTATTGGCGAAGACTTTCCACATAGATAGGTTTGACTGCCATTGCGGGATCGATAGCAAAGATCAGATATAGTTATGGGAACTCCTTTACAATTTATAGCAGTAACCTTGTGTCCAACACAAGCTTATTTTATTTTAGGTGATGAGAATTCACTACTAACTTGGGTTAAAGCAGCCATTGCAGGAATGGGATCTTTTATTTTTGAGGGATTAATCACCTAACGAGCCCCAGTATCAGGTTTTTTTCGAAACCGCCTGACGACTTGTAACTGTCGAATTGTAACAACGACTGCTAGAGAGTAGGATTCGGGGCTGCTGGCTTTACGTTTCTAGTGCCTTGACAAAAGTGTAATTCTGTCCCTTTCTTTGTCTTATAAAGTCGGCTTTATTTTATTTTGTAAATAGTTCTCATTTAGTTTATATATCTCAATACCCACATTCCCAGTCGTAACTTGTAATGGTGGGTTGTAATGGTCATAATGGTCTTTATCAAAATGAATTTAAAAAGCATTTTACAAACAAATCCAACTTCAAACATATAAAAAAGTAACAAGAAAACAAAAACAAGAAAGGAAGAAGATGTTAGGTGCATCGGTCTAGAAGTCGTAACACGACGTAACTAAAACATACCGTTGAAGAGTTCTCTCGACTTTCTCACGTCCATCATCAGGTAAGCTCTAAACCTTCATTGTTTGATAGTATCATCAGACATACATCTGAGAATCAAGTTTTAACCCTATGCTAGCCTACAATTTCTGATTGTTGCCCTCGATTTCTCAGGATTTCCATCATCAGATCCTGACCTGATGACAATGGAAATAAACGGCGAGTATACTCTTTCACTACAAAGAAATGATTTCTCAAATCCGTCAAACTTGGTCGTTTAAATTCCCCATTGAAATTAGGAAAATATTTGATGTTTAAACCTGATTTTCTCTAATGGTTCACATTGATGCGACTAATGTTATAGTAAATCAGAGCCTTATATCATTATACTGGGCTATATTTCGTTCGTGTCCGCCGTGGGTATGATTTCCATACTAAGGTGCCCAATGACCTTTGAATGATTTAGAATTTTTCACAGTTTAAAGGCAATTATATTTAAGAAGTGTTTGATATGAATTTCAACTTTAATATCTCTACGCGTTCATGTGAAAAATGGTAGGTAGTAAGTTTATATTTATTAAAAAAATATTTTATGTCATGTAAGCAAAAATAATATTTTTATATTTTATGTAACTTCAAATTTATCATTTTCGCAATTTTTTCTTTGTATGTTCTATATAACGTTGCTTCGTGCCGAATTTCAAGATTCTGAATTCACGGGAAGCACCTTGTAGGTTTTGATTCCCTAGCGTGTGACGGAAATTCGTCTAAGGTGTCGGTATAAACTGTTGTATCTTTTGATCGCCTTAACTTAGAAGTTTCCAATAGACCTGAGTATTTCATGTGAATTTTAGCTTGATACGTCCACGCGTTCTTGAGATAAAGGGTCTTGACAGACAGACAGACAGACACAGACGGACAACAAAGTGAACCTATAAGGGTTCCGTTTTTTCCTTATGAGGTACGGAACCCTAAAAATGATTTAAAAGTGGCATTTCCTTATAAGTATCCAAATTGCGATGCGTATATTTCTTAGTACTGCAGTGACAAACTGTAGTGCAGAACGCTCATTTTCAGTTTTAAAAAGAATAAGAAACTATTGAAGATCGAGTCTTATCGAAGAAAGGCTGAATAATTTGGCAATTTTGAACATTGAAGCTGATTTAAGTAATAAAATTGATTACGATGATGTAATAAACAAGTTTGTTACGAATTTTGTACACAGAAAAAAAAATGTAAAATATATATTTTTTTGTTTTCTTTCATTCCTTGATGGGGCGGAAAACTACAGGAGCCCAGGGCGCGCAATCTTTAAATACGCCCCTGGGTATGCCAGTCAAATACTGAAGTAGGTAATTACAGTTTTGCAATGGTTCATAAATACCTATAAATACCCATCTGCTAGGGTCAGTAAAATCTTGAGAAACGTTAATATTAATTACCTAAAGAGATTTTAATTGATAGCACCTAGATTAGTAATTAATTGATTAAGAGAGTACTATATCCCTGTAATTTCTCTCCGGATATTTGGATCCTGATTTCAGTTTAACTAAGATGTTTTACTCGATAATGATGGTGTTAATTGAAAGCGATAGATTACTGTTTTCACTGAACTCAGAGAAAATAATACTATATTTATGAAAGGTTTATATTTCCCTGGGAAACATGGATTTCTGAAACAACTTTATTTTAATGTCAATTCAAAGTTTCTTGTATGCATTTATAATAAATAATAACTTACCGCAATACATATTCACACTTCAATAAATATGAAATGTAAAATGACGCTAATACCCCATTGATCGTTTGACCCGATTCCAACAAATTGATCTCCCCGACGATTAATGACATCTCTGAAATATCGACAATATCATCGACAATGGACGTTGCATCACTAACTTTCTAGTCGCGTGAGATGACAATAGTGCTGGCCTAGTGTCAGGTATATCGATTGTCACGTTATTGTGAGATTTGTGATATTAATGATAGGTAAGTGTTCCAATTATTTGTATTGTGACGATAACAATACTAAATGCGTGTATTTGTTGCGGTTGTATAATTCTTTGACTCGTTGGTCTAGTGGTCGCAAGCGCGGCTGCTGTGCTCGAGGTCTCGGGTTCGATTCCCGGGTCGGGCCGAAATCGCTTTGTGGGTTTTCTTAAACTTTCACAATGCAGCCCGTAGTCTGGAAGTTGGTGATTGTTTCACCCGTCCATCGGAGAGCACGTAAATGTCGGTCCTGCGCCTGATCTCTTTCCGGTCGTGTCGGATTGCCGTCCCATCGGGGTACGAGAGTGAAGGAATAGGTAGTGCACCTCTGCGCAAATGCTCGTGCATTATAATATGTTCTGCGCAGCTGGCTGATCTCCTTAAATGAGAACAGCCGCCGTGGCCGAAATCGGCCGTGGACGCCATTATTATAATTATTAAAATTCTTCTGTGGGTAAGCTCCCTCGAATACTTATTGACGTCCTTTATTTTTTTTTTACTTTTTCGAAGTGTAAGTACAATCTTACATCAAAGGTATCAATGACTGTTAGTTAAGTTTCCCACCATATCATCTTTCATACCATCTATCGTTTTCCATTCACCGTTTACGTACGAGTAAACTTACGCACTTAAAATAACTTTCGCAACACTTATCTCTCAAGATCTCAAATATATCTATTAGTTACACTTTTGAATGACTTATGTCTATTAATAATTAAGTCTAAACAAATAGATGTGCGATCCAGTTCGTGAGATGGACATAAAGATCATTGTTTCAGCCTTGACCAGCGTTGCTTAACCTCATGGATCGATAGAGCTGGTAGCCGCTCTAATATCATATCCCATAGAGTATTAATTACATATTTCAACAAACTATCGATACTATGATCAATCATAAGGGTTGCATCACTGGCTTTCTAGTGTCGTACTTAGTTGACAATAGTGATGTTACGATGTGACATAGTTCGTTTTAATGATGTTAAAGGCATACTAGTGTTGCATACAGTTTTATTAATGTTATGTGTCAAGTTTCTGTAAGAGGTGATGGGCCTTATAAGTCGATACGAGGTTTTATTTGGTGGAAGACATTTCTCCTTTTTCGGGACTGTATCTTGAAATGCTTGATGCGAAACACCATTAAATAGTAGACTTAAGTGTTACGCTGTTTATTAGTTAGTGGTACAAAAAAATAACAGCGTTAAATAGTAGCTTTTATTAAGAAAAAAATAATTGGAAATACTCAATTCTACTTTTACACAACTCGTCAATAATATAGATTTCATTAAAGATCGAGTGAGAGTGTATTGTTTGCTTAACCGCAGCAATATTTATCATCCATTTCATATTGGGGGACAGCCCTATAGAGCTGTCGATATCGATGTTATCATTTTGGCAGGTTGAGGTATTGCCTAGATCCGGACTTGGGTAAATACAAATTGATATTGGTTCTGAGAATTTATATTTATAGTGCGTAAGCAATTCTTATTATTTTGGATGTAGGTATGTTTTGTTGTTTTATGCTTACAAAGATTGTATTTTTAAGATTTTTACCCGACTGCCAAAGAAGGAGGGTAATGTTTTTGTGTAATAAGAAGGACAGACTGCAACTATAATTTTTCTTCTATTTAAAAAAGAACAAAAGAAGAATTTAATTTCAATTTTGTAATAGTTAGTAGTATGTATGTATGTATATATAATAGTTAATAGTTAGTATTATGTATAGTATGCCGTATTACGCAAAAAACACAAACTCGTCGTTTTTGATATCCTGCTAAAGTTACGCCAATCACTAGGCTTGCCACTTGCCACTCAAATGTTCTATTAAGAGTAAAAATTACTCGTTTCTCTCACAAATGTCTATGATGAAGGACATAAAGTTTAATTCACTTCCTGTAACTAATGTATGTTTTTGCTCTCAATACTCGAGAACTGCTGGTACTCGTACACAAGTATAACCTTATGTATAGAATGCAATAAGTGCAGTATTGAACTTTAATAGTCGTGCAGTGTGCACATTAAAAAATAAATGATATTAAAAGGAAGTTTTAGCTCCGCACGTTTGTTTTTTACCCGACTGCCAAAGAAGGAGGGTAATGTTTTTCGAGTGTATGTAAGTATGTATGTATGTCTGTTCCTTTGTGACCTCCTGTAGCCTAAACGGCTTGATGGATTTTGATGTATGAGGTATCGTTAGATTTGTCTTGATTACGGGAGTGTCATAGGATACATTTTATCCTAAAAGTCCCACGGGATATTTTTTCTAAATTTCCCTTTAAAAAAATATGTATGCGGTATCATTAGATTCATTTCAATCACGAGAGTAATTAATATAGGATACGTTTTTTCTCAAAATTCCCACGGGAACATGTTAATTCTGCGTCAACGCAAAGCAACTCATGCGTTAGCAAGCAAAAAGATAGGGCGTGGCCTGGCATGCGGCGCGCGGCGCGGTGCGGAGGGGGATATGCTCGAGTATACAGCCCGAATGCGGGCACACGCATAAGGGCACACGTCGTTGACGGTCGTCTCTAAATAGCGATTTTTTCGATACTTCGTCGTCTGACGCGAAACTTATAAAGTATAAATAACTCGTTCTTTTTCTTTCGCATAATAATTAATCTACATTTCCATTAAATAAACACATAACATAACATTTTCGTTAAATAAAAACAGCTAAAAAGTTATAAATAAAAGAATTATTATTAAAAAAACAAAATACCCGACTGCACACTAAAAAAAGAGTAAAACAAGCCCCACAATAATATTGATCAATCAAATGCTAAAAACTAATTATGTAATACCGTTTAAACAATACCTATATTAAAATACACTACAATATGTGTTCGTAATCGATAGTTAAATAAACAGAAACTTATTTTGAATACAAATTTACTGAATATAATTTATAAATATTGATGGAAAGCATCGCAGGCGGGGACCACCTTGACCGCCACCAACGAAAATTCTGCTAAATGGTGCACAACCGAAATTACTATAAATAAGCCTCTGTTGGTCCCCGCCTGCGATGCTGTCTATCAATATTTATAAATTATATTCAGTAAATTTGTATTCAAAATAAGTTTCTGTTTATTTAACTATCGATTACGAACACATATTGTAGTGTATTTTAATATAGGTATTGTTTAAACGGTATTACATAATTAGTTTTTAGCATTTGATTGATCAATATTATTGTGGGGCTTGTTTTACTCTTTTTTTAGTGTGCAGTCGGGTATTTTGTTTTTTTAATAATAATTCTTTTATTTATAACTTTTTAGCTGTTTTTATTTAACGAAAATGTTGTAGATGTAGAAGACTATGTATCTGTATCACTGAACCCACGCATTTGGTACACGTTCCGTTGTGACTTCAAAAAAACAACGTACCACCACCACCTTGACCGCCACCAACGAAAATTCTGCTAAATGGTGCACAACCATACGGCAGCAGTTGCGCTTCTTTGTTGCAACTTAAAACAGTCGCCTTCCAGTGCGCAACACGTCATTACCGTGCCTTACACATGTTATTTGTGTTCTTTTTTCTGACTTGTATAACGACAATGGTGCGTCCACTTTTGTCGCTCCCTTTGCAGCCTTTCACCTGTTAGTGGGCGTAATGTTTCATTTCTTCCCTTTTCAATTGGTAGCGCAAAAGTGGAATGCAGTGTAGTTCCACCGATAAGTCTGGCTGCTACTCCAGTTGGTGCAGTAACAATCACGTTTTTACCTATTTAC
The DNA here is from genome assembly GCA_963856015.1 of Helicoverpa assulta. NCBI lineage: Eukaryota > Metazoa > Arthropoda > Insecta > Lepidoptera > Noctuidae > Helicoverpa > Helicoverpa assulta. Next base: position 11,531,063 of record CAWLCW010000011.1, read on the forward strand.
CGTCTAACCAAAAATATCTACCTACCTAGTTATTTTATTAATAATTATTATTATATTATTAATTAATATGAAGAATTTAAGAAAGAACCAAAAAAAAGAACGGAAGAACGAGTTAATTAATTAGAAAGAACGAATAAATTTAAAGAGAGAAACACGAAAGAAAAAGAACGAGTTATTTATACTTTATAAGTTTCGCGTCAGACGACGAAGTATCGAAAAAATCGCTATTTAGAGACGACCGTCAACGACGTGTGCCCTTATGCGTGTGCCCGCATTCGGGCTGTATACTCGAGCATATCCCCCTCCGCACCGCGCCGCGCGCCGCATGCCAGGCCACGCCCTATCTTTTTGCTTGCTAACGCATGAGTTGCTTTGCGTTGACGCAGAATTAACATGTTCCCGTGGGAATTTTGAGAAAAAACGTATCCTATATTAATTACTCCCGTGATTGAAATGAATCTAATGATACCGCATACATATTTTTTTAAAGGGAAATTTAGAAAAAATATCCCGTGGGACTTTTAGGATAAAATTAGCCTATGACACTCCCGTAATCAAGACAAATCTAACGATACCTCATACATCAAAATCCATCAAGCCGTTTAGGCTACAGGAGGTCACAAAGGAACAGACATACATACATACTTACATACACTCGAAAAACATTACCCTCCTTCTTTAAGTGCAGTATTGAATAATTTTTAATAAGTGCAGTATTGAACTTTAATAGTCGTGCAGTGTGCACATTAAAAAATAAATGATATTAAAAGGAAGTTTTAGCTCCGCACGTTTGTTTTTTGACCTTTTAGAAGCTCTTGACAAAAAACTGTCATATTTAAATGTTACATTTTCAAAATAATGTTGTCACTTCCTGAGTATGTGTATGAACTACCGGGGCTGCGGGATTGTTCGAAAGAGTTACCGCGGCCCTGGTACATTAAAGGCCTACGACGGAACACGACGGTTTTTAGTCAGTAAGAGTCTGACACTCCCTCACCGCTGCTAACTCACAGCGGGAGGGACATTTGAAGATTTTTGGCGTCGTTAAAAAAAAAGGATGTGTATGCACCTATTTATATGTTTTAGACTTTTCAATTCATATTTTTTTACAAGCTCTCAGATAAATGTCCAAATAAGAATTGAAAACGTTATTTAAAATAAGAGTCAAAATCAAAATAGTCTACAGAAATACTTTCAAGTCTAACTTGACCTTACAATTTAGGATTTAATCGTGAGTCTGAAATGGTAGACGCTCTGTAAACGTGTAGTCGTCGGTATGTTACTGTTATGTCAAGGAAAACTAGGATCACGTCTGCTGCCTGATGGCTGGAGGTGTATATCATGTCTAGATGTTTTATTTACGGGTAATCAAACTTCGCCAAACAGCTTTGCACTCCAATAAATTTGAATTAAAAAGTTTACAAGTCATTTCTATTGTTTTTATAGCATTCTCGTTTTTCATATACTTAGTTTGAATTTAATAATGATTCCATATGAAATTAAATATAACAAAAATAGAACTACATAAATACCTACAATAATTAAATAAACATTTGTTTCCAGCTTGAAGCATTAGTATTATTTAATTAAGACACTATTTTAAGATTCACAGCCTTACTTATAAACGTGAATTAAATAATAAATAATACTTATGGGCTGTTTAAGGAAATTTTTACTTATAAACGTTGCTTAAGCATGTCTTAACTAACATTTAATCACTACTTAAGGCTTTAAGAAGTGATTAGTTAAAATGTTGCTTAGAAGGTGATTAGATATTTTTATAAGTAAGGCTGAGAGTCATTATTCATCTCTCTATGTAGGTATAAAGGTAATAAAATAAAATATATTTCTTACTAATAACTTTAGTAGCCAAATCTTAAAGAACACAAATACAATACCTACTATATCTAGAAAGCACCAGAGCAAGGAGTCGGTATGCGCAAACGCAGCTGTATCTAGAATGAGCCGCCAACAATGCGACACTCAAGTAATTAACGTAATACTTAAAGTTAATTAGTGAAACAACGCTACAGGAAATAAATAAAGCGTTCATTGTAAACACGCCTTAACATTTGCTAGACTGTGTAATGTGTGGTCCAAAACTGTGAATATCTAGACTGAGATATATCTGTCAAACATCAAAATTTATTGATAGCATCATTTATGCAGGATTTATTAGTATTTCAAAGAAAACACAGTAGAGAAAAAAAAATGGTTTGGTGTACCTATGTATTTTCCAAATTCAATTTCTATTTTCAGAAATCCTGTGAAATTTTGTAGGTACAAAAAGGTCCGTAGAAGAATAGAATTTAATTGTACTCTTAATAGTTTCCCCGTTCCATGAGTCATATGTGAAACACACCTTTTATTTAACTAGGTATTGTGAGTCTGCATCTTAGACAGTGAAGTGGTTAAAATAAAATTAATTCATCACAATACTGACTCAGTCGCATTAGAGCCAGACCGCTAGATGAACATCAACATTCACACATCACAACACCTACACAATTACACAAATACACACATTCATTCACACAACAAGTTATAATAGTGCATCGCCTGTTATCCGCCACTCTTTCGACAAATCATCATTATTGTTATATTTGTGTACTTCATAATTGGCGTAATGATTTGTATGATCTCTGTTATAGCCTTTTTATCGTCCCACTGCTGGGCACAGGCCTCCTCTCACACGGAGAAGGATTAAGCGTTAATCACCACGCTTGCTCAATGCGGGTTGGTGATTGCAGACTTTATAGTCCAGGTTTCCTCAAGATGTTTTCCTTCACCTTTTTATCAGCCACTGATGTCTAAGATTTACCTAGAAAGTACATACAAACTTAGAAAAGTTGCATTGGTACTTGCCTGACCTGGAATCGAACCTACACCCTCATACTCGAGAGGTTGGTTCTTTACCCACTAGGCCTACTACTACTATGATAATTTAATGTAATGTACTGTCAGCTGTGAATTTACCTCTCATAAATAAATAGATAAATAATCAAAAACGGAGGTGCAAAGTAAAACTTAACAATATTTATAGAATCTATAACTGTCGATCGTCAATTATTTCCATGAGTGCACACTAATTACACATTGACTTTTGATCACAATATACCGTTCATGGTCAAGGTGCAATCTCATGTTAATAAATAATTTAAAGTTTGCTCTTATTATATGTTTGATTGACATTAAAAATCACGTTTCTATAAATAGTATCAATTAATCAATTAAGGAACTACTACTACTACCTAGCATTATGATATTGAAGGTTAGTGCAGTCAAACGTATAGTAATGTTAAATGTGACTGCATTTGTCTATGTATCTAACATTTTCATACAAGTATTCATAACTTTAATAATGTTGTTTAATATTTCACTCGGAATGACTGCTGCCTATTTTCTATGCTTCATAAAAAAAAATTAGTAAGGCTTAGTTAGCTGTCAGAATTTTCAGCTTCTGCTGATTTCATTTGATAAGTATTTGGTGCAGTCCTTCGTCTACACTTTGTCTGCTAAAATATTGCGAGCCTACAGAACACAATGAACTTTTTTTCAATTTTCCTGTATTTCACAAGTAGCACAAAACGACACACACAAGTTTCTTTCGGATACCCACTCAAAGTTTCCACGTAACGATAAATCAATGGAGTCAACGACCAACTTATCCGTCTAAACACTTAGCTCTTGAGAAATAAGGACATAGTCCTAACCGGATTAGTTTTTGTGGCCCATGCGTGCGCGATGTCGCACCGGCGACTTTTTGTCGCCCGTGTGAACGCGGTTTTCGCAACGAAGATTGTCGTCGCACATGGGGAAAGGGTTTGGTAATGTGCACTAAATATTACAGATGCGTGAATCTGATCGCAAGTTTTTTGTGAACTGATGGATTTGTCGTGAAGTAAGATGGACTAGATTATCTGGGAATAGAATGGCGGTTTAGGCGTGTAGGTGTGAAATTGACAAGATTTAGATAATGTTATCCAGACGATCAGACGGGTTAGAAGTCTGTTTGAGAAACTTTCTCGAGACTAGAATCAAATCCATCTAGAAAATTGAGTTCAGTACTAAGTATACAAAATTAAAAAAGTAGGGGTAGGGGTTGAAGGGAAAATGAATAGGTGAACTACTGATCAAGGTCCTCAGAAACCAGCCATTTCTCATGTTAATGTTACTTAAACTTTTATCAACTTTCCTAAAATGCCCCATTCAAAGTTCGTACAAAAATGTGCACTCAAAAATGCAGTTTCGTCACAAATTAGTGAACGTACATATTTATAATTTGTGTTACTTAATAAAAAGCTTCTAATTACTCTAAGACAATACTTCCCACGGCTGTGAGAATGTTTGTTCAACATTTTAGGCCAGCATTGTTGATACCATCTTGTTATGATTCTAAACTATGGTAAGCTTCAAAATAAGTCATTAGTGTGCATTATTAGGACTCAAAAACTGGTTTTTATTGTGTTAAAATATGGTTATGCACTAATATAATAAAGTACGTATCTAAAAGTAGATGTTTGTTTGTTTATTTTGCCGTGAAGTGTAAAACCAACCAGCATCGAGCAAGCGTGGTGATGAACGCTCAATCCTTCGTTGTGTGAGAGGAGGTATGTGCTCAGCAGTGGAACGATAAAAAAGACTGATGATAATGAAGTGTAGAAATGGTCCCTAATATAATTGGGTAAAGGCCAGCATAGTTGAGGGTTGGTGACCCCTATACAGTTGGGAAAAGTCTAGACAGATGTTGAATTCAGGCTACTAGGGCTATAGGTCCTTGGAAAATTATGAAAATCCTCAAGAGTCATTAGCGTTCAGTAAAAATTTCGTTATAACTCGCTTTTAATACTCATATGTATTTCAAAATACCAAGCTATAAGATATAAGTGCCCAGTCAGTCCTACTGGTTATTACTGTAACGGCATATGTTACGAGTGTTAGCTGTGAGCGACAAACATACGCCTAAGGGGATTTTGTTATTATATGTAGTATTTCACAAGGAAAGCAGGACCAGTGTGTAATTTTGACTAATAATGTTAAATGTTGTGTGGACAAAAATATGTTGTAAGTTAATGGTTTATGGTGGAGCAAAATTATTAAGTTGATAATTTGTTGTCGAAAGCTTAAGTAAGCATTTTATCCTACACAACTTCACAAATGCTTTAAAAAAGTTTCATTGTTTCATTTTATCCTACACAAATTCACAAATGCTATACTTAAAAGCTGTACGTTTCAGCGTTCAGCGTATTTTCTTTCTTCCGTACTAATTTGCATAGGTATTGGCAAACATACAATAATTACTTAGTCGTTGCTAGATAGATAACTACGCATATACTAAGATATTTATTTACAAATCCATATTTTTATAAGAAAGATTTCCTATTATGTCAGTTACATGTGGGGTGTGCCACATATTTCCCTTTACTGTATTTTAATTGTAATTCGTCTTTTTTTTCTTATTTGTAACGACTGTGATTTTTATTTTTTTTTATTTTTGTAAGGCAGTGTCACACGCGTGCGTGAATAAACGTATTTTCTTTCTTTCTTTCTTACAAGATTTATTTGATGAAAAAAATTAAATAATTTTCTGACGAATTAACTAACATTCAATCAAATATTTTTCTAGAACATCTTTAACTAACGAAACCAATTTCAAAGCTATCAAATACTTACAATTGCACGCTCGAGTAACCGCCATTGTAAAATCATTAACGACTGCTCTATAAAACCAAAATCAACCCGCGACGCGGTGGTTGCCGCAACCACGCCACGCCACGCAACCGTCACGAAAGGGTTACGAGCAACCGCGGGGGTCTGACCTTAGTATTGTGTTTTAATTGATGAAGATATTTATGTTTTGTAAGGTTTGTTTTATGTGGGAAAATTGTAGGTTTTGTCATCATTGTGCCGTTTGTAAGTTATTTAGGAAATAGGCTTTGTAACCGTGTTTTTTGATGCCTCTAACTGGTGATTAAAATTGTAAGTAATATCTGTGAAGAATTGTATGTATATTGTTGCACAAAAACAATGTTTTGAAAGATTAGTTATTTGTCTTAATAGTGGAAATAGTAGGTATGTACTATTACGATGGGTGGTTTAGTGGTAATAAAAGCTACATAAGACTATCAATGTTAAACTTGAAAGGTCCAGTCTGATGAAGTCTACGCTCCGACCTACTCGGTCCCATATTCAAAACCCGGAAAGCTTTCAACTCGAGCTCTCTAATCGCTTTGCTTGCCTCGAGAACTTAGTGTCAGTGGACGAGATCAACGACGGACTAGTGGAAACTGTCCGCACGGTAGGGTCTAAGTTTTTTAGACCCTGCCGTAAAGATAGACCTCAAAAACTAACCGATCAAACCTTAAACCTCATGGCTGAACGACGCTTGCTACAGTTGCAGTCTTCCCACGATGCGAAGTCATATAGGCAGCTCAATAGACGAATATCCAAGTCCTTGCGACACGATCTGCGTCTCTTTAATACGAATCGTGTTAAAGAGACCATACAGCGAAACCAAGGCTCCAAAGTGTTCGCAAAGGACAAGTCTATTGGGCAAAGCCAGATGACTAAGCTGAAACGGGAGGATGGCAGCATAGCGTCGACCAAGGCAGAGGTTTTAGGCGAGATCGAGAGGTTCTATGGACAGTTATACACTTCGGTCGCAAAGTCCGTTGACAACTTGGCAGGAGATCCAAGAGCCAAGCTGTCCCGACATTATACCGAAGATATCCCGGACATCAGTCTGTACGAGATTAGGATGGCCCTGAAGCAGCTTAAGAACAACAAGGCGCCGGGTGAGGACGGAATCACTTCAGAGCTTCTGAGAGCGGGTGGAACACCGGTACTTAAAGTCCTCCAGAAGCTCTTTAACTCCGTCCTGTCCGAGGGCAAAACGCCTGAAGCATGGAGCCGGGGTGGGGTGGTGTTGTTCTTCAAAAAAGGTGACAACAGCCTATTGAAGAACTACAGACCCATCACACTTCTAAGCCATGTTTATAAGCTGTTTTCAAGGGTTATCACGAACCGTCTCGAACACAGGCTTGATGACTTCCAGCCTCCCGAACAAGCCGGTTTCCGAAGAGGCTTTAGTACCATAGACCACATCCATACGCTGCGGCAAGTTATACAGAAGACCGAGGAGTATAACTTGCCATTATGCTTAGCGTTTGTGGACTATGAGAAAGCCTTCGATTCGGTGGAAACATGGGCGGTACTTGAGTCACTCCAACGATGCCATATTGACTATCGGTACATCGAGGTGTTGAAGTGTTTGTATGATAACGCCACCATGTCGGTCCGAGTACAGGAGCATAGCACGAAGCCGATTCCATTGAGAAGAGGCGTAAGACAGGGGGACGTTATCTCCCCGAAACTGTTTACCGCCGCAATGGAAGACGCCTTCAAGCTCCTGGAATGGCAAGGACTTGGCATCAACATCAACGGCGAATACATCACTCACCTTCGGTTTGCCGACGATATCGTAGTCATGGCAAAGTCGATGGAGGAACTCAGTATGATGCTCGAGGGCCTCGACCGAGTTTCACAACGGGTGGGCCTGAAAATGAACATGGACAAGACGAAAATTATGTCAAATGTCCATGTTGAGCCCACCCCAGTCTCTGTTGGAAGCTCGGTACTCGAAGTTGTTGACTCATATATCTACCTAGGACAAGTAGTCCAATTAGGTAGGTCCAACTTCGAGAAAGAGGTCAACCGCCGAATCCAACTCGGCTGGGCAGCGTTCGGGAAACTACGCAATGTCTTTTCGTCCGACATACCTCAGTGCCTCAAGACGAAAGTCTTCAACCAATGTGTGTTACCAGTGATGACTTACGGCACCGAAACGTGGTCTCTCACTATCGGCCTCATCTCAAAGCTCAAAGTCGCTCAACGAGCTATGGAGAGGGCTATGCTCGGTGTTTCTCTACGTGATCGAATCCGAAATGAGGAGATCCGTAGACGAACCAAAGTCACCGATATAGCCCACCGGATTAGCAAGCTGAAATGGCAATGGGCAGGCCATATTGCTCGCAGAGCAGATGGCCGATGGGGCCGAAAAGTGCTGGAGTGGAGACCACGGACTAGCAAGCGCAGCGTAGGACGTCCACCAGCGAGGTGGACAGACGACCTTATAAAGGTCGCCGGAAGACGCTGGATGCAGGTCGCTTCCAACAGGTATCTGTGGAGATCAAAGGGGGAGGCCTATGTTCAGCAGTGGACGTCCTATGGCTGAGATGATGATGAAGACTACCCGGTGTTTATTGTAAAATTTTTGTAGTGAATGTATATTTTATTGCAAACTAAAATCTAAAGAAATTTGTAAGCAAGCAGTAAATTAATAAATGAATGTTCTATTATGAATTCTTAGACAGTCGTAATTACTCGTAAAACATCATTCCGTTTGGTAAAAGATAGTAATAGTAAATTATAATTGCTATTTTTAAAATTAACACTATTCAGTCTATGTTAATTATGTAATCAAAAATTAATTGCAGACTCTCGATGAGAAAATAAAACCGAATTTCATACTTTCTCAAAATATTGCTTACATTCATATGAGAGCTATTGCTATAGTAATTACAACCATTTCACTTTGAAAAGAAAGTTGAATTTCCTTTAGCAAGTGCTGTGGTGTAAGATTACAGCAATGATATTTAGATCGGTTTCAGTAACGTGCGGTCAACGTGAATGAGCCGCGATCATGTGTGTGTCATTGCTTAATCGATCACTCGATTGTTTGATACGTATTATTTTAGTTTAAAAAGGATTGTCTTGAACAATCTTTTTCAAGCAAAGGTGTAATATGATATCATCCTGCTTCTCTTGTCAAAATTCTTCCATACTCTACTGTCTGCCATTCATGCCTGTTAAATAACAGAAAGATAAAGAAATGTGGAAATTTTGGTCACATGATAAGTGACTAAAACAGTTGGCCGTCATTTGGCAAAAGAAGAAAAGGAAATGAAGAAGAATCTTGGTTCCAATCAACCCTGATTTTTTTTAATGTAGCAGGTACCTACTACCATTCATCTTCACACTAATTTATGAGTCCAAACAAACTATCATGGACGCGTGATAGTAGACGTATAAAGTGCAAGTAATTAACAATGAAAACAAAAAACAAAACAACTTGTAGAACAACATTACAAGAAGTAATAAATCCGTCTATGTATAAAGAAAGTAGCCATTGTAAAACAAAATAAACGCGAACTGTTTGAAGCACAGATCATTGAACGAGTATTAAGATGGCAGATAAGATTAATTTGGTTTTTATTCGCGTTCATTGTAATATTATTCATGGTACGTCTAGTTTTTATGGACGAAAATTAGTGGTTCGGCTTTTTTGGATTTTCGTTTATGTCCGTGAAAGTTTAAGGGCTCCGTGGATTTCATATTTTGGTATTATTTACCACCGATGCACATGCACGGAGATCAAATCAAGAATATTAATGCATTTATTTATATTAATTACGCCTTGATGTCTCTTATTTTTTATTCGATAGTTGGAGACTCGAAAAATGATCAGTGTTATTAAATTTGAAAACACGTGACACACATTGACTCAACTTTTTTTTAATAACACCATATTTATGTCATGTTGTACCGTTAAACTCCAATGTAAACTTTCCCTGGACGTGTCAAACCACGAGAAACAGTCAGTATTAAGCCTAATTTTGAAATAGGCAGTTGAATAAACTTCCAGGCTTGTATTATTTTTCTCATCAGTAACCTTAGCGAGTTGACCCGAGCCTCTTACTTAACCCGAGGTTACGGTAGATTTACTCACCGCGATACACATTAATGGTTATATTGTACAGAACAATGGACTGAATTAACTTTGTGCGCGATGGACATTGTGGCAGTCGTAAACTGATTTCTAGATATTTTTTGAGACACCCTTATCCTACGGGGCTATATCCCGTATAAAAATTTGCCTATAGCGTCCTTCAATAAATCGGCTATCCAAAACTGAATCATTTTTGTAATCGGACCATATTTCCTAAGATTACCGCATTCAAGCTAATAAAAACTCTTTAGGATAGCTGTTTACATTTACAAAATAATCAACTGGTGTACGATTAATGAAGTCTTCATAGCCAAGACCCTATTGGAGGAAGCTTATTTGGAAGGTCATGACAATTCATTACCATTCACGTTATTCTCCCAGAAATCCTCAAACACCAAGCAAAACAAAGCAACAAACTGTAGGTACCTACATTTTACCGGATTTCTGGTAGTAACAACAACAAAATATACAACGAATGGATCTACCGATCTTTACAGATGGTGAAGATACGGCGTTTACGGCGGATACGGTTGCTACGGTGGCTACGGTGGTTACGGCGGGTCTATCAAGGACGGTTGCCGTAAGAGAAGACATCAATGGAGCATTCTTCACGCCAGTGTCGACGCACGCGCAGCAGAGTTAGACAAGGTATTGATGCAACGTGTAATTGCATTCGGAAGTTCGCATTTAGTTGCAAAAGTTTGGCCGTATCCAAGGATAAGATTGAAAAGGACTAATTTTTCTTTTTTAGCGATGGGTAGTTGTATTTTTTTGGGAGTTTTGCTTTAGTTACGAAGTTAAATCTAAATGAGTCGGTATAAGGGTGAGTATAGACTACAACATTTTCTCGAGCATTTCTGTGTAATGTAACATTCTAGCGAATGGTACAATACAGGCAAAAGCTAAGTCTCCAAAGCATTTCCATGTAATGCGAATTCGTTCGTGCGAATGCTCGGCGTTATGTTACGGGTAAATGCTCACAGCGAGCGAGTCTTTTGGTCCCTCTCCTTCCGCGTCACCCCGCAACCGCGCATCGCCCGCTCTTGGCTCGACGAAATGTTACACCAGTATGCTCGTTGGTTTGTTAAGGTGGATTTACATGAAAAGAACATAGAGCTAGAGCTAGAACAAGAGCATTCTTCCGTGGTCTTTTAGTGTAAACAAAAACTCGTATTCAGCGTTTACATCAAACGAACAAAGAGCTAGAGCTAGAACAAGAGCATTGTGTAGAGCTGGATCATTGAAGATCATTGAAGCTGCCTGATGGCGTACTCATTGTTTTTTGCCTTTCTCGGCGATAAGATGCAAGAAGCGAGTCCATCTTCTTTTTTACTTCTTCAACATTACATTTCAGTAGTTTTGCAATTTCTTGCCAAGCATCTTGTTTGTAAGTTGTATTTTTATAGTGTTCATACGTCGGATCAGCAGATGGCAGATGGGGCCGAAAAGTGCTGGAGTGGAGACCACGGACTAGCAAGCGCAGCGTAGGACGTCCACCAACGAGGTGGACAGACGACCTTTTAAAGGTCGCCGGAAGACGCTGGATGCAGGTCGCTTCCAACAGGTATCTGTGGAGATCAAAGGGGGAGGCCTATGTTCAGCAGTGGACGTCCTATGGCTGAGATGATGATGATGATGATGATGACGTCGGATCCCACAGACATCTAAAATTTTGATAGGCTTCTATCATTAGTAAACATTTTTCTTGAGACCAATCCATAATTTAATCGATACAATCGCTAGAACACAAGAACGCTTTGAAAAGACCGCTCAGGGGCGCGAGCACGTTCGAACACGCAAGAACGCTCTAAGTAACTGTTTGCGCGCTCTAGCGGCGTTTACATCAAGCGAGCGAGCATTCTTAGAATATTCCATAGAAACTTTGCGAACGCACTCAGAACAACGAAAGAATGCTCTACGCCTGTTTACACTAAAATAATTTGACATAGTGGGGATAGAATGAGCATTCGCTCGTCTCATGTAAATCCACCTTAACAAACAGGCGAGCGTGCTCGATGTTTTGTTCGTAAAAGGATGATACACTAGAACATCTCATAGAGCGGCTCGTTGTTCTGTTACAATAAATGTTGTAGTCTATACTCACCCTAAATGTATTGGGTTTCTTAGAAACTAATTCGTATTGAACCGAACTATTATTTTAATCAGTACAAATATAAGTTGTCATTTGAAGTTGTTAAAGTTTAAATTGCTCAATTATCTATAGATTAATAGATCGGCACACTAAGAAGTTCTAGCCTATTACTTATTATTTTATAAAAAGCGAAATCTATATTATATACAGGGTGTCATTTGTCAACTTTTTGCCTTCAGGATAAAATTTTTTTCTTGTTCGAAATTATGACTTACTTTGGCAATTTTCTATTGCCTGAAGAAAAACCATAAAAGAAAACTTATCTTTCATTAACATTAAAACTTCTGACCTTACATCATGTAACAGACCTTAGTACATGTATATAGAAAAACGAAAGGTTCACACAATGTACTCCGAGGTCATATTTTGTCGGTACTCTTCCTAATGGTACGGAACGAATTACTTTTATTTCAATATTTCAGACCTGAGGCTATTTGGGGTCATTAGGAGTAAATGTCATGGGCTATTTAGAATGGACGCTTAAATAGTATTAAAAAAAAGGATTAGGACACACAATGCTCTCATTTAGCCTTTAATGAAAAAATATCCTTAACATAGTTTTCTTCCGTACAAACTACAAGAAAATATTACGTTTTGTATAAAAAAAAACACATCCGTTATTTTCACGACCCTTGAGAATGCAGTACCTAAGAGATTTAAAGATATCGTTTTGTAATTAAAAGAAAAATATAAACTGAATAATGAAACAAAAGGCAGTAGGTTATTACGACATAAATAGTATGACAACTGAAGTTCAAAACAAGATCAAAGGACCAAAATGGTGCAGTTTTACTAGAAGTATGTTTGTCGTGGAATAAAATGTTCTTCTGGAATGTGGATCGTGTGAAAGACCTTTACAAAGAGATCACAGTTCAAATGTCAGGTTAACTGAATCTAGACTGTAACATTTACTTCACTCGGTGACAGGAGGAGCAGGTTGGTTTTGCGAATAAAGTTCAGTTAAAACCATCAAATATTTTGCAAAATGTAATTTTGCAAATCAAAACTCAAATTGCGGCAATTGTGCGTAAAAACTTAATTCTGCATAGGTATAAAAAAATCATTTTTCCATTATACACCCACATAAATTGCAATATCAGTACAGAAAAAAACTTGAAGAACTCACCTTTAAAAACTTCCCAGCTTACTCCAAAAGAAGCACAAATATATTGACAAAAACAATAAAAAAATAAGTTCGCGAATATTCACTTTGCACACTATTAAATTTCGCGCGTCCGTTATAGACGGCAGTCGCGTGCGTACTGCGGCTGCGAGAAATGTCAGATGCGTTTGCGCCGGTCAGCTGTACCGATATTGTTGTCGTTCTATAAATAATGGACGGTTATATCAATTCGATTTGGCGGTAAACTTCTGAGGCTATTAATAAGTACATTGTTTTTTTTGTTGGTAGTATAGTAAGTAGTGAAGTGGAGATTATGCAGTTAATAAGATTTGGTGATTTTGTAACTTTTGACTTATGCTTGTATGGAAATTGATTTCATATTATAAGTTCTAACTATGTACCTACATAGTAATAGATTAGATAAATCAAAACAATAATTAAATATCCAGATGGTACTCACTATTCACATTTTGAAGACCACTTATTAAGTGGTCCTTTAGTAATACGAGATAATTCACATGTGTTGCTGGGGAGTTTGTTGCGCTACGTTTTCTTCCGAGCAAAAACACTTAGGAAGTGGTGAAGGGTGTGTGTTTGGAGGGCTATTTCGTGCAATTTTGACGTTCGCAAAGTACTGTTTTTCATCCTACTTTTTTATAAATGGTTTTAGATTTTGATTTTCAGTTTAGTGGTAAAAATTGAAAATTATAACTTTCTGCACAAGAATAATAGAATGATCATAAATCTCCAAAATTGTCGTACAATAAGAAGAAAACAATATAAACGGATTATTAAAACTATCAATAGAAACAAAAGCTACATTTTCACAATGTACTTTCGTTACATAATCCATTTTTTTACGGCTTAGCAAAGAGCAAGTGATTGCAAAAACTGATTAGATAAAAACAGTCTCGCTAGAGTAAGTTTCGACCATCAAACCACTCAAGGCGAAGGTTGAGAAAAGCCTAAAAACCCTACAGCCTTCAACTTGAAGAGTTTCGTTTTTATGGCAAGACGCATCTTTGTGCAAAAAAGTTTTCTGCCGGTTGCACCCAATAATTTTGTCACGCCTTTGGAAAATCGTAGTTGAAGGCTAGAGTTTTTCATTTTAATAATAACCTGGTATCTTAAGCAATTTAATGACGACGTTTATATCTCACGTTAAGTTGAGAGTATCGAATAATATCTATAATACAGAAATAATAGTTGATCTACAGACCATTTATTTATTTTATTAAATTCAGACAGAACGAATATTTTCCTGAAAAGCTGGTTCTTTTCTCAAATGATGGTTGGATACGATTTTTTTCTGCGTGAATTCTTCACTGACTAAAAACAGCGATGGATTCATCACTGAATTATTTTTTTCGATGGTTCGTCGAGTACCTTCTCTCATCATGGCGCATTAATTATTAACGCTTTGTTGACCGAGTTCATAATTAATTGAGAAGCCTCAATCGGCTTGAAAAAAAGAAATAAACTATAGGATGAAAGGCAAACTACATACGTTACAACATGTTAAAAGATACCCACTTATCTAATTGGAAGTTAATTTGCTGCGCCCTAACAGGGTAATGTATACCTAGCTAGGATAAGGATGCATTTCTTTAACCGTATACATTTTGCAATAAATACATAAAGTAAATAAATATATAAACTTTTGATGTTTATTCAATTAATATTTACATGTACTTAAAAACTATTATATTATATCAAACCTAAAACTAAAAAACTAAAACTAAAAGGCATCAAAAAATTCGTCCCCATTACTGTCGACTGGGAGCGTACCCCATGAGGCTGGCAGCATTACCTCGTTGGATCCAGCCTTTTGGTCACGGGAAGCGCCAACCAGCCGCCTAGAATGTTCTTTAAATAGAATGCGAGCATTTGGACCGCACGTCCCTAGGGTTTCAACCCCAAACGGTTCGAAAATATAGTTTCCGACAAGGCCACTATATTTCCGTCCCTTGAGGTTCTCCGCGGTCGCAGCGGCAGCAGCTGCACAGCACGCAGATTGCGTCCCATATTTCAAGGGAAAATCATCAAAAGTACATATCAGGATAGCAGTCAGGACATTAAAAAAAATGTATATATATATATATAAAGAGCCTACATCGTAAAGAACTGAAAAATCATTTTCTAATTACTATTTGTGTGCGTTACTGATTTAAAAACGTGTTGAAGATTTCCTTGATTCTACAAGTGAAACGCAAAAGTAAGTATAACATGTAGGGCGTGATTTTGACGTCTATATTTCAATTAGTATCGTGCAATACTGCAAGTAGAGTGCAAGTTGCATTAAAGTTGCATGCTGACGTGAGTTACACGCCGGCTATAAATTTTAGAAACGTGAACAAGTATGTTAACATTATTAGTTGTCAGTGGTGCTCTACTGAAGGAATAAATGCACTATGTTTTTGGAATTAAATTTGTGTGATTCGGAATACAATGAAATTGAATTTAATAGATTTCTCAATAGAGTTAGGTTTAGATATGGGTTTCATTTGAGCGGAAGGTATGTGGGCGGTAGATGGTAGCTGTCTGTCTAAGATCGGGATGGTTGGCGTTCACTGGGTGCGGTCTGCGTTCAGCAGTGGAAGGCAGTAGGCTGATAGGACGATGATCATTTGTGCCGGGAATATTTAACACTCGGAAAGTGCCGATTTATTAGCCTAATTTGAATGTAAACGTTCCTGAGAATTAATTTTTACTGGTTGGTTTCAGCTGAGTTCAGTTGCACAGCTCGATATTTGATGCAAGTTCAGGCACGTATTCTAAATAACTAACCAATATTTATCAAATTGTTACTGGATACCAGGATGACGCTTGGCAACTAAGCACAGATTTATTATTTTGTACAAATAGCTCAAGCCATATAAGTATTAGCAACAACAGTCTATCTTTACTCAATTACTTTGCCATTATCGCTTAACATTGTGAAAACCAGTAATCAATTACATTTTGAAAACAGTTGCATTAACATCGCTATAACTATTACTAATTAAGATAGCCATCTTTCTATTCAATTAAGTATATTAAATTGTTATAAAGTGCAACAGAAGTGTAATATGATAGACATTTACGACTCCTATTCAGTCGAACGAACCTCTTTACAGCCATTGTTTCCACGGAAATAATAAATAGTGATGTGAATCGATTATTATAACTTTGTATCGATTGTCTGACATATCGAATAGAATCGAGTTAATGGATATTATTAGTATATACGCTGTGAATGTTATGATTGAGGAAATGAAATGAATAATTGTGTCTGATTGGCTTTCTCATATACTTAGACACGACACGTATTGTTAAGATCTACACTTATTATTATCACCCTTTTTATTGTCCTACTACATGGCCTGACTTCTTCTCATACGGAGAAGGAGTGAGCCTTAATTACCTCGCTTGCTCAACGCAGGTTGAAGGTTTTAGACTTTTAAGTCGAGGTTTTCTGAACAAAGAGTAACTGAATTTATAATAACTTTATGCTATAGCTCTGCACAGTCTGCACCTATGTAGCTTAGCGTAGTATGATTCAACCTAATTATTTGTATATTATTTCATTCAATATTAAACATCTACAGCCTTACTTATAAACGTGAATTAAATAATAAGTAATACTTAAGGGGTGTTTAAGAAAAATCTTACTTATAAACGTTGCTTAACTAAATCACTTGCTTAGCAATGTCTTAAATGAGCTGTCGAATTAAGTAGCCTCACACCCTTGTTTAACTCGCTAATTGACAAAATGGCGGATCTTTACCAGCTGATTTTTCATTCCCGGTTTTTTGACAGCAAAACTTTTTAATTATATATTTTACGGGTGCCATTGTTGTCATTACACAACGTTTTGATGACAAATATTTGTTTTAAGCTACCAACATTCGGTAGTGTTGAGAAATTAGTATGTTTTTTATGTCATTATCCGTTCATTAGTTAAGACATGCTTAAGCAACGTTTATAGGTAAAAAAAGTTTAATCACTACTTAAGGCTTTAAGTAGTAATTAGTTAAAACAATGCTTAGAAGATGATTAGATGATTTTTATAAGTAAGGCTGTTATTTTTTAACATTCCTGTTTAACATTTATTACAAAGTGGTTCAAATTTAACCACTCCATATACATGCTTTGACTCATACATAACCAAATCAGTCATAGTTACATTCAAAAGTAAACTTGTTTGATCCGTTTATGTAACAACATATTCGTAAACATTACTGAGAAAGTTTGAAGACTAATCCATGAGTATTAATGTTAATCCACTTACAACATAGATTAGACTTTATTATTGTTATAGGTGTTTAATTTTATTGAGTCATTATTTAAATGTATAAGCATTGCGTTATTTTTTAACCGACTTCCCAAAAAGCGGAGCCCAAGTAACACAGTCATGCTGAATAACGTTTGAGTACTAGTGATCCGCGAAACTATAAGCTGTAACTATTGTCTGGATAATGTCTGAGTGAACGTCTATTCAACTGTTATTCAAGCAATTTGGGCACATTTTTAAATGCTTAAGTCTGTATAATATAGCTGTAAAGTTTGGGTAATAGCTTAATAATAACAGCCTTAGCTTAGTAACGTCTGAAAAAAAGCTGACATCACTTTAATACAGCTATTATTTCGTATTTATTCAGACAAATGCATATGGATTTTGTTATTCAAAAAATATTCAGGATTATGTTCATTTGCGTAATACTTTTCAAACATAATTAAAAGCTAAGTTGTGAATTAGAAAAAAAGTGGTGTTTAATCTTGCAGTGCGTGCTTTGTTTTGAAATTTCATAGTTTTGTTGCATTATTTGTTAAGTAAATGTTATTATGTATTATAACCATGATAAACGTAAAAAATTACTGCGCAAGTAATTTTATCGTGAATAGCATATAAATTATCTCAACATTTTTCACGCGCCGCTTTCATATTCATTTTTAGTGATAGTATAAGACATAAATAAAGACTTTTAGAAAATACAAAGTATTTTTGTCACTTCTTAAAGATGAAACAGCTCTATGCTAATCTTTCAAAAGTCATTAAGTTAATCAAAAAATGTATTTTTAACTGTAGTTAATTACTGAAATGGGGCATTTTATATACGTAATGTTTCAATAGTTTACTTAAAAATAAAATTAAATGGCGATTCATTATAAAAGTTCTCCACGCAGCTATTTTACAGTACAACTCTGATTTAAAAGACACGCATTTCTAATTATTAAGCTTTTATTTGAGAAATAGTGATCAGGCACTACAAGTATCTGAATAACACTTGATAACGTTACTAAATGTGATTAATTATACAGCGAATCAGGGTTCAAAACATAATTCACTTACTACCCAGAAAAACTCTGTATAAGTTCTTTAAAAATGGTATTTTTACAAGTATTTGCGGAATAAAAATACATCATTCGACTTCCATCTGTGTTACGATAGCTATAAACTATGACTTTATTTCCCTTATACCAAAATAAGCTCTATTAAGAACCCAGAAAATGATTTTATACAGTAGTTGAATAATTGATAAAATGTGGAACCTTATATGACTTGACGACAAAATAAAAGCCGTTATTCAAAATACAATGCTAATATTCCTTTTATTAGAAATTAATTACACCCTTATTCAGAAGACAGCTGCCGAGGACACAGTTTTACGGAGTATGGTGGTTTCATAAGCAATAAGCTGAGAAAAGTTTGTTTATTAGTATTAGATAATTACGTTTATTCAGCTACTTATACTATTATACAGATAAATGCTGACCCAGGCAATCTTTTTCAAATTAAAGTCATCTGTAATGCTTTAGGCTTAATAATATCTGTGTTCTATGCTATACAGAAGTTATTACTAAGCTTTAAAAATAATAGTCGACCTAATACAACTTTTATCAAGCATAAATGGATATAAAGGCCGAAAGAGAATATTATTCAGAATTTGGCTATTTCAATAGCCTTTTCACACACGTTATGGAGCTTATATCTGTAAATATTTTCGAATTACTTTTACTCAAACACTATTCAGCATGTCTGTGTTACTTGGGAGGTACTCAATTCGACCGTATTTTTTTTTTGTATGTTTGTTACGCGATTACTAAGCCATTTATTAATCGATTTTGATGATTCTTTTTTGTTTCATAGTGTATACTTCCGAGGTGGTCCCATTGTCATCAGGTCAGGATCTGATGATGGAAACCCTGAGAAATCGAGGGCAACTTTCGAAAGTTGTAGGAATACATAGGGTAAAAACTTGACACTCTAGTGTTTGCCTGATAGCACTATTCAACAGTGAAGATTTTGAGCTGACCTGATGATGGACACCAGAGAAGGTCGAGGGAACTCGACAACTGAATAAGTAAACTTTCTCGTCTTTGGGCTTATATTATTTGTATTGACGAGACCTTTGCAACAGTGAAGGTTTGGAGCTGACCTGATGATGGAGACCAGAGAAGATCGTGGGAACTCAACAATCGAATGTGTAAACTACCTCGTGTTTGGGCTTATATTATTCGTATTGAGAACTTTCCAGTTATGCGGATAATGTCAACTATTCGTATCACTGAAAACACTAAAAAGCAGAAAAAAAGCTAGGTAATTTTATAGGTGCATCGGCCTAGAAGTCGGTGGCAAAATTAATTTAGGGACATCCATTAGACACCGACTTCTAGGCCGATGAACCTATAAAATTAGTTTTTTTTTTTGCTTTTTAGTGTTTTTGGAAGTCGGTTTTATTTTTTTGTAAAAAGTTTTTGTGGTTTAGGTACTGTTAAGTCACAATAATGGTTATTAATGTTTGAAGTAAATTACTTACCTTCCAGATATCCAATGATCACTTGACTTTGTTTAGTTGAAGATAAAATAATAATGCTTAAAGATTTAGGTACTATTTATATATAAGAATCATCGTGACAAAAAGTGCATAAAAGTATCCTGCAAACTCAAATAGGAAATTAAAAAAACACAAACTATGCCTAAAAAAATTGGTTTCTTTGGAACGATTGCGAAAATGCCTTCAAAGAACGATTAATAGTAACTATAGTCCGCACTTGAAGGAAATGAGTAAATATTCCACTTCGCAAACATATGTGTAACTGTTAACATATCGGTACTTTATCGAGCAATTCTGTAAGCTCCATAAATAATATGTTAACATAGGCTAATTTCGAATTTTGTAACAGTCACCGAAAGTTTTCTTAATTGGTCATTTTATTTGCGTGCTGTAATGAAAGCTTGTTGCGTAATGGAGGACCAATATGTTGTTATTTGGCAAATTACATATGTGTAAGTTCTTGATGTCATGTAAATTATTTTTTTGGAAGTCATAATTTTTCTGGCCTTTTCCCAACTATTTTTGGAGTATTAGGAGTCGGCAGAGTTTTACTTGGAGCCACTGCCTATCTAACCTCCTCATGCCAGTTACCCGGGCAACCCGATACCTTTCATAAGACCAATCCAATGCCCCTGGGTAAAACTGGTTGTCAGACTTCAGGTTTCTGACTACCTGTAATGACTGCCAAAGATGTTCAAACGGTAGCTCAAGACAATCATTAGTGTCCAAGATATACTTCGAAAGAACCTATATAGAAATTTAGAATAGTTGCAATGGTGATGTTCTGGAATCTAACTCACACACTCATAGTACTTGAGACGTTGCTTACCCACTAGGCCACCACGACTTTTCTACGTCATGACTATCATATGTTAAAACTATTAGCTAAACTAACAAAACCTATTCCCTATACGTATCTACGCTATCAAGATCAGCCAAGCCCTCCTAACTCCCAGTACTCCACATCTGTCCTCATATATTGGCCCTTTCTATATAATTAGTTGTCCTGATAAGCGCGCGCGCAGGTGTGATTCCATGCAACTTTCCACGTTGCGTCATGTGTGACCTGTATGGTCAGCAGGGTGAAGATTGATTTCGAAGTCTTAGAATTTAATTTTGATTTGTTCCTTTAAGTTTTTAAGTTCTTTAAGAATATCGGGTCATAAATAATTTTTACTCATAAGAAGGCAGGGAATTATTTTTCTTCTTGAATTTCAGGATATTTTTTTTTTATTTTCACAAATTTTCGTTATTTTAAGCTGTTTTTTGTTCAGAGTTGTTTTTTTTTCGATAGGTACTTTTATTCATTTTGATTTTCAGTTAATTTTATTTCAGTTCTTTTATTGAAAAGTTAGTACCTAATGTATTATAAATGTATGTCTCTTCCAGACCTGGGGACTACAGGGTCCCGGATTTTTGGGAGGCGAACGTGGGGCCGAAGCCAACACGCTGAAGCCCTTTGAGACAACTTTAATGATAGTAATGGTGGCACAATTTTTTTTTGTGAATATTTTAACGAATCATATATAGCTTATTTTTCTACCCGTGCCAAATGTAATACAGATAAATAAAATACAGTCATGTATGTGCATTTGATTAATACAGTTGCACTTTTAAATACTATTCAAGCTCTACAATTATAATCTTTAAGTCCTTGCAATAGGAGCTAAAGTGGCATATCACGTAAGTACCTAATAGAAATGGTCTGAGATTGGACGTTGATTTAGCTGATTGTCAGCCGGTTTGGGTTTCCAAGAAAAGATATGATAAAGACTATGAAATTGTGTCAGACTTGCCAGTAGTATTTAATTGGATTTTCAAGGATTAGCTTGAAACTGACCTTAAGATTCTAAGAATAAAAATTACCGAAACAGAAAATGTTTAAGTACGCCATGTAGGTATATCTGCTTAATCTATGTTATGTAGGTTATTCTGAGTTAAAATACAAGTATTAGGTTTTAGACATTATGAAAAAATCATGTTTGTGAGCTTAGCTGACCAACATGATTTCTTCTAATAGCATAGCTAACTTAGCTATTATTAACAACCATCCAGAGATTTTATATAAATTAAACCCAAGGCTACTCAGAAAATTAATACTTCGAACTAATAAAAAACGTGAAAAGCAACGGATTTGTTTACCTTTCATAGGAATTATAGTTGAAGAAATGTCGTATCTATCTTATTACTCACTGAATTCATTAACCATCTTTCTACACACATAAACACTATTACTGTTGATTGAATAACCTATCGAAACTGGTATTAATATGCCAATATTTGGAGCGATGCGATAATGTCCAATGATTGCCCTGACATTTCGCCTTTCGCCCACTCTATGGCTTCATTTGGCAGTAGTTAAACCAGATCGTAAAGAGTATTCAGTACTTTGAAACTTGCATTAATGGTCACTTTGTGTTCATGATTTGAAGGATGACCAGCTACCCTAGACTAGGATGGACTCTTTTGGATAGGCCTTCCGTTCAGTACTGAGAGATAAGCTGATCTGATGTTTTTTTTTAGGACCAGGAGTATTGAATGTGAGTAGATGGAGAGACAGAGGTGGACCAAGGAAAAGAAGGATTGATTGATTCAAAATATGACATGAATAAGGAGGGAGTGACGCCGTCTCCAAATTTGGGAACAGGGATGGAAAATAAGGATTTAAGACCGCGAGATTCGGTTATTGATCAACCGAATATCAGGACACTGGTTTGTTTTATTTTAAAAAAAAAATATCGTTTCACGAATGAATCATCCATGATGCTTATTTAAAAAGAAGGAATCTTTACCTTTGAGTCTGCAATAAGCTTTTATTTCCTTCTTTTCTAGCATCAATAGGGTTTCCAGTCTCAAGTACTTCATACGTACTGGAAGTTCCTCATTAAAGCCATTTTTATTCGAACAAACGTCAGAGAGCTTGATTAGTTTTTGTTTCTCATTGTGTGAATGTCTTCCATACAATGTGGAGCGATGCAAAGGTTGGATAAACGTGATGTTTTATATAATGCTTGCTTCCGTTCCCAGACATACCGGTACCTACATAGTTTGTAACAAAGTCTGTAGTGATAACATAACTTGGTTACCTCATGGTGTCACTTCTTTTTCTGTTGGTTAAGTTGATTCATCTCAGAGGACCAAATTGGTGGTAGTTAATTCTGGTTTAGTTTTATTAAATACAACCATGTTTGATTAGAACCTTTACATGTATTTCTCACAATTCGTCCGATTGTTTAATTTATCTCAGACACAGCCAGTCGACAAAGTATAACTCACCTTAATTCATTAGCAACCATTTCATTGACCTACTGCAGACCTTTTCAGTCCATGATAACATAAAAGGCTGATGCTCCAACCACAACTCCACCTTTTTTTTTGTTTCTTCTGAGGAAAATGCCTGACGCATACACACACCGCCCCAAGAGACGGTGAAGTTATGTGAGGCTTGCACCCACTAAAAACCTCAGCGTTTGTGCCGTCTTCTGCCTTTTAGAGAGGGGCCACGAAGACCAAAGACGACTTTCGTGACAACCACAACTCCACCTAAACCTGAGATACCTCAAGCTTTTAAAATAAGTTGTCTAAAACATCATATATCCTGCACATCAAAGGCTTTACCTCCTAAATCTCCTAAGCCTCCTAAATCTCAGCCTCCTATATAGATCACTATTACAATACAACATCACAGTTAGGAGCCGGCGCCCGAGCACACGCTGACCCTGTTCCCACGGCGCATCACTTTCGGTTTCAGCCAGACGGTCCGTTCACGACCTCTAGTGACGTGCGCAAACTATCGATTTCAATGGAGATTCGCTTGGGAAAATTGTACTTTGTACGTACATGTCAATGGAAGATAACAAGATCCGTAAGTTTATAAATAACCTCATCCTCCGAGCCTTTTTCCCAACTATGTTGGGGTCGGTTTCCAGTCTAACCGGATTCAGCTGAGTACCAGTGCTTTACAAGAAGCGACTGCCTATCTGACCTCCTCAACCCAGTTACCCGGGCAACCCAATACCCCTTGGTTAGACTGGTGTCAGACTTACTGGCTTCTGACTACCCGTAACGACTGCCAAGGATGTTCAATGACAGCCGGGACCTACAGTTTAACGTGCCATCCGAAACACAGTCACTGGTGTCTAAGATATACTTAGAAAGTACATACAAACTTAGAAAAGTTGCATTGGTACTTGCCTGACCTGGAATCGAACCCGCGCCCTCATACTTGAGAGGTTAGTTCTTTGCCCACTAGGCCACCACGACTACAAGTTTATAAATAACCTAGGAAAATTATAAACTTTATATAAAAACTACATATAAGTTTATAATTGTGAATGGATCTTGTTATGTTCCGGTGACATATTGTGACTATTTGAAACAATGAAAGGAATGGGTATCTTATTTCAAAGGGAAATGAATTTGAAATAGGCTCCATAAACGAAAGATTTTCAAATTATTAGCCGAATGAAATATTTCTGAAACGTTTAAGTATAATTTTTCACCAACGTAAACTACACATACCTACCTTGTTAAACTGTTAGTTCCTACAAACTGCTTTCAGCATGCGGAAACCTCCCGAAAATAAAACATCAAAAACATAGTAGTACCCACATACATAGCATAGTAATCAACTCGTAACCTATTGACTCAGAAATTCGTAAATATCGTCATACCAAACGTCGAAAAATGAGAACAGTTAAAACGTATGTTTACAAACAATATCGACATAAGCACAACACTAGCGCCGTGACTTCATTGATAGATCTGAGTTCACGACTTGGCTTAGATATAACCGATTTTAGTAGGTACGTAACTAAGTGTTAGGTGCACCATGATTTTAGGATTTCGTTGAATTTTCACACTGGCGGATTTTCAGCTCGGTTTTTTTCGCGATACCACTCGGTGAGTAAGGATTATGTGGCTCGGCTTTTTAACGTCATTTTTTGTACTGGAAGCTGGCGATTATTTTTTTCACACCGCCTATAGGTACAAACCTGATGTAAGTGGTAAAGTCGGCCAATGTAAAAAGCTATTACCTAATAAGGTAAAGTAAAAGTATAGGTATAGCCTACAGGTAAAGTATAGGAAACTTTCTGGCATCGGTACTAGACATTTCAAATTGACATAAAGACCTTTTTTTTACATGACTTAAAATTCCCCCTCTGTCTTTTTGCAGTTGTTTAAAAATAATAACGCTTTTTATTTATTTTTTTATGGGACAAATCCTATTCTTCCCAGGACCATGATCACCCCAGCGACAATAGAACGAGTTACTTATAATGGCAATACAACTAATGGGGATAAATTAGTGATGGGTGCTTTTGTAAGTACTACCTAATGCTCTTTGGCAATTGATAATGGTCATTCTAAATCATCTGGTAGCTTTGTTAACATTTTGGCTTGAACGTGTTTTTGCCTGTAATGAGTCAAGTTATGAAGTTTAGAGTTCAGGAGATGGTGTAACTACCTACTTACATAGTAAAAAAGCTTCCACCAACGGTTTCACCTATACCAGCATCCCATGCGGACTACTCCGTAAACCCAGATAAAAAGTAACCTACCTATTAACCTTCCTCTATTAATGAGCACTATCTAAATCGAACACTGATTATTGATTTGTTTAATAAAAAGTTATGGCCTAACTACAAAAACTTAACCACCTGTTTTACACTTGTCTAAAAAAATTGTGGCTGCAAAATTAACCATATGTGAACGTCATAATTTGTCATTTTTTTAGACAAGTCTTAAACTAACGTTTAAAAGTTTTTGTGGTAAGACGGTTAATGTTTGTTTCATTAGGTACCTAGTATGTGTTTAAATAATACGGTATTGTAGTGACATCTAGTAGTGAGTTGTCGCAACACTGGACATTGAGTTTGCTAACGTTGAACGTAGAGGTCGCTATTGAGCTCAATTAAACTTTTGTTAAGTTTATTGAAGAAATGTTCTATTCTAGTGTTTTAATTATTTCTTTATAAATGTGCAACATAATGAGAAAAAAATGTGCTATTAAAATGTACCTACTGAACTACAACATTAGAACTTCATTTACTTTTTCGTACATATTGCTAACTTGTAGAATAATATAATTGTAAGCATTATATAAAGAACATCACAATGGCTAGTTATTTTATTGCAGTCCTTAGAATTCTTTATTATTTAATTTTGATGTAATCGTATAAGTTGTAGATGCTGTTTAGACATTTTGACTTTTAAGAACAAGTTTCCGTAGTGTAGCGGTTATCACGTGTGCTTCACACGCACAAGGTCCCCGGTTCGATCCCGGGCGGAAACAGTGTACTTTTTGCATTTGATACTTTTGTTTTAAGCGAGCTTTTTGTGTAGGAAATTGAAAGTTCAGTGAAGTTAAGCCTGGTCGCAAAACAACATGCGATAGCGCGGTATTAAAAATATTATTTTAGCAATGATTGAGTATCATAATATTACTTTTGCATGGACAAAAAATGTTTTTCATTTGTCAATGGACAAAAAAAGTTTTTCATTTGTCTCCGACTAATGTTCAAGGATGAATCAATATACTATACGTACGTATGGTACCTATATTAATTTGAAAGAAAATTTATAATATTGTACAAACAATAATGTGAACATCACTGCCATTTCAGTAATCGTTCTCAGAATGCTAATAAATTATATTAAGTAGGTACGACAGGTTACTTAAAAATTACTTTAAGAAGTTCAATACCAGTAACGCGCATACATGACGGGGTCATATAAGTCGGAGGCCCATATAAATCGTATAAATTCCAAATAATTTAATCATTGGACTGCTTACGGGAAAACCATTATTAAGAAAGAAAATTCTCTGAATGGGTAAATAAAGGTGACACTTTAATACTTCAATACCACTAGTCTAATCAAGGATTCCAACCCAGTAGGATAAATAATGGAGACGTCATTATAAAGATCGTTGTGCGTCGGAAACATGTCGGAAATAAAACTAACAATGACTTGATGGTTAAATTAAAATTTATTTCTTAATTAAATAGGCATTTTAATATCACATAATGGTAAATTAACTCATTATAGCTCATTTTAGGAATATTTAAAATGTTTGTCATGTTTAGGGTTCAATATGGAAACCCTTCTGTCGAAATACTACCTGCCTATTTTCTATAATTTGTGAATGAAAGAAAAAAAGGACTTCAAAACAGTGAAAGGTAAATATATAACTCAAGAAGTCTGTTTAACTTGCTATCAACTTCTAGAGCCATGTCAAAGGTTTTATTCCTTCCTTTCAAGTGGAAAGCAAAGTTCGTGTAATTTTTTTAAAAGTATTTTTATTTTATGCTTTTCAACGTCCAAAACTATTGGGAGCCGTAACCCATTTTGGTGCTAAACTCCTTATCAATATGATTGGCATAGGTCGTAGGATCAATAACGAGGTATCTACTTAGCTGCTATAAACTAGTAAGAAGTTCCCTAAAAGTTAGAATTAGGAAAACAACAAGTGTTGGAGTCTAGTGAAGAACCAACCATACATGTACTCACACTTGACCGTCTATTTTTTCCTCTAATTACTTAGTATCAGTGAACATGTCATAGAGCAATTTAGCAATAAATACACAATAGTAGATGAACCTCTTTTTTTAGTCCGTGGGAAAATATAACTAGTTTTTAGTCTATTTATGTTGTCTGTTATACAACAAGGGTTTTTTATTATCAAAAGGATACGAAAAATAAGCATGTATTGAAACAATTTTATTTCTTGTTTGCATACGCAGTTGCTTCCTAAAGGTGGCGGTTCGCGCCGCGACAGAGACGGGAGACCGAGACAGGAGACTGAGACCAGAGACAGCGACCATTACTTGACGTTAGGCAATATATACGCGACAGTTCGCGAGTGAGACAGAGACAGGAGACCGAAACGCGAGACAGGAGACAGCGAGACGGTCGCTGTTCCGGACCAGTAGTGTCTCGTGTCGCGAGTGACCGTTGAGTGTAAGTTCCGGACCAGTAGTGTCTCGTGTCGCACACGTGTTTAGGTTTAAAAATGAGCTTTTGTGATGAAGACTGAGACTCTGATTGAACTAATCAGACAGCATCCTCCGCTATACAATGCACAGTTAGACTCCTACAGAGATGAAAATTTGAAGGATAATATTTGAGCAAATCATTGTCTTCTTCTTCCTCCAATAGCAGCTTCGTTATTTGGTTGGCACGACACAAAACACCACTGACTTCATCGACGGACTCTCTTGAACTGAGCGGTCGCTCCACGACACTTGTCGCGATCGTCGGTCTCAGTCTCGACCTACAGTACATGCCGAAGAGACCGAGACATTTGTCGCTGTCTCTGGTCTCAGTCTCCTGTCTCGGTCTCCCGTCTCTGTCGCGGCGCGAACCGCCACCTTATCGGAGACGACCGCGGCGAACTAATAAATTCAAAGGAGGCTTCACACACTTTTCTGAGCCTTAAGCGCAGAATAAATAGTTTCTATTCATAGCATTGATATAAAATTCATAGCGTCAAATCTGGGATTCGTCCAGATTCGGACGATTTGAGCACTTCGACAGGGGCTACAGTGGGAGGTTTCATCAGATTTCAAATATTCGTTTCGTTCTGTGCGTTCGGTTCCAATACATGTGCGCTCACCATTAATATAGTATCCTAACTACGCCTACAGTCCTACACCTATTTAGTACATACCTAAGTTAAATTGTCAATGAATATCTAAAATTTATTTGCTAAAATAAATGAAGTTTCTTGCCCGTTCTTCTCCATAGGAAGCTACTTTTGGAATGGGCAACTAGAATCAACTTTATTTATATTTTTTGACGTTCATAAGTGCTTGTGAAGGCCTAAATGAGAAAAATTATTTGACTTTGACTTTAAAAAGTTCATAACTGGTCCTTTTTGCATACGTAGCTATACTTTATTGAACTCCTCACTTACCTAGATAATGTAGCGCGGTATCATCTACACCCCTACCTCATATTGTATTGCTGGTTGTACACAGATACGGCGGGCGCACTGTACCGGGTACACTCACCTATCAGACGCGCGAAACAACGCGCATAGACTCGCGCTTTCATAAATATTTTTATTTATTATTTATTAAAATTATTTCCTATTTTTTATCTCTGATTTATTTTATTGAATTAATTTTAAATTATTTGGAAATTTTAATTACAGTAATAAGATTATACCCGTGTTTTATTTGTTAAAAGGAAGTCAAAGGATTTGTAATTGTTATTTATTTTGGTTTTCAATTTCGGGTGACGCTCCTGGATTTGTTTATACTGGTAAGTTTTTGTTTTTATTACTTTTTTTCTCACTTGAGTTACCGCAATTTTTATGGGGACCTGCGCCTGATCTTTTTAAACAGAAAACCATCTAATTAGCTTATTTGTATACCCACTTAAGGTTCACTCTGAAAGATAGTTGCCTTTTTACTCTAAATTCAAAAGTCTGTCTGTCTTTCACACTTTCAAGCCAAAACTATTGAACCGATTTCAATTTGAAGAAAATTTGTACATAGTCTAGAGTCCGATAAAGGACTAAGTAATAAGTACGGAAAGCTTTCAAAGTGTAAGTTACCTACCTATATTATGTTTTTACAAGAGTAATCAACCTATAAGCATAGATATAAGGAAATCGTTTAAATGATAAACCTTTTCCTTAGGCATGTATTTATCAACAGGAAAATCTTTGTTATTATTTCCCTTATTACACACTTTGTTTGTAGTTTACTTATTTTAATCTCCTATTGTTAACACAAACGAAAAGGTATCAAATCATCACCTCAAGTTAATACCACTTAATCAGGAAAGACTGGTTGACAGACTTACTGGCTTCTGACTACCCGTAACGACTGTCAAAGATGGTCACAGGATAAATGATATCAAAGTTAAATAATAATTGACCGAATTATTATTTATTAAGTAGGTACCCTAAAAGTTGTAAGTAATCAACTACTTAACAACCAACGCCTGTACTAATACTAGATTATAAGCTGTTTATGTCTTTACTAACAATAATGGATGTATTATCTGAATAAAAAATAAAAAAATAAAAATTTACATAAACCGTCCTCTTTCCGACGAAATTTTTTCTAGGCCAAACACAATAATTATTGTAGTTTATAAATAATAAATACTAACCGGCCGGAGACAGAGTATCAGTTCAGTATAATGAAATAATATAAAGGAAACGGTACTTACTGTTAGGAAATTAGGTCTGCGGTTATAGTTTCCAAAGAGGTTGTATTCTAAGATTGATACTTGCATAAGTGTTATCAATAGTAATATTATAAAGGCGAAGAGTTTATTCCTTTGTTTGCTTTAATGCGCTAAATCTCAGGAACCAGGTTGTACATACAGCACAGGTCTGATTTAAAAGCTACTTTTTATACGGTATACAGGTGTTTGGAACAGTTTCCATTTGCCAGTAGTTTTCGCTGGACCTAGCTGGAATTAGTAATAATAGTGAAGAAGCTATAAATAGGCGCAGGTATTTTCTCCTGTTAGTGGTGTTCCATCCCAAGCCGAAAAGCGTCCCCGTATGTTACTCAGTAGCAGTCGTTACAATTCCACGCCAGTGATCGTCAGGCGTATTTTGAGTAAACTCTTGACACATAAGCTGGTAGGCGATTAAACATGCAGCCTACTCGATAAGAAGAGGAAGACACACATTAATCGTATTTCATTCTGTGTGGCGATGTGCAACCCTAAATTATCAGCTTTGCAATCATAGACAAATGGCCAGTTGTTACATTGTGTGAAACTACGTGAATTATGTAGCGGCTAGAACAACGTGTCATTATCATCGGAAATCATTAATTAGGTACTTCCTCACTTGTTGACTGAAACTTGTCACCATAATGTTGAGCTTTATTGCAAAAAGGTGTGTCTGTCTGTCAATCGATATGCATTTTTGTTCAGGGACTATCTATAGGTTGTTGACTGGACATTAGAAACTAAAGTAAGAGCCCTGTTTAGTTAGTCCACAGGCTGTATCCAAACCATATCCCTAATTGCTATTAAAGTAATGTATTCAGGTAATAAGGAAACAATAGTCTTGGACGATCAAGTTGGCAAACAGGCTTTAATAATGTAAATCTACATATATGGCACAGTTCCAAAGTTCAAGGATATAAGAACTTAAAGCAGCTACAGACCTATCTAGAAGCCCTTTAAGCTACCAGTAAACAGGAACACATATACCTACAACCTACGATTACCATCATCATCCTCTTAGCCTTTATCTAGGGCTGCCATCTCGAATTTCGCAAACATTAAAAAAACCCGGACATTTGGCGTAAATCGCTTATTTTCCCCGAATGAGTACGATTTTTTTTAACAAAATAATACCTAATTTGTAATCCATTTACTTAAGTTCAATGAGGTGCTTCCTTACATGAAAAGTGTCCGGGTTTTCCCCGGACACTTCTTGAAACCTCGCCCGGACGGTCCTCGGACGGCCTCCAAACGAGGACATATCCGGGGAAACCCGGACGGATAGCAGCCCTACCCTTATCCCAATTTCTTTGGAAGTGTATTGTTGCCTACAGACCCATCATATCTTTGTTTGCTTGTCCTCTTATCTCTATCCTTATGAGTTCATGCTAGCAGCTAGCTAGACCTTACTATATGATCCTGGTTCCTTCATACCACATACTAATACCACGAAATGGTTCCCACCATAGATTTAGATTTTCATGGTTTCCATATACCTACGGTTACTGGTGCAACTATGATACAGTATGTTTCATCCCCATGCAAAGATGATATAATGGATTTCTTTTAAAATAAGCCGCGTGTCTGATGCACCCTGGTCGTAACATATACTTAGTTATTCAATGCGAAGCCAGGTAAGTGCGAGGCTGCACTCGTTTTGTTCCATTTCTATATTTATTGAGGAAACTGTGTTACGGTACCTTGTATCATATAAACTTATATTTGTTTAATGGTACCTACCAATAAAATGTAGTGTCAGAGTATAACTACGCTTGTTTTCTACAGAGTTAGCTTGTTAATAAAAATATACTAGGCATAAAGAGATCAGTGTTTATAATTCTTACTATTAAATACTACGTTACGAGTAAGGACAGCTTTTTATATAATTGTTTGGCGCTCATGATAGTCCAGTACCTATATTTTGAAAATTATTTTATAAACTTATTTTCATAATACTCGTGCTTTTCTTGCGATTTTCCAGTAGATACTTACAGTTGAACGAACCGACCAAATATTGACTCTATTTAAAAACCTATCAAAAGCAACTTCTCTCAGCTTTTTCTAACTACACTCTTTTGCAAAAAAAACGGGCACCTATGCAAAATCTTGGTTTTAAGGACTGTACGTGTATTTCAAAGGGTTTTTATGACTGTAGTATGTAACTGGCATCAAAAGGGTTAGCCAAGCATGAGTGAGAGTGTATTCTAAATTTGAATATCGTAGATTTGCTAAGAAACTGGTTAAACCTTGTTTTGGACTAATTCCTGGTAGAAAGATCGTGGGCGTTTTGAAAAGTTTTTGACGTGATTTTCAAAAAACTGATAATGCAGTTTTAATTGATGATTAATGTACCTTTCTGTTAAATCAAAACATTTTTTAAAAACTATGCGTATTGGATGAAATTTTCACCTGCTCTAAATGGTCTATGCTGATGAGTGACGGCAATGTTAAGAGTTTCGGTATTTTTGTGTTAAGCGTTCTATTGTTTAGATATTGTACCCACGCGGTTTAAAATATCCCTTTCTCATAAATAAACACTCTTTAGAGGAGTATCAGTACTTTGGGCGGCGACAAAACAAATTTAAAGTTAGCAACAAATTTAAAGCAAAGTTTCACCAGTTTCTTAGCAAATCTACAAAATTCAAATTTGGAATACACTCTCACGCATGCTTGGCTAACCCTTCTAATGCTAATAACATACTACAGTCATTAGAACCCTTTGAAATACCCGTGAAGTCCTTAAAACCAAAATTTTGCATTGGTGCCCGCTTTTTTTGCAAAAGAGTTTATAAAAGCTAACATACCACATTTTATACCAAAATCTTCAGAAACAAATAAGTGCAAAGCACACAGTGAGTTACATAAGAGGTTTACTTGAACACGATTTATTATTGACAGAATGATCCATGTGAATTGAGATGGCGACCACTTCAATTGCTGTGTTTAACAGAACACTTGTTACTTTACCTTGACTTGAAAACGATTGAATATACAAAAACAGTTCATTTAAGTTAAATAGACGGGATGTAGCATAAATTGGAAAAGCTGCTAAAAAAGACCGCATGTTTTTACAGTCTTTTGCAGGAGAAGCATTCAATGTTTTTTCAATTAACCAGTCCTAATAATGGCAAAAGTCATCTATTAGATATTTCTGTTTTACCAATAGCACGATGATCTGCTTAGCAATAAGGACTCTGAATACTCTTTACAGCAACGGATGTTCTTAATTTTCTTTATTCTCTTCTAAGCACGTCATATCGTTTTTACTTGTAAGATAAATACATAAATGTCATCATACATCATCAGATTTTTTTGACTGTTTAATTATTTTTTCAGCAATAATTACACACAGGTATGTACTTTAGTTTTTTACTTGAATGTCTGTTTAACTTTAATTTATCTATTCACTCCAATGTCATGATAATTTTGTAGCTAAATATGGGAATTAACTGAGACCTTCGATAATATTGTTCTCACAAAATGTGTAAAGAATAGTTAATTAAAGTAATTAGAATATTTATACGGTTAATTCATAAATCGAACATCATTATAAGATTTAATTATATAAGTGAAGGAACAAAGCTTAAAAACAATATGAATTAACATTTTAGGTGCATACCTCAGGGTTCAATTCTTAGCCCAATGTGGATATTAACGAATAGCACACTTATGTCTAAAGTTATTGATCTTAATTAGATTTTCACGTAAAATCTATAATAATTCATACCTGTATTACAGAATGTCTAAGTTCGTACATAATTGCTCGTCCATTTATCTATAAATCAAAGAATTCTGAGTTTGTATTTTTTTTTTATGTTATAGTCATAAGTTTAAGTGCGTTGGTTCACTAAATCGATTGTTTAACTTATCGTAAAGCTAATGAATTCTTGTTAGTCACTTTATCATAATACCATAGCAGGTGATAGATATCAATTTCTATAATAATATTCTATGCAATAATAATAAACGTAGAGGTGCAATTATTCGTTTCTATTATAGTGCATGTAGCTGCATAGTGCAACCAGTAATAATATCATAGTTTATGACCGTAGCGCATTTAATGCACTTTTGTCTTGTTTTAAGTTATTCTTAGGTATATTCTTGACATATCTTGAATATGTTGGATGTCTTTATTATAATTAGCGGATTGTTGGGATAGAGTAGCTTCCCAACAGGGAACAATTTTTTCATGTCGTTCCAGTAGTTTCGGAGCCTTTAGAAGTTTAGATATATGTATGTAGATAAGACAAAATATTTATGCTCATCAAGATAAATAAATATTTATTTTGTCTAGTGATTTTAACCATTCTATTGTTGAATTAAGTTTAATTATTTGTTGCTGACAAGCCTGATTCAGATTTGATTTATTTTACAGCAAACTAAGCTAGCCGCACATAGCAGACATGATATATTATGCTCGATACATTATTTTAAATAATTAAATAGCTCTAATTACACGGTACAGTGAAAACATATAATTTTATAACGTCGGAGTTACATTAGAAATTCATAAAATATGTAGGAATTATGATGACGATTATCTTTATTTTATGCTTATCATACATAGTTCATAGCAATAATAGAGGAAATGTAATGGTGTATGAAACTATGGAATGTTTGGTCACCTGGTCAAAAACATGAAGTATTTGGCCTTTGACTTACTAAGGGCCAATTTCGCAAAGAAATCATTTGAAATACAACCTTTTTACTACGTTTCTTTGGATATAAATTGTTATATTCACAAAATCGTAAATTAAATCATTAGCTTAGAGTGTTGGAGGTTTTCCTTTATAATTAATCTTTTTATCTTATTGGTAAAAATGGGCCAAAACTAAACTAAAACTAGTGGTAGAAAGAAAGTTAACAACATTGATAGTCTTCTTGTTCACAGAAACCAAGATGGCGGGTATAGTGAAGCCGATAACCATAGAGAAAGAATATGAGAAGAACCCAGACATCTCCCCTGAGGATATAAAGAAACTTCGCGACTGGCTCAAGACTCAACCACATCTACCGGGGGAACATTTAACAGGTAAGATTACAATTTGTTATCCGACACCCTCATTTCAAAATATGGTAAGTTTCTTTTCAATAAACAGATTTCGTTGGGTACTTGGGTTGAGTAGGTCAGATAGGCAGTCCCTCCTTGCAAAACACTGGTACTATGCTGTATCTGTTTAGACTGGAAGCTGACCCCAACATATAGTTGGGAAAAGGTTGGGTAGACGGGACCGTTGGGTCATATGAACGAAGCAAGAAATTCCATGAGCACCATCATATATCATGGCAAATAACATCAGTTTTGAGAGCTTTTCACGCATGTAATAAATTATTCAATTAAGCATTATTTAAGGTTGTCAATGATTAAAAGGAAGTAATTTTTGACCTTTGCCTGTTACCATGACACCTATTTTAAATTCAATTGTTTCTCGTTTATTTTCGTCACGTTCAATCCAAACGTGATATTTTTATTTACGTTTAACGATGTTATAATAATCGCTTTGTGACCATCTTATTGTATTATTGTCTAAGACGTATATATCTACATAGACGTTTGAAGCCATGTAATTTGCATACATACTTGAAATTGCTTTATATCATATATTTTTAAAGTACTTAGGATTTATGGAAGGAAAAAATAACAAGTGGAAATTGTACCTACCTAATTATATATAGTTTTATTATAGCGTAGGTACGCTATAATAAAAGAGGCTATAAGATACGCTAAAAACTAGGTAGTGATAATAAAAGTTACAAGGAAATTTCACTAAATAAACGTTTTGTATATCTACCCGTAGTGCTCATGGAAAGCATTTAAATTGCGTAAAATTGCTCCATATAAAACACTTGGTACCCAGCTGCATCAAATTCTACTAGAAGCCAACCCCAACATGGTTGGGAAGAGGAAAAACAAGAAAGCTTATCTATCCACCACTTAGTACCTATTATGTAGGTATAATATTGAAAGATGACAGAAGATAAATTATAACTAGTTTGCAATACATGCTTGCCTG
Source organism: Helicoverpa assulta (assembly GCA_963856015.1). Classification (NCBI taxonomy): domain Eukaryota; kingdom Metazoa; phylum Arthropoda; class Insecta; order Lepidoptera; family Noctuidae; genus Helicoverpa; species Helicoverpa assulta. The sequence continues at coordinate 11,567,157 of CAWLCW010000011.1, forward strand.
TAAATACAACCATTTACAACTAATAATTATAACAATAGTATGTAATTGTTAATAATAATATAGTAACAATTCCTGAAGCGTTGAAGCGAGCTGATTGTGCATAATGATTGATATCGTGCCACCATTCATCAAAGTCAACTGTTCTGTAAGAATGGGTCATTAATTATAGGAGTATGTATGAGAATTAGTGCGTCAGGTGTTTGTTTGTTCATTGATGATTCTGAGAATTGTAGTTGTTGTAACTGCATCTATGAATAATGTTGGAATAATAACGAACATAATACAAAAGAATTGAGGCGAATCAAACGTTAGTCAAATGTATTTGTGTTTATTTTATCTTCCTATAGACTGAAGGAGCCAGATACATCTATGTAATCGCCTAAGCCTCATTTATAAGATCTTTCGATAAATGAAGTGACGCTAATAACATTATGACAAGTAGCTCCATATTTTGTGATTGCCTACCTCCTCCAAAAAGGACGTATCCCACATTCACCTACACATAATTATCTTCCTAATCATGTATACCCTTACATTCCAGATGTAGACCTGCTGATCGCTTACCACTGCTGCGAGAAGAGCAGCGAGGTGACCAAGCAAGTGCTGGACCTACACTTCACGCTGCGGACGCTCTTCACGCCCTTCTTCAAGGACCGGGTCTTTGATAAGAAAGCTGAGTTCGCCTTGAATACTGTGTGAGTTTCCATGAAGGAAAATGTTTTACATGCTTCTGTAGAGTAGTAGACAGAAACATGAGCTGGAATTGTTGGTTGTATGGATCTTGGATTGTTCCATTTGTGTATTTTGTCCGCTTTAAATTAAAACGTCTGAACTGTTTCCAAAAGAAGCAACATATGTGTGCTACAGAAGAGAAACATACAAAGTGTGCCTTAGTTTGACATGAACTCCTGGAGACATTTTGAAATATTGAATTGACGCCCTTGACATAAAAAATACAACATAAATAACAACCATAACAAATCTTGAACATTACCTTCCGCAAATACGATAAGAAACTTCAAATTAATGAAAATATTTGTTACAATGTTTCCAGATTATGTGCTCCCCTGGTGACCCCCACTGCGGAGGGCTACAGAGTGGTGTACCTGCGTCTCCTGGACCCTGAGCCGCGGAATTTCAGCCTTCCAGAGACCGTCAGGGCGTTCATGATGGTCTTCGATCTATGGCAGTATGAGGAAGGCACCTGGCCTGGGTATGTTGTTGAGTACCTATATTAGAGTAAGCGGGAGCGCACATAACAAATATTTAGTCGGCTGATAGTTGATTTTTGCTCATAAATCAGTATGAAGTACACACGCAACAACGATTAGGTATTTAGTCGATATCAGACCGACAAAAAACTATGAATGAATTCACAATTTTCTAAAAAAATAAATGATTTCCTACCAAGGAGTGACAACTTGTGTGGAGATTGGTATGAGGATAGAAATGAAAATATAACACTGTCTTGTTAACTAGGGTTCGTGTACAAAATATCTTTTACAAAAATGATGTATTATCATAATAAGTGGTAATATTAAAAATATTTATTTTGATAGGATGCTTTATCTCCATACTGTATTAAAGGCTATTGATTGGTTTAATCTTTGACTGATCGATATTAAATATGCTGATGATAGTAATGATAGAATGCTTTAGTAATATTCAATGAGAATCGTTCTACAAAGTTTTGTGACTTCAGGACCAAGGCATTTAGTCGAGGTCACCATTGTCTAGTAGCCAGGTCATCGCTCCAACAGTTTGTAACAATAGACGGAAATTAGTCGTTTGTAACCAGCTAACAGACTATAATTACTTACTGGACGATAATTAAGTTAAGGCATTTGCGACCCCAGATTCACATACCATCAGTTTGCAATAATAAATTTTATGATAAATCGAAATATATTAAACACCACGCCAAACGTGTTATCAGATTTTTGTTACTCTCATTTCGTAAAGGTCAAGTTAAATTATTTTAAGCAGGATTTGTAGCCAGCAAGCAGGATAATCTATCATATGTGCTAAGGTAAAAACATCTGAAACAGTTAACTAATCGTCTGTCAACAGGTTCGTCATGTTAATCGACATGGATATGGCAACCCTGAGTCATGTAGCGAGGCTGGATCTCATGGTTGTCAAGAAAGTCATATATTTCCTACAGGTTAGTATTCAAACATCCTCATTAGACCCAAATTTTGAAGAAAAAAATTATTTTAATGAGGTTTTCACATTTAACAAGAATTTACAACAGCTTACTTGATGGTATTCAATACGTCACTGCTCCTAATTACGTATCTTACCAGAAGCAACGGTCTTGCACAATCTGATTTGATAGACTAACAAAAAACCCTGTTTAATATTCAGCAGCTAAAGACTCCTTTTACTTCAAGAATAACCCAAAAATCCTATATAAATTCCAGGAGTGCATGTTCGTGAAACTGAAAGGCGTGCACTTCATGAGCGCGCCGTACTTCATGGACAAGGTGCTGATGCTGATCAAGCCATACCTCAAGAAGGAGCTCATGGACATCATCCACACTCACCAAGTGGCGTCAGAGTCACTGTATAAGATGATACCCAAGAAGGCACTGCCGAAAGAAGAGGGCGGGGAGTATAAGGATCATGTGACTTTGAGAGGTTCGCCATATAGAAGCTAAAATAGGTCATTTAAGAAAGTATGCTAGCTATAATTATTGTCCTCTTAATTATGCCTTTGCTTGTGCAATTGATAGGTAAATCTGATCACGCTATTAGCGATACCAAAATATATGGCAAAATACTTGATTTTGGCTCGACTGACAATTTGCACATACACATGTAATGTTATTCTATGTGACAGTTTGCTCAACTATTTTATGAAGGCAGCGCTCTAGAGGTAGATAGCCAATCCAGCTTTAGTCCACCATTGATAATCCTCCGAGCCTTTTCCGAACTGTGTTGGGGTCGGCTTCCAGTCTAACCGGATTCAGCTGAGTACCAGTGCTTTACAAGAAGCGACTGCCTATCTGACCTCCTCAACCCAGTTACCCGGGCAACCCGATACAGCTTGGTTAGACTGCTGTCAGACTTACTAGCTTCTGACTACCCGTAACTACTGCCAAGGATGTTCAATGACAGCCGGGACCTACAGTTTAACGTGCCATCCGAAACACAGTCATTGGTGTCTAATATATACTTAGAAAGTACATAAAAACTTAGAAAAAATGCATTGGAACTTGCCTGACCTGGAATCGAACCCGCGCCCTCATTCTCGTTAGTCCACCATTGATAAATGGCTGTTATGTATAGGCCGCTGATGAGACTTCGTTGTCTTATCCCAAATTTTTATTTTGGGGTCGGTGCAGCATGTTTTCTTATTCCGTACTCTTCTGTGGTCTTACTTCTCTCCCGAATTAATACGAGTTAATTTGCTGACAATAAAAAAAAAATCTTCATAGACTTTACACGCCTAACCGTTCTATTTCCAGATGAACTCCTCAAACGCCTGCAAGCCAACACAACATTCATCAGAGACGAGAACAAACGTCGAGTGAATGAGTCTCTGAGGAAAGGAGGCAAGCCTTCTCAAATTGAGAAGGAGTTCGGCATACAGGGTAGCTTCAAGAAGCTAGATATAGATTGAATTGGGAATAGGGATGAAGTTTAGGAATAAATGTTCTAAATTAAGAGCAGCTGTTTTATTTTTTTTGCAATGACCTATGTACTCTAAACACTCATTGTAGATTATATTAAAGAGCCCGTAATTAGACATAAGATTAAAATAATACTGCAGTTTTCTTGACAAACTCAAGTTTGCGAAAAAATGGTCTAATTTCATAACTCCAATTTTGTTATTCCACATAGACTAACTGTTAATAATTCTTCTTCTTGACGAGGCGATGGCTATTATGTATATAATGTACATATTTAAGATGCCTAAAATCGCAGCAAAGGGTTCTATTAAGTCCATCAAGCCTTCCTTATTTCCAACTACTGATTATAAGGAGTGAAAGCGACAAAAGTGGTGATATTATAAATTGGACAAACAGTCATAAATACATCGTAATATTAATGATAAACCTATTAGGGGTTTCGGGATAAACCAGGAGTTAATAAGCATGAGCCAGCAAATTTTAACTAAAGCGATGTAAACGACAATTTAAACACCCTTGTCGTTATTGAAATGTTTCTCTCGATTGCTATAATTATGATTACACATATTGTCAGCCGGACAAAGCATGTTATTATCACCTATGTGAGTGGACCTAGATGGTTCTAATATTTTTGCATATAAAATGACATGACTTAGTTTGCCGTCAGTCCTTCGTACTGCTCACATTCGACATGAAGTTTTTTGGGGTACTTTTAGCTGTTATGGCAATGGCATTGGCTCTCGTGGTAAGTCATGCTTACTTCTTGTAGGTAAAGATAACTTCAGTCACTCTTGGAATTAAATTAAGATTCATTAGCTGCACCAGATTTTCTTTTGGGTCTTTTGTTCATCGTATCACCATATCTTGCCACAAATATTCTACGAGACTATTAAGTCCTGTGTCTGTGTACCTACCATTAATCTTGTGGCTTTAACTTCTACTTGTTTCTGACTAGTGTCACTAGTATTGTATGTAAAAAAACCTACATTATCTTCCTTTACAATTTTAGCTTTTTTAACAAGCAAAAGAATTATTATAATCAGTTCAGAAGTTCTAGCCTTTATATCGCACACTGTTGCATTGCACGAAGAGTTTTCTTTTTTAGTGTAATCTAATGACATTCCTGTATAACCATGATTACAGGGAGCCATGAGCACCGGCGCTGAGCCAGCTGGGTGTTACGGCGGCGGAGGCGGCAGACCACCGCGTCCCCCTCCTTCCACTCCAGCCACCACCACAGCAGCTTCTACCAGTAAGAAGCTCTTGTTCAATTACCTTATAGTTTTTGTCTTTTTTTCGTCACGGAAAATGTGCGAGTGGAGACGCTGAAATCATTGGGCAGTGAGGATGCGGGGCCATTATGGGTTATGGCGTACTTGAAGGTTACCGAAACGCCTGTATGTTTGGCGAGAACTATTACTAACTGAATTGCATTAAGGCAAGATCGTAAAAAGCTAATCCTGTTTTGTCTAATCCGACATCAAAATGTCGAATAATCTACTGCAAGTACCTACTTCTCAGTTGCCAGTTATCGAAGGTTTTCTGGGTCGTATGCAACTTGGGAAACAAAACGAAATCATTAGAATATTTCATAGATTATTTATAAATAGGGTTCTAATTATTACTTCTTTGTTTCAGATGCGACTAGCGGATAATGCACACAACTACGATCTTCTGAAAATGCTTGAATAATAACAATAGACGGCACACAATTATAACAGTTATTATACGAAAATATGAAATAAAAATCTTTTGCTCCTATATTTTGTTTTATTGCATTTAGAAGTTTCTATGCCAACAGTACTGAATCCATATACATTAAAGAAACACGGTTAGGCAGGAAAAAGTCTAATGAACTTTTAGCCGATCACTGTACCCATCTTAATTTTAAAAACTGCTCAACTATCATCAAAAATACTAAAATAAACATTTCGTTACTTGTTTCAAAATCCTCCGTCGTCCGTTCAGTATCCCACTTCTCTTCTCAAATATAAGATGGCATCAACTTCACCATAAACACATTGCTCAAGGCATGGACTCAATAGCTGACTACTTTCCAACTCAGTTTCATGACTGGGGACTATTTAGGGGTGAGATTAATTTTCCCTCATGCATTTGCGCAGACAAATGTGCACTCTTTATTCCTTTAATACCATAGTCCGATGCATGGGTGTATCAATTACCAATTTCCCACACATCATATCAATTACAAAGCGATTAAATCCCAAACCGGGAATCGAAATCTACTAGACGATTAAAGAAAGTGAATTTAAGTGATATTACATCTCAAGGAAACTTATCAAATGTTTTACCACTTGCTTGGCCAACTATACATTGCTAGAGAAATCCAGATGAAACCAATGTTATTGTAAGATGAAAAAAGAAAGAAAGGTAAAAGAGGACGGGTTAAGATTTTCTTTCTAAAAAATATTTTTAATCCTGCACATATAATACAAGAACACGTACCTACAAATGAAGAGAAAAAAAACAATAATCAATTTATAAAAAATAATACAGTTAAAATGTTACAGTTTAGAGACTTGAGAGACGGACTGTCTACTTAATAATACTGTTGATTTTCTTTACTTTTAGAGCCCCTAAACATTTTTTTACTCATAATAAATAGTTCACTCCTGTAATGGCACTGTAATTTTATTTGCTTCCATGATATTACAATAACGATTTCATGTAATTTACAGTTCAAATAGTTTTGAAACAAATTACCATAAGTTTTCGCTTGCGAATTCACCCGGGTTATGTCGTTTTATTTTATTTGGCTAAATCTACATTTCAAGAATTGCATTTACTTTTTGCACAGTTAAGCACCTTGAGCTCTTTATTGTTATTTTTAAGAAGTACATATATATGTATAAAAAGATAGGGTACGTAGGTTATCTTAATTAAACCCGAGTGGTTTTTCAATGCTTCCTTAACTTAATATTGTACACATTTGTTTTTAACGTTAAATAAAGGAAAATAGGTACCTAACTACAAAATATAGTCTCTAAAGGGAGCTCTACAACAAGTAGGCACTACTTTGCAAATTGCAAATTTTTTATAGCTGTGCTAATTGAAACCATGGCGTATATTTATACAGTTACAACAATGTAGTAAAGAAACTGATGATCTTTTACAATCAATCAAACATACCTACATACTGTATACCTGCTTACATCAAACCAATCTACAATGTAAATATTTAGCTAAGCCCTATAATTTTGTCGCATCGTCGCGTACAAATCACAGAATCACACTTATCGGAACACTACATTTATAATAATTGTTATTATATCGTCCACCGGATGGAGAATAGTCACAAATAGTCAATTTCCCTAGTTCCTCTGTAGTATATAAGCTAGTATAGTATATGGAGGTAGTCAGTTCATGATCAGTAGCTGAAACATGAAGTTTTTTGGAGCACTCTTGGCCATCATGGCTATTGCCTTCGCTGCAGTGGTGAGTTAACTTTCTAATATTGCAACCGTCAAAAGCATCATCATATGCTTATTTATTTATACCAGTCGCTTGCCATCCACTAAACGCACATCCCCACAATGAACGCCAACTAACCCAGTCATAATCCGTCTAGCTTTTCCCCAAAATAGTGGGTCAGCTTCCAGTCTACCTCCACTACCAGTGTTTTACAAGGATTGCCTATCTGACTTCCTTGTTACCCAAGCAACCGCGAGAGACTTGGATCGAATATGTATATCCAAATTTAAATCTGCCCCAGTCCCTGCCCGGATCATCTAGCAACTTCCTACCTGCCTATTGGTGCCTGCCTAAACTGATTCACAGAACCTTCAAAACCCATATTTTGTGCAACATTATTTTAACTTCGTATTAGTGAAGTCAGGTTAACTGAACTTCATATTAGTTAACTTAATCAGATGTTTGGCAGTGGGCCAATATTCCTACCAATTGTAATGGGCTTAAAATCATATTTCCTATTTCACACGAATGGATACCTGCGATGTTCCAAAATAAATCCATCATTTGTATGACTGATCTGATTGCAGAGCGGGATGAGCGCTCTGCCGAAGACCGCTGGCTGCAACGGTGGCGGCCCACCACCCGGACCCCCACCAAGCGGAGCCCCACCAACCAGTAAGTCTCTCTCGTGTATTAGCTACTAGCATAAAATTCTTTGTTGTAGTTATCCATTTGCCTAGCATTGGTCTCACTGTATTCAAATCCAACTGAATGGAGCTGAATGCCATTTTAGACGAATGTCTCTTTAATCCAAGATGCAACTTTTCGGTTTAAAGAGAAAGCAATGCTTCCATCATCTAGCGCTAAACAATAAACAAGTCGCGTGTGTTTCACGTGTTCATAGTTTGAATCGATAGTTATGTCAACTGTTCGCTGTCGCGTGAATACGCGCGACACCGCTCGTAAGGTAGAGATTCATTTATAATTTTAAAATAACTTATGTCTTTGTTATTATTGTTTGTTAGTTTTTAGTTGTTTATTGTTTTGACGACCTCGATGGCGCAATGGTCACCATGCCGGACTGCCGTACCTGAGGTCTCGGGTTCGATTCTCGGTTCGGTCGACATTCGTGTGATGAGCATGCTTGTTGACCGTGGTCTGGGTGTTAAAATATGTATTCATAAATATGTATATATGTAGCTATATGTAGTTTATCAGTTGTGTTAGCACCCATAACACAAGTTAATTAATAACTTACCATGGGGCTAACCGACCGTGTGTGAAAAAGATGTCCCGACATTATTATTATTATGTTCAGTTAGATTTCAGAATAAAACAAATTATAACGCTTTTCCCTTCTTTGCAGACTCGACCGGCTAAACCACAGCGACAAGGATACTGCTACGACATCGGCTAAATCAAACAACAAATAAATAGTTGCACCAGTTTTATATTTGAATTTTATTTGTCTATTTACCCTCCACACTACATTATAACAGTGTCTTAGAAAAGCGTTGCGTGATACGTGTTCAATTAACTCATTGACCATTTTCAAATAACTCCGCTCTAGTGGAATTGCTCTGCGAACCTTAGGATGTATTCAATGATTACGATAGCCGAAGCATATGGTGCTTAAAGCACACAAGCGTAACAAGTTCTTAGACAGTTCATTACTTATTTTATAATAAAAAAAAAAAAACAAAAATACTAGGTGCTATTGCTATACTTTCAGTCACCTCGACTCATAGCTTTATTAGTAACGAAAATAGGTTCATCCGTTTGAGAACTACAATACCATAGAAAGATCTAGGTATACAGACAATTTTACAATTTGACATAGATTCGTTTTTTTTTCATTTATTTATTTTTAAACATATATTTTACATTTTTTAATATTAAATATAAAAATAAAAAACATTAAAAAATATAAAAAATAGGTTGCCACCGATATCGGGCACAGGGTCCAAGGTACCGGTGGTTAGGGTCCCAGAGACAGAAACCTCCTCACAATACGGGCCGTATCAAGAAGTACTGCCTTCTGAATCAGTCCCTTGATCCAGCCGCCTAACGAGAGCCTCCTAAGGTGTTGGTCGAGGCTTTTGGCTATTAGACCATTGGCCGTAACGACAATCGGCACAATGACAGCTGTGTCGACATTCCATATGGCGACAACCTCGTGCGCTAAGTCAAGATACTTTATTTGTTTCTCTTTCTCAGCTTTCACGAGGTTCTCGTCATGCGGAACGGCGACATCGATTATCATCGCGCGGCGCGCTAATCGATCTATCACCACAATATCAGGCTTATTGGCTGCAATAGTCCTGTCAGTGATGATAGATCGATCCCAGTACAACGTGATATGGTCGTTTTCGAGAACTGGGTCGGGCGCATACTTGTAGTACGGTACCTCAAGATCTACAAGTTTGTACTGCAGAGCAAGCTGCTGGTGGATGATCTTGGCCACTTGGTTATGTCTGTGCAAATATTCACCGTTAGCCAAATGAGAGTTAGTTAGTTTTTTTATATATAAGTACGCCTGGATTTAACTGAATAGATATTTCTTATGACTAAATAGGTACTGTCAAAACAATTTATTCCTGAAATTATTGTTCTGAAAGTGTTGTAAATTTTTGTATGATCTAATAAGTACGACGCTGATTCTTCAAAAAAAACAATAAAATAGGTACAGACAATAAATTCGATTTTTCAAGACTGAGAAGCACGTTTCTAAACACTTTTGATGCTACGATTACGCTACGACGCCGCGTGCAACGGGCCTATTTGTTTTTATGCAGTTAGCAGCGGTGAGGGAGTCAGACTCTTACTGACTAAAAACCATCATGTTGCGTCGTAGTCCAGTTATGTATCAGGGCCGGTAACTCTTTCGAACAATCCCAACAGCAGGCACGTGCAACGGGCCTTACTTGGGTTTAAAATATAGTTTTATTCCTTGCTTGGTAGTGCTGACATAAACTAAAATGTCCCTTAAAAATTTAATTTGAAGAATAAGATAATATGTTATCATGAACGCTACTGGCAGTTCAATGTATCAATAACATTATTTCCAGAAGGTTATGTTTAAATCTGCAAATAATTAGCCCAATATTTGAGTGCAATGAACAACCAAGTAATAAAATGGACGAAGATTCAGTGAAATAAAATTTCAAGATTTACGTAGCAGCTTAATTTTTTTTTTACACACATTAAAAACAAAAATTATGTAATTACATAATTTTTCAATTATTCAAAATCTAAAAAAAAAAAACATTTTAAGTTAAAACTTGATCAAATACTTATTTGCTAGAAAATGGTACATTAGGTGTTACAGTGAGATTATTTCAACATATTCTAATACTACAGAGAGTTTTGTTGTGATGATTTTCTTTCAGACTAGGTACTTTGTGTGACTAGAGAGAGAGGCACAGTTACATTTTACCTTCCTTATCGTTCACTGATAGTAATCCAGCCTATTCTGTTTGTCGAATAGCAGCCCACTGAGGTGCGCAACATTCTACAAATCACAGCTGGGAATTGTATAGGCTTGAATTTCTTTTGTAAAATGCGATACTTTACCTGTCCAGCAATCGCAATATATTTATGATCTTTACAAGAATAGCGGCTCATCAAGAAGATTATTCATAGAAGAACCCTCATTTCCAACACAATACACTAATATACATTTAATAGCACAAACTCACGCTTATAAATGCAGATAACTTAAATGCCATAATAACAAAACGGTTTGTTCCACTAATCTGAAAATTTACCATAAAATGCACCTAAACTGTCCCACCATTGTGAGATCATTTAAGCAGTAATTTGGTCACCTTGTCGTAGAAGAACATTGAAAAGCGAATTTTAGGGTTCGCTAGTCCGTTACAGTTACAAAAATTCTGGACAAAGGCCTTTTCCAGAGGAATTTACCCTTACACTTCTGTAACCCCTTTCGCCCGTGCTGAAGTAAAATAAACACGTACTTTGAAATGTCTTGAGCCGAATGTGTGATTAATTCTGAGAATGTTGCTCATCTGTTCCCTGCTCGCAAAAAGGGATGCCAAGCATCAAAATTAGGTGCCAACCAAAGGACAAAGACCTGAAAGAGAATCCTGTGGAAGACGCGGAACCAGTTCTTTGCAAGTGCAACTCCCTCTTGCCAATTTTGTTTTTAACAAAATAATGATATTAAATCGCTAACCGGATGAACAATTGTCTCATGCGAACGATTTTTATAGTTTTTTCCAGTATATAAGGTAGAAGTATATGTTAGTACTTCAGATCATATTCAGTTGTTGAATCATGAAGATATTTGGTATTATTGTGGCTATCGCGGCTATTGTCTTTGCCGCTGTGGTGAGTAGAACCTCCGCTTCATCATTATCCTCTTAAATTATTGCTACTTTTACACACAATGTATGATGTATCCTTTTCTTAACTCTATCAACTTCTTCGTCCCCTTTCTCTATTCTAATTGTCTAAATAGACAAGCCAGTTGCGCAGGATTATTTAGGATCATAATTGTTATAGAGTAGCATTTGCGCAGCCACAGTTGCACTCTCTTATTTATACCTCACTCTCGTTGCAATCGGGTAACAATCAGAGAGAAAACAAGTGCAGTGTATTAAAAAAAATATATATTTGTTTCAGAGCGGCCAGGGTCCGCCGGAGCCACCATCAGGCTCTCCCCCAGGACCTCCACCTTCCAGTAAGTACCTGCTCCACGTTACCTTGTTGTTAAATTCTTAAAACCACATTGTTAAATCTGGTGGCACATCAAGTTGAGTTAGTGTGTGTAAGAACATGCATATTTGTCTCTGTATTCTTATTCTCGGGAGCGCTCAGTAGTGGCCGAGTCGACAGGCTGAATCTCTTTTGAAAAAATAATTCATAGTATTAATTTTGATATCTTCTCTTTACATGGCGTAAATAGACTAATTAAATGTCATATAGTTAGTAAGTTTAATTATTCAACTTTTCTTTTCAGATATAACCAGTTAAATGCAACAAGACAATCGAAGCACCTTTTCAATTCGGCAAAGTTATACCTATTATAATAAACCGTTACAGCATTCTTTGTAATTTTTTTGATAAAACCTAAATTTTTAAGTGCAGATTCAAACCTTTTTTTTTAGTTTCGTCTTGAGTTGTTATAGGTAAAGGTAAACTTCTATCTTCCAAAAAGCTTTTGACGTACAAAATAGGACCAAGTTCTATATAAAATAAACTGTGATAAGTTATTACTATTTATTATTTTTATAGTGAGATGTTTTCACATTAAAAAAACATTACAAAAAATACAAAATTTCTTAATACATACCAATACTTAGTAGTAATAATATCAAATTGGTTTTAATATGGCAATTCGAGAGAGTATTATTAAAATACTTACATTTAATATTTTATATACAATCCTACATAATTATTCACAGTACAAGGTAACTTTACAGTAGATTAGTTCTTGTTTTTACTCACAGATGGCGTATGACGAACACGAATTTTCAAAATGTTTTAAAAATTCGATTAAAACATACACTTAAAGTTTACTTAAAGATATTAAAAAAGTCGATGTAAAAGTTTTAGTAAAATAAACCTACATAAATAGTTTAAAAATATGTAACAATTTTGTATTAAACTTACGTATCACGCAGTCGGTTAAATTGCCAAATATGGATAGCAGGGAACCTATCATTGTACTTACAGATTATTATTTGCTGTCACTGTTTGCAAAATGTAGATTATTCAAATTCTCAACAGTAAAATTACTTGTGACTCTTCAAATAGTTTCCGTGAATGTAAGAATTCAATCAATCACCTTTATATCTTTCTCTGGACTTCAGATCGATCATTAAAGCTCTATCCATCTGCTATTCCATATTTGGTGATCAAGTTTGTCAGCTGGTTGCATCAAAATTCAAGCATTGATTACGACCTGCATGGTTTTACACCACAAACAATATATCTTGAAGGGTCTAAATTCAACTGATTCATTGCGCAGTAGACCTTTTTTTTCCAAAGATTTTTACTGCGCAGCCAAACTGCTGACTCTAGCTTCAAAAAGATACGTTGAACGTGCGATATTTTACATTAATTGCTCATAGCATCTTCTTTATCTTTAAGTACATGCACGTCATTGGAGATATTTTCATATACTAAATTGTCAAACTTAGGCGTCCTTGTATTCTGATGCAACCACCACTAAGTACGACAAGAGAAGTCCTAGTCTACTGTCCCAGCTCCTGCAGCTGTTGCTTCTCCTCCTCCTCCCTGAGGAGTGCCTCCCTCTCGGCAGCGATCCTCGCGTGCTGCTCAGCGATCACTCGGAAGAGTTCGGCATGTTTCGCGCGGGCAGCTGCGACCGCTTGCGTTTCTACTGGAGCTGATATTACTGGAATGTGATGATAGAGATGATGATATTGTTTGTTGACTAAAGGGTCAGATTGATTTGTTAAAGGTCTGATATTGTGACACAGTGAAAAGTTGAGAGGACCAAAATTTACTTCATCACCCTTACAAAACCACGTGCCCTTACAAAATTGCCATTCAAATAATGTTCCCGTATGATAAGTTACTAATGACCTTTTATGAACACTGTGTTGGGTCTTTCCGTAATGTTATGCTACCCAGAACTGGATTGCGCTAGAGACTGGAACGGCAGTTAGAGACTAAACGATTCTAAAATACAGGACGTCAGCGTGATCCATAACAGTGTAACTTGTCCTATAGTGGGGACAGGGTTACCGTTCCACAAGATAAAGTAAACACTGACACGCTGGAAACAGACGATGGCCCAAAAGACCTACCAGATAACGACAAAGTAGATTTATCTTAACCCAATTTTTACCATACAACAACTGAGTATTCTACTCACACTCAGGATGTGGGTTAGCGTGTTCCTCAGCGATCTTGGCGTACAGCTGGTAGTGGCGGTCCTTAGCCTGCGCCACCGAGGCGGAGTCCCGAGGGTGCTCCGGAGGCACGTCGCTCAGGATCGGGTGGAAGCCCTGCTTGTCCGCTATGTAGTCCACTGTGCGGAGCTTCTGCGCGGGATCCACGTAGGAGAATGAGCCTGGAAAATGGAAGATCAGGAATTAATGCAAAGGTATTAATTGTTATAAACAAAAGACGGTAGACGTCCTAAATACGAGAAACCCTCTTGAACTAAATAACTTGCAAAACAAACCCGGGTTTGGTCATAAAAAAAAGAAAGGGCAATCATACCAAAACCAGAGACTTTAATTATTTATTTATTTATACTTTATGCAAAATGTACATCGCCGGACTTAACGCGTTAGGCGTTCTCTGCCAGTCTACCTAAGGGTGGTGATGAAATATGTATAAGTGGTAGGTGTAACACTGTTTAAGATTTAGTGCAAGGGGGAAACACTTTCATAACAGTTTTTTTTATGTTTATAGGGTTTAATGATCGTCACATACCTACTATGTAGTTTGAAAGGGGTAAACTCAATTTAAGTATTTTGCTAGATTAATTTCTTTAGCCTTCTAAGTTTTGGAGGTTTTCCTGTTTATATATCCCCCGAGGCATATGTGAACATAGGACGTTAATTAGCTAATTAATTATAGAAATTAATGCGTACTTTGATGCCAAGGTAAGTGCTCAAGGTGGAAAGCATTGAAACAAATGTGGTGAAGGGCCGCTCTAAATTATAGTAGCTGTGGTATATCGATAGTAGGTAGGTACTCGTATGTGGAGAAAAATGCCTAAACTATATAATAGTAAATATTTGATTATATCTTCGTCTCGAAGGACCACCATATTTTGTAGATGAACAATAAGGTGGAAGACTGAACAACGAAGGAAAATGAGTAAATCTGGCATCAAAGCGTAAGATATTACTTTACCTGTTCAGTAATTTTGTACAGTTATAAAAATAGTATTCATGCAAATGTTAACTTAACTGTATTTCAATTAAAGGAAACTGATGAGATCATGTTAAAACATTTTGCATTCCCCATTAGTAGTCCAAAAACAAAACTGAGCCTAGCAGCAAAAAATATACATTTACAAGAATACCTTAAAACGTATTACATAACAAGAACAAGTCCAGAATCAGTAATAAAGTCATAAAAACCTAATTGGACATCCATCTCAACTGTTCTATATTTAACTCTCAAAATACGCGTTCCGAATACTGCATTAACAAAATTAGCTCATAAACTAGAGTACAGTAAGTCTAGTTACGTGTTTCTTCCTTATGGGCGTTCCAAGGTATCAGTTTGGTACATCTAGAGCAGGGAAATGTACGAACATTCCCTGTTAATATCGCAGTAAGTATTAGAAAGTCTAATTGTTACTTCATTTGTTGAGTTTAGTAAGTTTCTGGTAACTGTTGTAATGTTTGATGGTTGTGATGTTACAGATGATGGGGTTATTCCAAAAATAGCGAATATTAAATTCTTTGATGATCTTTTATTGAAAACATTGACTGAAAAGTTATTGTCAGTATAAACTTTCCACGAGGGGAGATGGATATAAGTATTTTTTAGAATCATGGTTCCAATCACAGATCAACTCGTATTTTCATTAGTCTTCAAATTTTAAACTGGTTTTAAATAAGACAATATTTTTTTATAAATTCCAAAAACTTTTTGGATGACGATTCCATTGAGAGATGCAATCTTTGAATATCATATAATTTGGTTAGTATAGAATTTAGGGGCATTTTCATTGGAATCTATTCTAATAACACTTAAAAAAACTGACCGTGATCATCACATCATTTAACTCCTCAAACGTTTTCTGCGATAGACTCTTTAAGAAAATTATAGATAATTGTTTCCTTATTGCCGATAAAGCCTTTAGACATTGTTACGTGATGATACTAAATGGTTATTAACATTTTTGTGAAGCCAAGTAATCTCTTACTCATCTCCGATTTGTCACGATCGTAAAACTCGTTTTTGTCATAATAATCGACAAAGGTCGAGCAGCAAACACTTATAATTAATGCGAGAATTTTATGTTATCAATAATAAGCATCTGAGACAAATATTATTAAAATGTAACATGAATTGGTAAGGAATTCGGTAAATAACCTTTTGTTTGAGTGATTTTTGGAGGTTAATTGCGGACTTCAAATAATTCTAATACCAAATCCAATAATAGACGTATAATTACTACTTGACTAAGAGCACATTAACATTGACACTACAAAAGGTTTACTTACTAGATAAGGAAACCAGAAGAAAAAACAAATACATTATAGTTTAACAAATTGTAAAAGGTAGACAGACCCCTTAAAATCTCAAGGCATTAAAAAGAATGAACAAGTAATAACTAACAAATTCCTAAAAGAATTCATTCCCACTTCCAAAGTCACAATCCATAATGACATAAAAACCTAATCTAAAGTCTCTAAAGTTCAAATCACCTTTAACAACACCACTGCCATCGCTGACTTCAGTGTGGCTCCGGTCAGCATGGCCAGGGTACCTGCCAGCCGTGTACGAGAACACGTAGGGCTTCGGTGGTGGCTCAGGAGTTGTACTGGACAGCAGGTGGGACACGTCGCAGCTCGCCAGAGCCAGCGTCGCCAGGAATAGCGTGGGGCACAGCATCTGGAACATTGGGAGAAGATGTTAGATGATTTTGAAAGTGACGTTGCTTTTGAGGACGAGGATCGAAACTGAATATAGTCTTGCCAAACTGGTAGTGGATGATGGTTGAAAGGATGGAAACCATCATTAGTACATAGAGCGATTACCCTCAACACGGTTACATGTAATGAAGTACTTAATTGACCAGCCTATGCTTTTTAATGAACTTAACTAAGTTAAACACGACCTTTTCATATTCAAATCAAACAATAATTTAAGGTCATTGAAATAAAAGAAATGGGTTTATTTTGAGAAGGGGTTTCAGTAGAGGGCTTTCAATGTATGTAATAAGATATCGCAGTAGTTAATAAGTTTGATGATCAAAACTCATCAAGCCAAAGCTCTAATCTTTTAATCAAATACCTAAGAACAGAGGTGAGCAACGTAGAAGATTCCTGTGCTAGCTAGTTAGAAACCAGTTCCCCTGACCTTTGCATTATGGCGCCGATGCACGAGAGGCGCGAAAAATTTACATTTACAACGTTGGTTGGTTGAACTTTTAGAATTAACTAGTTTGTCGGTTCGTTAACCAGTAGGTATGTGGCTGAAGATCAAGACAATAAACTTTGTAGACATAATGGCCTTAGGCAATAACAATTTGATTGGTGAGACAACACAATTTGTGATATCGTTGGTGTATTTTATTTTTTATTGCTATGTAATTTGGTGATCAAATCCTTCTCATTGGATCTTTGACCTTTAATATTAGTAGCCCTGTAAAAGATCAAATTATAAGGCTGTATTGAGAAATAGATATGATGATAAGAGAGTATTTATAGCTTTTGCAGTTAAAAATGATGTCATTAAAGTTGTTTCTGATTTTATAAAGTTCACTACGCAGGTTAGAAAAACAGGTTTGTATTCTATAGAATCAGAATAGTGAACAACAACGTGATAAGCTTAGGGATGTAAAATAATCACAACAAAACCTTTGCTTACCAAAAATGTTACCTAGACTTACGTGAGAATGAAAGGTTAAACTGTAATGTAATTGGCAAATACTCAAGATTGTTAGATGCATACAAGGCTCGACAATTGGCAATGGGAGTTTCAGACCTCTCTTACGCATACAAGCAGAAGGTCAGCCTGACGATAAAATTCAGAATCAGGTAACATTAGATTAGTAGCAAAATCAAGTTATTGAGAGTACAAAAATCCTAGGTTTAGGCTAGTAACCCATAGATCTTCGATTTACTCTATATTCATAGAATTTATGTGTCACTGTTTTCATCTTTATCTCATCAAAATTCTCCTTGATCTTGACTTGGTAAGTTACTTCTCTGCTAGTTACATTATTCTCAGACCATAATGTAGGAACATTGTTACCGTGTCCGTGAGGTCTTCCATTGTTTTTCTATATAATGTTATTTTACCTGCAGCTTTGCGCATTATTTCAATGGCTTTTGGTTATGGTAATTTATAGAAACTACCGTATTATGTAGTCATCATCTGTTTTAGAGTCTAATAAATATAATTGATTTTGTATGAGATCACCAGGTGTTTTGTCGTCGTAAATATACGTTTGTTTACTGTCGTAATGTAATTGTTTAATTTCATTGTTAGTGCTTATAAATGGTTGCCTGTCATTACTGGTAATAAGGATCCTATTATTATTGTAAATGGTAGAGTTACTTACAACTTGATTATCATGATACCTAATTAAGATGGTAGTTTATTGATCAATTTATTGCTATGAAGTGGTAAATATTTTTGTTATGACGATGAAGCTTTATGCTACATGCTATAAAATTCTTGAAAAATCTCCATTTTGTAGCAGACCTGATGATTGATTTTTTCAAATTAGTTAATTACCTTCGTCATTACAAAAAACTGTGTAAAGGGTGCTAAAACTGTTGTCATGTCATTGCAAACGTTATCAGAGTTGAAACACGATTGATAGTAGACAGCCTTCGATGGCACGCGAACGAGGCAAGTGACCTTAATACGCGGATTTCCTTCATTCTTTGGCGCGAACTCAAAGAAATTAACATCGAGTGCATTTTGTTTTTTTAGGACCCCTTCAATATTATCGATGGGATGAAAAATAACTGGGTTATTTGCATGACCATTGCAACTCTGCTACTGATTAAGACTAAACATGCATTGCTGCGAATTAGTCTAGAGGAATTGATTTCACTAGGAGTTAAGTAAACCAAGTTAGTCATTAGAAATACAGTTATGAACACTACCAATACCAATTACCATGCGTATCGAAGGACCAATTATCATTCCACACAATTTCTAATAACAACTAAGCCTCTATGTAGCAACAAGACCATCTCATCGACAATTGGGCGCAGTATTGAGATCAGTCGCGCGGCCTTGACCGGAGCGCTCACTTTTCTCACAGTCCGCTACAAAAATAACCAACTTGAAACATTTAACAAGTTCTTTTGAATCGGCGTCTACTGGCCCATGTGGGGATGGAATTTAATCAGGTGTTGTAATGTCAGACGACGGGGCAATGTCAGTGGCAATCAATACTTTGGTTATGTTCTTGTTTTTGGTATTGTGGTTTCCCAGATAGTTGTGTGGGGGATTCCCAGTTTAGTATATGAAGTTCATCTTTATACTAAGGAAAAGTCATAGCGATAGGTACTCGTGTATCTACAAGATCCTTGATAATATCGTCTTAAAACCTCAATTGAGCGTGATTATCTCATTTAGTTTAGACTTCATTGTTTAAGTAGGTATTATGAAAATTACATGTTAGGGCTTTATTTTCCAGAAAACAAAAGAGAAGTGATTCTACAACAAACGACAGTGAAATAGTAACAATATGTAGAATACAAGCCGGATATTGCAAAGCAAATATATGATCAATCTATCTTAATACAGACTCAGTAATAGCATGTAAATTATTATTGCATCACTTGCAATTGGTTAGGACCGTATCTACACTGATAATGTTGAACCAATACTAGTTCATTATATCACCAGTGATAAGATCTCCAATTATTATAGAAAGCAAGATACCGATGGTGTTAAAATTAGGCCTGCAGCAATCTATGCAACACTTGAAGTTACGGAGACAATGTATTACGTTGACAATGTTATTACATGACATAAATCACAATTCGCACTGATTTGAATCCATTGCGTTATGTCCTAGTAATATCGAAAATTGGCCTAATTTGCTATGGAATCATAATTTTGACTGTCTCGTTGGCAAACCTAGTTTAGGAATGAGCATTTCTAAATTGGACAATGTGATTTGAAAATTACTAGATGCAGTCTGCTGTCTAGGTCTATTTTTAATTTATGGCACACGAAATATGCTTTTTGGTAAAACTGTATTCATTTACCTTCACCTAGTTTGAAAACCTCAAATATATTTCGATCATCATCATCTACCTAACCTTTTCCCTCTGTCGTCTCCTTGCAGTCAAACAGGATCCTGATTACATATACCTTCTTCCAAAATCACTAGAACAAGAGCCATACAATGCCCTTGGTAAGAATAACAACCATCACTTATTTCTTCAACTTTTTTAAGAAGCTATGGACACAGTCCAGCATTACTAAGTTACAAGTATAACTCCACAGGTGGTATGAAACAATATTGTATGCTCGTGTCCGCTGTTGCGACAGCCGACCGACTTAGCTTTGCTTTGCTTTTGAATCTGATGCCGATTGGGAGCTGCTGATATGGAAAACGCTTTTAAGGGACCGTTTTAGAGTAAGTTTGTTATCGTGTGGTATGCTTTTTGTATAAAGGAGAGCTTTACTCAGAAGTCAAGTTATTATGTGTCAGAATTCAGGACGCCCATCGCAAAGAAGGGGTATTTTAGATGCTATTTATTGTTATTTATCTTTTCAGAAGCTCGAAACTGTTACTGTTAAGCATTCCATAAAAATGCACGATACATAGCGAGTACTTAGCATGACAGCTTTATCGTATGCCTTATTGCAGTAACAATCAATTCAATTTCTTTTTCTTATTTCACTGTAATACTTCAATCAAAAGTCTGGAACATTGCGTTCTGCGAAATTTCAGCTTTTACAAAAAAAAAGACTTTTCTAACAAATCCGTTCATTAATACGAATGATTACTTTAACATTTCGACAACCGTTTACCAAGTCCGACACCGATGTGGATTTTTTAAGTGTTTTAATTGGTTGCATATCGTAACTTCGGTGTTTACGTGAAATCTGCGTGTGCGCACCAACATGTTGAGGGGGATTTAACAGCTCAATAGTTTGATTTCCTCGTTCTTTGTTTACATGTTTTTAATGGCTTATATCCGCGGTTCTGTCTGTTTTTGGCGGTTGAATTTCATCGTCATATTAGCAGTTTATTAGTCCGTTTTGAAATTAGTGTAAATAATGTACAGTTTAATTACAAAGATATCTACATATGTATCTAATCTTTGGAGTCTTTTTAAACAAAAGAGGTTTAAGTAGGTACCTATCTACCTTTAGATTTTGTATCATTAACTTATTACTTAGTCTGAAATGTTATTTTTGAAATGGTATAAACAAATCATTGCTGAGTTATTAAGAGGACGAATTGGAATTTTTGGCGCCAAGGATCTCAATTTTTCTCAGTAAATACAAAACGGATCAAAATACAACTTGGTTACCTGAAAGTTCATGATATAAACCTTATTTTGTTAGACGTCAAAACATGATTAGGTAACTTTTATAACAGAGAAAAATATATCAAACATACCTCTTTTTAAAATGAGATTCACATATTATGGGCAAACGGGACCGATTTAAGCCTCTTAACTTTTTTAGTAGTTGAGTATATACATACTCTTTAAAATTGTAGAAGGAATTTTTATCAAATTATCATTTCTAAATAATAAAATTACAAAACCATTTTGTCGCTTACGACTTTTAGTTATAAGCTAGCGCGCGTATTGTTATCCTCGCCCCGCTCAGACGCTCCGACCCCTTTTGGCGCCTTAGATGCGCGTGCCGGTTATGGAATTATTGTTGACCAATTCCTCGCCTTAAGTTAACATCAAAACTGATGTTCGAGGCACTGAAATAAGTTTTTTTATCATTTATAACAGTTCTTTTAGATACCCAGTAATTTACTACGAATTTTAGAGAGCATCAGTAAAATCCGTTTTAATTTACTGATGAGTCAAATTTTCCTGGACCAGTTCTACCCATACTTGCTACTTTTTATTATGTTCCTTTAGACTTATATATACCTAAATATGACGAATAATGAAGGAGTATTATATTCAAATATCAATGACTAAACGCACATTTTCACCTTGTCATACAAATATTATGCAAATGAAACATATGACGAATCTTGCGCATCCTTCTGTTGTACCCAATGGGCGTAGAGTACAATACACAGGTGACAGACGGACTGACAGGTGGGCGAGCCCACTTTCTATTAGTAGATAATTATTTGTTTAGATTTATTTGATGACTGTACATTTATTTAATTTGTATATTTTTTTTTTTTTTTTATTTTATTTTATTTATTTAAATCAGGCATCAAGGCCCATAGCAAACACAATACATAAATATTATAACATTAAAAATCATATACTAATACATATTTTAAAATATAAACAACTTAAAAACTAATGCACACGAAGTGTCGGCGTCGTGTTACGCTGCGTGGTGTCGCGTAGCCATCCTCGGAACCTCCGATAGACGACACCCTTCGGCCAAAACTCTTCCTTAAGGAATGTGTCGATGTGATGAGTTGGAACTCGCACCATGAACGAATTGAAGTTCGTATTGTGACGCGAGTCCAACTTCGCCACCCTCAAGGTCCAGTTCGTCTTGGATCGAACATACTCCACGATCTGCTCCACCGTCGTGGTGTGATGTAGACGGGACACGTACAGCTGCGTCGTTGGTACTGCAGGACGCAGCAGGATGTTGGGTCCAGTTTGTGCGGTACCGCACTGATTCCTACAAGGTGGCCTCTTTTTTCTCCTTTCTACCTTAATGAAGCCATCCTTGTCGCACGTGTCCTTCTTAGGACCAGTCTGTGGCTGTGATGTGCCACGGGTTTGTTTACCCCCTTTTGCTTTGGCCCGCTTTGTTTGCGTCACAGCGGGCTTGTTGGTGGCTGCTACTGCTGCGTAGGCGCGTTTAGGGGTCGATGTTCCTACGCAAGGTTCGGCCGCAGGTGTTGACACAGCAGCAGCGGCGGCGGCGGGGCGGGGTGCATCGTCAGCGACATCGGCGATCGGTGACGCACTCGAATTCGCCGACTCGAAACTGATGACGGACGCATTTTGCGCCCCGCGACGAGTGTTCACATTCAATACATCTAATGACCCACTTAAAGAAACAGCGTTGCGCAACAACGCCACTTCACCACGCAGGTCATTGATAGTAACCTGTGACGCTTCCATCTTGGACTTCATGTCTTCCAGGCTTGCCTTAAGACACGTTATGTCTTTCAACAGCCTGGTGACGTCGACGTGATCAAACGTGACGGGAGGCAGCTTATGTAAGTCCTTCGCCACGAATTCAGGTACGTCATCAGGATCCGTCCTCTTCAGCAGGGAGATGATGTCCTGCAGGCTCTTGTCGCCACCGTCCCTTCGGCGGGATGGCATCTGCTCGAGTTGTCCGAGCGACTTGTAGAGCAGCAGCTTTGCACTGCAAACCTCGTCCTCTTTGTAGGCTGATCTGCAGATCTGCACGATGCTGACCTCATCCATGTAATCGATGGCATGATTAATGAATGCCAAAACTTCGTTGGCGATGAGCGGTTTAGAACTCATCGCGACTAAGACGGGCAGCGGCTATTGCCGCGCAAAACGCGAATATAATATTCGTACTGTGCAGCGAAAATGCGACCGTTCTCGAGCGCGCATCGCACTGCACATAGTTATTATGTTGTGTTATGTAGGCGAAATATTTTTTGTTTGGCTTGTGAGGTGGGTGTTTTCGTGGTCGAAATCTAGTACAAGATACGCGACAGAAACCGTTCTTGGTAGTCGGATAAAAAGATGTAAGTAGTTGATGATTGAATACGAGATTGGTTCCGTGAATTACTGATCAACAGCGCAAATACTAAGAAATTATGACCAATGAATATATTTAGGTGCTCATCATTGAATAATAACTTGTTATCATCAGTCAAACAGCTGATTATTGTAGCGTAGAAAAACATGATTTTTCTCAGAAATATTAGCCATAGAGTGATCTCATAATTAGTAGGAAAAACAAACTTGAATTAACAATAAATCAGTTGAAACTTTTAGTTTATGTATTGACATTTTAATGTTCTACCTGTGGTGTCTAAACCTTGTACTGTGGGACTACTTCGTTAATTGGGATAAAAAGCCGATAAATGGGCTATCTCACACTGAAACAAATTTTGTAATCCGACTAGTAGTTCCTGACAAAAGCTAGTTCAAACAAACTCTTACATAGGTGTCTATAGAGCGCAAGGAACTGTGCCCTAGCTAGCATACTCAACTTTAGTCCAGCTTTTCCCATATTACAAGGTACAATGAAAACCAAACAAAACCTAATTTTCTTAGCATGCTAATTCCGTTCCGGCTGCTAGCGGATACGTGCAGTACACTGTAGTGCACAAAAAACTGCTCACAATAGTTGCAACACGCGTATTAGATGATATCGCGGTGCTTGCCTCACTGCGTTGGGCAACGATCCGCTCTGGCGGCCATTTTCGCGCATCATTCGATTAGGGCTGCTGAGAGTGGGAAAAAAAATAATGTAGATCATAACATAATGTAGCAATGACTACATTTTTAATCTTTACATGACAGTTCCTTTAACTATGAACATGATTATATTCACACAAAAGGCAATACTTTTGACAGCTTTACAACGAGTCTTAAATATTAAAAACAAATGGTGCCTACGAAAAATAGCACTTCTAATCTATTTCCCGAAAAAAGTTTCACGATATTCTGAGAAGTCATGTTTACAGAAAATCGTGCACAATCCCACCTGTAAGTAATTATTCAACATGTGTAGTACATGATAATGACGGTAGATAGCGCCACCTGCACGTTTATCATGAGCTGCAGCCGTGGGTGGCAGTTCAAGCGTGTACCACGAACTGTGGGTTTGTAATTATAATGCCGATGAAGATGGTAAGGTCGTAATCACGCTAAAATATTTCAGGCATGCGTTTGAGAGCGATTGTTTTCTGTTTTTTTTTTTTTTTTTTTTTGTGGTCGTAATTGCTGGGTTGAGTAGGTTTTCAAGGTGCTGTGGTATGTTTTTGCTAAATGTCAAACAATTTTTTTTTTACAGACACGAAAAATTGCTTCACTATTTGATTTATATAAAAACTAGCTTTTGCCCGCAACTTCGTTCGCGTGGAATAGTGACTACCAGCAGATTTTTGATTTGACCAATAGATGGCGCTATATGTCCGGAATAATTTTATTTTAATTTTTTTTTGTAATAAAAACTATCCTATGTCCTTTCTCAAGTTTCAAACTATGTCTGTACCAAATTTCACACAAATCGGTTCAGTAGTTTAGGCGTGAAGAAAAGACAGACAGACAGACAGACAGACAGACAGACAGACAGAGTTACTTTCGCATTTATAATATTAGTAAGGATGATATTAATTTCTTCGCTTATTAAATCCAAATTTGAAAACCATAACTTGATGAATTATAACCTTATTGCAAACTTAGTCTTGTAGAGCTAATCCAATCATTTTCTATTCGATCGCTGTTTCAATAAATTATAATTAAATTACCAGTAATAAATCAAGTCTGCCTCGTTGGTCTAGTGGTCGCAAGCGCGGCTACTGTGCTCGAGGTCTCGGGTTCGATTCCCGGGTCGGGCCGAAATCGCTTTGTGGGTTTTCTTAAGCTTTCACAAAGCAGCCCGTAGTCTGGAAGTCGGTGATTGATTCACCCGTGCATCGGAGAGCACGTAAATGTCGGTCCTGCGCCTGATCTCTTTCCGGTCGTGTCGGATTGCCGTCCCATCGGGTTATGAGAGTGAAGGAATAGGGAGTGCACCTGTGTCAGCGCAAATGCTCGTGCACTATAATATGTCCTGCGCAGCTGGCAGATCTCTTTAAATGAGAACAGCCGCCGTGGCCGGAATCGGCCGTGGACGCCATTATTAATAAATCAAATTAACTTTATATCAACTTAAGAAGACATTAAGACAGTTAATCAAATAATCAATGGATGCAATTAATTCAATGAATTAACTTGGTATTGACAGCCCTAGCGCAATGATAGAGTGTTCTTCGTTATGAGCGCTAGAACAAATTGCTCCGGACTCCGTCATAAAGTAATTTTATTTGATTTTACATCAATAAGTGAGCGATTCCCACGGTTATTCGTAACTATAACTATGTATGATTATTTAACTTGCTTTATTAAGTTTCAGATGTAGGCTATATTTTGTGTGTCGATAATTCGGACTGCAAGTGTAAATTCCGAGTACCTAAAGTAAAAGAAAGGCAAATGGTTTTATTTTTCTAAAGTTTTCACGAATTTATGTGTTTTTTTTACTTTACTTACCGAGAGTATTCAAATATCTAAAAATTTCGATACTAACCAAAAGTTTTTCTTATTTCGATATCAAAATACACAAACAACAAAATAAACAAGGCAAATATTAGTCCCAAACATAAATACCTAATACCTTTACCCAAATCAAAACTTCAAAAAAACATTATTTTTATCATTCAAAATATTTAAGGTGACATTCTGTTATTCCTAATGACCTCAGAAAATATTTTAGGTCACATAAAATTAGTCCTTTAGTCCACGATCAATTTTTTGATTTACTTTATTTACCTGAAATCGACGCAATTCATTAAAATTCATAATTTATTTTAGGCTGATTTAGTTGTTTTGAAACTGTTTGTAAACAATATTTTTGTTGGTTTTAATGTAATTCATTTCTATTATATTGAGATCATATGGTATGTGTAGCAGGCTTATATTTAGTTGAGTACATAAAACCAGTTCAGCAGTTACATCTAAGTACTTATCGGAAATCATGATCAGTAGATGCGTGATCAAGTCATATTTCTAAGATATTTAGGTACGATAAGATCTAAAATAAGTGTAAAAGAAAAAGAAACTAATGATCACGCAAAACAGAACAGGTTGTTCGTGCAATATTTCTGCATAAATTACTTGTACATAGTTGGCAAACTGTTACTATCTGGCCCTGCAATCATAGTCTACGAAGCTACTGGATCATAGAGCATAAAGCTAACAAAAGTTTAGACAAAGCAAGACTTAATGCCTCTTTTGTCATTTTAAGCGTGGACAATTGGACATATCTACAGAGATAACAACCATTTAGACTCAAGGCAAGACTTATGCATCTTTCGTTATTTTAAGCCTATAATATTTTAGAAAAAACTATTCGAAATTATATAGGTAGGTAATTCAATGGTTCAGATACCTAGGTGTAAAAAAATTTAAAAATCTTCAGTAACCTGCAACCAAGACGTTCAGTTTCATACTTTAAGTTGTTGATTAGCGTTAGATCATCTAACTACTTAGATTTGTAATAAAATTACACATAATGACGTGTTTATATTTATAAACCATCTTTTATTTTGCTTCCGTATTAAAATTCTTTATCATCACAAGAAGATGACTCAGCTGATGATTTTGGAAAAGTCTATGTGCGGAAAGAAGACGGATCTCAACGTGTCTTAGTGAACTCTGAAAAAGACTTAGCCAAGTTATCTCAAAGTTGACTACTTAATCATAATTTCGTAATTATAAAATACTGCATGTTTTCATATAATTCCCACTGTATTCAGTCTTATTATTACTTGGCTACAACTACAAATCTCAGCATGTTAACTTATAAATATTTTAATA
The DNA here is from genome assembly GCA_963856015.1 of Helicoverpa assulta. Classification (NCBI taxonomy): domain Eukaryota; kingdom Metazoa; phylum Arthropoda; class Insecta; order Lepidoptera; family Noctuidae; genus Helicoverpa; species Helicoverpa assulta. Next base: position 11,594,620 of record CAWLCW010000011.1, read on the forward strand.
TTTCCTGTTACGTATTGTTTTATCGGTGCTATGTAAACTCAATACTATTTAATACTTTTCATGAATCACACACACACACTGTCCAAAACTCACACTTTCAGAAATACACACCACATTTTACACAGTACGAGCATAAACTTTTCTCAAAATTTACTAATTTACTGACACAACATTCACTTATGTCGGCGATTAAAGGTTTAACCATACTGAACTGCTCTTATATACTCTTGGAACATTGGCATCAGTTAAACTACGATCCAAGTCATAGGAGCTTACAACTTTGCCTTATTGGTTTCTTACAATATATCATTCGATAACTCAAATGTAAACGATGTCCTACAAAACCTAGATAATGTGAGTTTCTCCAATGCAATAACATGCGACCCTGATGCTTGTCCCAATCTGCTACCAGCAAACACCTGTTTAACCATTTTATCCCAAAACATTCGGAGCATGAAAGCGAATTATACGGGTCTTTTAACATTATTGCAGAGAATTGGCGTATCTTGTGATGTTATTATTTTGTCCGAATGTTGGCTCTCTCGCAACCCCGTCATTCCGATTCTTGATGGCTATGTCTCACATAAGTCTTCGAAAACTTTTAACCAAAATGATGGAGTAATTGTGTATGTCAATAGTTCACTAGCAAACGTCAAAATTAAGGAACCGCTCGTATCCGAAACAAACTGTCTAGTTGTCGAGATCGGATCGGATACAGCCATTATTGCCATCTATAGGCCATATGCTTTTAAGGATACCTCAAAATTTATACAGTCCATGGATGGTGTTCTCGGTGAGCTTAAATCTTTTAGACACATTGTTATCATGGGTGATATAAATATAGACATTGCCGCAAATAATAAAGATGCATCTTCCCTCGACTATTTAGATTTATTGGCTCATCATGGACTCTTTCCTGGACATACGTTGCCAACACATAGGTCCACTTGTCTTGATCACGCCAATATAAAAACTTCTCTGTCTAGCACAATTTTAGTGCTAGAATCCACAGTCACAGATCACTTTGCAGTAATACTTTCGTTATCAAGACATAAAATGAAAGCCTTACACAAACACCAAATCACAAAAATAAATGAGGATAAACTAGCTAATGACATCAACAAATTGAACTTTGAATCCGTTTACGCGACAAAGGATCCTAATTTGGCTACTAGACGCTTGATTGAACCAATTCTACAAGTTATATCGGTTAACACTAAAACCTTCTTGGTCTCACGAAGACGCCGACCCATTAAACCCTGGATTACTCAAGGTTTGCTCAGGTGTATGCGCCACAGAGATAACTTATATAAAAAGTTGAAAAAAGATCCTCTAAATGATATTCTCGTGGTGTCTTACAGAAGATATCGTAATTTTTGCGTAAATTTACTACGAAAGGCAAAGAGTGATTATGAGAAACTAGAATTTGAAAAAGCAGGACGTAATTCTAAACAGCTATGGCAGGTAATTAAAAATGTCACAAACATAAATCAACTGAAAACCTCAGCCCAGGATCTCATAGACGATAAAAACGACAAACAGAAAACTCTAAATGAAATAAATTCCTATTACATAAACGTTGGCAAACTCTTAGCGGAAAAAATGGTTAGAGACCCTAGCTCTTCTGGGCAACCCGTTCCCCAAAAAGAGTCTTTTGTGTTGCTTGAGACAGATGAAGTAGAGGTAGAGCGATTAATCCTCTCACTCAAAAGCGATTGTGCGGTGGGTTGGGACGGTATTTCCTCTGGTCTACTCAAGCGACATAAACATATTTTTATTCCTCCCCTGACATATATTTTTAACTTGTGCCTTGACACCGGTGTGTTCCCTGACTGGTTTAAGAAAGCACTTGTTCATCCTATTTTTAAATCTGGGGATCGCGACCGTGTCGAAAATTACAGGCCTATTTCAGTCTTACCAGCGATGTCCAAAATACTGGAAAAGATAATAAATACAAGGTTGGTCACTTTCTTAGAGACTCGTAAACTTTTGTCAGTTAACCAATTTGGATTTAGAAAGAACCTCTCTACTGCTGATGCGGTTCATAAAATGGTTAATCACATAGCCCAAAAACTTGACATAGGTGATAAATGTGTGGCGTTGTTCCTTGATCTCGCGAAGGCTTTCGACACGGTTTCGATTCCTATTCTAATATGTAAGCTGGAATTGCTAGGCGTGCGAGGTACCCAACTTTCTCTACTGCAGAGCTACCTCACAAATAGAACACAATGTGTGAAGATAGGCTCCTACACCGGTTCCGATATGATTACAACACTCGGAGTACCACAGGGCAGTATTTTAGGCCCTAGTTTATTCCTGATTTACATGAACGACCTATGTAATCTCAACCTAGAAAAAGGCTCAATATTTTCTTATGCTGATGATACTGCACTTGTATTCACATCGAACAACTGGAGGGAAACTTATCATCACGCACAGAGAGGCTTTGATATGGTCAGTGAATGGCTTAAAAACAACCTGCTTACTCTAAACTTATCTAAAACTAAAATTATAAACTTTTCGATCCGTAACACAAATATGTCAGAAACGATTCCACTAAATATCAATGCAAAGTTGTCTCAATCAAGTGGCAGCGGTGAGGTTGATAGCTGCAGTACACATAATATTGAAAGGGTTTCGAATATAAAGTACCTCGGCATAGTGGTTGATTGTAATCTCTCATTCAAGGAATACATCGTACAATTATCTAACAGAGTACGCAAGCTTATTTACATCTTCAAGCAACTACGTCAATCTGCGGATGCTACTGTCATGAAAATGGCATATAAAGCACTGTGCCAGTCAATTCTGGCCTACTGTATCACTACTTGGGGCGGGGCAGCAAAATCACACATTATACAGGCCGAACGTGCACAAAGAGCTGTGCTGAAGGTGTGCTGCTTTAAACCGAGACTTTTTCCCACCGTCAAGCTGTATGAATATTGTCAAGTGCTCACCGTTCGGCAGCTATTCATACTCGCTACTGCCGTGAAACAACACTCCATTAGCAAATATAATCAGCAAACTAGTCGCCGCAACCATTTAGTTGCCACTACCACTCCTCTCAAAACATCTTTCAGTCATAGATTCTTCATTTTTCTAGGACCCTACCTTTACAATAAATTACACCGAATTCTTTCCCTGCACTCATTGAGCAATTATAAATTCAAACTCACTCTCCAAACTTGGCTACAGAATCTAAGTTACACAGCCACGGAAGTCCTCCTTGACGTACCAGCTTAATTTAAGCTTACACAATGTCTTTCAATCTTACACACAAACCCAAACTCACACAGATACACACACCGCACAAACACACCACACGTACACACAAACGCACACCACAAAAACACACACTTCTCATATTCACGCACGTTGCTCTTTTGATTGTGTATATCTTAATTAAAATTTCTTAAGCTCACCCATTATATGGAACTTGTTACATTTAGTACTATAAATATGTAAGCTATTAAGTATGTTATAACCTAAAACCGGTGGGGACCTGGTGACCTGTATCACAGGTGTTTCTACCTACCACAGGCGCCAGCGATCCACAACCAAAATTGTTAATTAGCAGCTTCTGTTTATGTTAAATTTATTCCCATTTTTTGGCTTGTGGTGAGAAATAAACGATTTATTTATTATTATTATTAATTTTATTTTATTCAAGTTGTTAACAGATTCATAAATAGTTATCTGCTAATAAAATGTATAATTAACGCAGACGTTTATTTGTTGTGATCATGTGTAAGGGATTTATAATATGCAATTTAAGTACTTTGTAAAACAGATTATATAAAATCTGTCTACTGAATCCTGAAGTGAGATATTAACTGAGATTTTTTTATGTGTATATTTAAGTAGCCATTACCAGATGCAATCAATAAAATTGAGAGACGATACTGCTCTTTAATCCATAATTATCCCTCTTACTAGCACATCACTCCCGATACCTCTCTAAACATTTGAAGCTCTATTATTTAAGAATAATAAATGCTGAACTTATCTTTCAGTATCAACAGGGTAACTAAAGTATGTTAGGGCTATGGACTCGGAAATTAGTTACGAGCCGCCATTAACTCTGGCGAGAACTTTACAAGAGACTTTCTTACCTCCCGTACCTCTCACGGTCAAAAATGTCACTACAAGAATGCATGTTTCTAAATAAATTTAGCAAATAATAGTGGACGCAACATGTGCTAAGATAGACCCGTGTCCGTGTCGTAATCAACCGGATACCGGAGCGGTTTACGTAAACGGTTCACTTGCCGACTGACCTTCGCTAATGAACGATATTTATACGTCTTATTATAAGACTTCATTGATTTTTGTGTTCATTTTGTTTTTTAGAATGTATAGTTGAAAATTGATTTGATTTGATTATCAACTTACAAACAATCAAGATTTTTATTAGGTATACGAACTGAGTCGGAGGTTCAACGATAGATGCTAATAGAGCATCACACTAAAAGCACACTAGATGTTCGTTCGTACCAACCACATCAAAGTTTTACCAATTTTAAGCCCTAACAAACTGCCCCAGCGGGGCCCAGCAGTCCCAAGACCTGCCGGGACTGCGGGATTGTTCGAAAGAGTTACCGAGCCCTAACAAACTATCAATGAAAGCCTTCGTCAATTCAAATCTGTGTTGGAACCATAATGTTAACCTTTTGCATAAACTAAAATATTAAATGCCCTTTTAAGGATCAATGGTTTACGTTTATTTATTACGTTGTGTGTTTAAGATGGCTATTAATTTATTTCGTTGAAGTTAAAATTTAAATTCAACGTGGCAAACCTAAAATGTGAATTGAACCTTTGCAAAGGTTTAGGTTGAAAACCATCAATACTAGCTGTATTTACCGGTTTTCTATTTATCTACATATTAAGTGAAGCTCGAGATTTTATTTCACAATTCCAAAAAAAATTGTTCCAAAAAGAAGAAAATACTTTTGAAAAACAAAAGGAACATAACGGAAATAAGGAAATCTGCGAACTCGAAGAGGAAGATGTGCAGGACCGAGTGAAGTGGAAGAAGAGGATACGATTAGCAAACCCCATTACGAGCCGGGTTATCCAATATTTTCCATCAGACTGCGTATCAGCTACCTCTACTATCTCTGAGTGATATAGGTTCACAGGACCAGCAGGACCAATCTTCAAATAAATCTTCAATAGTTCTAAAAGGACCAAGTTTTTTCATCCACAAAACAATGATAAAGCAATTCAAATAATCCACGTCAAACATAAATCACCACAAGCCTTTAAAACGGATATTTACCTAATCAAGTGCGTTTAGTTATTGCTGTTTATAAGTTAATTAGCAGCTACATAATTGCTTAGTTATTAACTTAATGTTCATTCACTGTGAATTATTTTTTGACTAGCTGTTGCCCGCGACTTTGTCTGCGTGGGCAATATAGAATCGTCAAAATACTACTTATCCCGTAGGTGCATTCTTTTACGTGACAGTATAATTAGGATTACTATTTAGCAGCCGCACAGGTTCATCGATCAAGGTTGTGTTGAAAAGAAGTTAAGTTTTCCTGGCACGTCAAACTGACAAACAATTTTGAATCATTCTTCTAAATAATATTCACAATATTTGAATGTTTTTTTTTATTTGCAATAGATGGCGCCACTTTAACCATGACTGAACCTAGTTTGCTTAAAATTTTATTTTTCTGCTCAAGTAACCTAAAAGTAAAGCGCAATTTTTCAATGTAACATTGATGATAACCCAACTAAATAATAGGCAACTTTCAAATATGCATTGTAATATCTCATGCGTCTACAGAACACTTAATAGAAATATTGGTTCAGTGCTCATCCCCTGTGTGTGATACCGTGATAATATGTAGCCTATGTCCTGATCCGACCTATAAGTAATATTCATGCAAAATTTGAAGTAAATCCGTGCAGTTCTTTTTGAGTTTACTCCGGACATACCTACAGACAAACATAAACAGACAAAAATGCTAAAAACTACATATTTGGCTCAGATCAAAGACTTTGATCTGAGATATTTGGGTTCAGAATCGATTATAGATCACCAACCAAGTATTCTTTAAAAAAAATATTCAATGTAAAGTTTTGACTTTCCTACGATTTTATTATATGTATAGATAGCTAGCTTTCTTTCAAATTATTAGAGCGCAGTTAGAAAAGGAAAATGTGTCACAATGTTTGTTCATTTATTTTAAACTGAATTGCTGATTTTACTAGTCACATGTACAATTGAAGAAAATCATCTTCTACCTTTTCCTTACTATGTAGGTCGATTCCAGTATGACCGGATTAGCAGAGTAACCAGTGTCTAAACCTTCTCAACCCAGTTACCAGTTACCCGGGCAAACCGATACCTAGCTGCTTGCTAGACTTATTAATCTACCTACACAATATACTTTGCTGAAACGAGGTTTCAAATGTGGTTTTATTTGATACTAGCCGTTTCCCCGCGGTTTCACCCGCGTCCCGTCGGAGCTACTGACCGCACCGGGATAAAATATAGCCTATGTTACTCGCAGATAATATAGCTTTCTAATGGTGAAAGAATATTTTAAATCGGTCCAGTAGTTTTTGAGTTTATCCATAACAACCAAACAAACAAACAAAGTTTTCCTCTTTATAATATTAGTATAGACAGGTAGGTATTAATGTGAGAGCTAAGAGCAATTATAAATGCAGCAGTCTGAATTCTAAGTACGATGAAATGGAGTGGCGCACTCTTGCGAAACTCATAGAAGTAGTCTGAGGAAAAGGGTTAGTTATGCCAATTTGTAACTTGTAAATAACTTGACAACATTTTACTTGAGATTGGTTTAAACCTGTTGCAGATAAAGTGTTAATTATCATTATAAATGTTTAACGAGCAGTTAACACAGAATTATATATTGTTATTCTATTACATCTGTCTGAATACATGCAAGTGCTTAAAAATATGTTTTAGGAATAAAAAACTTCATGATTTCTTACATATACAATGTCTCCAGTACATATGTACTAACCGAACATACCTATAATTAACGACCTTCAATTTTACCAAAAAAAAAATCACTTTCAAAGTTACGCGTATAAAAGGACCAATAAGTTATGAAAGAAAAAGTGCTAACAGCTGACCACGCGACAGTGATAGTGACCGCAAGTTTGTTAGACATACAAACATACATACATACAGACAGACATACATTTAATCCTTGAAATAGTCAGTGTATAAGGCCGTACAAATGTGTGACATTCAGCCCATGTGTGAACTGCATTCGAATAATTTTACCGATTCGATTTAAATCGTTCAAATGTAATTGATATATTTAATTGAGTTTTTAATTGTTATTGGAGTTTTTTTTATTATTTAGTTGAACTATTTAATTAGGTTATTAGTTAAGTATTTAGAGTAATTTTGAGTTTTGGGCACGATACACTGTAAGTCCTGGGGCCCGATTCTCCTAATTTTACTTAAGCGACATACGATTCACGTTCGACTCGATTCGACTGAGATCCAATCCCGACTCGATTACGATTGAAGCGTATGTGGCATTCCGCTATTTTTTCTTTGAAATAAACGTTTTTATCCTTTTCTATCATTCAATAATGAATCATTTTGTCTGCAAATGATTTACGATTGCAAAATGATAGTACAGCAAACTACCGTATAGACCAAAATCACCAAAATAGCAGACCAATCGCACACCAATCAAATGTCAATCGAATACGATTGGTCTTTTATTAGTAGCAGAATGCCCGATATGGTTAAAACTGCTATTGCGATCATATTGCGATTCGATTTCTATTCGATTTTGACATTATTAACTTAGGAGAATCGGGCCCCTGGCTGTCTTTGGCCGTCGTTAGGGGTAGTCAGAAGCCAGTAGGTAAGTCTGACACGAGTCTCACTAAGGGGTTTACTGGGTAACTAGTTTGAGGAGGTCAGATAGGCAGTCGTTCCTTCTAAAACACTGGTACTCAGCTGCACTCGGTTAGACTGGAAGCCGACCCCAGCATAGTTGCGGAAGGGCTAGGTAGGTGATGAGTTTGACTGGTTAATTATGTTGTTTCTTATTTAGAGTAGTTAATTTTATATTTACTTATATAATTCGAAATGTTCCATTACGTTGTATAGGCATTTAAATGTAAGCCGATGCAGTTAGAAAGTGCAAGTCAGCGTAATTCATAAAAATATGCTTAGATTAGAGAAAGATTACGAGAAACCTATTATGAATGGTTTTGGGTTAAAGAAGAGGAACTTCATTATAAGATCTTAAAATATATTACATACATACAATTACATATATTAGTACCGTACATACCTACTAATATATTTATGTATTTAATGATATGTATTGATGTATGATATAAAAACTTGATTTGTTTGAAAGTGCTAATAGTGACGAACTAAGTAGGTACTTGCCCGTGTTGAGAAATTATTTCAGCGGTAGATAGCTTATAAGCTAATAAGATAGGCTTATAATTAGGACGTTTGAAGTAAGTAGGTAGATCCTATGGGACGCGGGTGACACCGCTGGCAGAAGCTATTTTTTAACTATCTTTACCTAATTCAAAGAAGAAATAACCTAACCCAAATCCCTAGTCTTTTAACGAAGTATCATGTACATATTTACAAACGATTGCTAAGTGGGCAACTAATCAATTTGACATTTATCAAATTGCACCGCTCAGTACAGTCGAATACAAAACGTTAATTGAACATTTGTTGCAATACTGTCCTGGTTACTTGTTTTATGTAATAAAGCATTGTTGCACATGATGGCACAAAAAATATTAATATAACAGAGCTTGAAGCTACATTATTTTATGTATAATCTTATCCAACAGTTCCTAAAAAAAAAATGTTTTGAATTAAGTATACAAACCTAAAATGGAAAGAATTGTTTAACTAGTAGACAACGTTGGAATGTATTATTATTTTAATATCACTGATTTAGTGGTAAAACCGCTTTGTTCACTTAAAACTGGTCATTGGGAAAATAAAAAATGTCACATCAAAATGTTAGTTAGGAGAATAATAAAAGATTCTAGCTTCTCTGCCTTGTAATTTAATACTCAAACGAGTTAATAAGAGTCAAAGGCGTAGCAACAATGTATAATTTAAATATTTTATCTTTTCTAAGGCACTGATTAACACTTTCTACCATAAAAAATGAATTAAAGCAACCAAATTATGCAAACACAACCTATTTGACATTTGACACATGTCAAATCACTAACAACATTTCGAAAACGTAACGAACACCAGTTTTAAATTTTGAACGACACAAAACAGTAAAAAAAACAATAAAATCTCAAACAACAACTCAAGAATATAAAAATAATATTTAAATATCGAACTGAGTAATAAAAAAACCAAACAAAATCGCTCACTTTTTAAAATTTCCGTGACCGCAACCACACAGGTCCGCTCGCTTGAATGCACGAAACTGACTGACCGAACGGTTTGCGCCATGCCATTCACTTAGCACGAAACAGCACTGATTCGAGAACTTTGTCGACACAAAGCTAGGCTTCGAGGCTGTGCTGAAGAAAATTAGGCTTTAATAAAAGGCCTTAGAGTAGCTCGCACGTTGAAGCTCAAGTTGGACGTAATTATTGGTCTGAAACTCACTAATATGTCGCTTTTTACGCTGTTTCTCACATTATGACATGTTGTTAAAAATTTTTACATTGTCGGTTACCGTAAAATTCTTATAACAACGGGATACAAACAACATTGATGTTTCTTCTTCCTATTCTGTTCTTGATTTAGTATTTGGTCTAGGCGCAAAAGGTTTTCCACTTTGATTATTCTCTGTCTGCTGTCTTACGCTTAGTCATCCTATCTATATAAAAATATATTTCAGGGAATATATCCATATTTTCTTTGGTTTACACCCATCCATATTGCCACATTGCCATCCCATGTGCATATGCTGACCTGCTTTTTAAAGTCATTCAAAGTGTCCTATTCACAAGCAACGTGACATACGAGTGACTTCTCCACCACTAGTAGTCGGCCATACGTCACTATGACGTATGCAACCTGACGACCTTGCCACCGGCCACGTTCCCGCTCCACAACATTATGTGATGCTCGTTGCATCATCAGCTCAGTGATTACCAAGTGACTTTGGAATCATCTGCCAAACTTCCTGTAGTGCAGCGGAAAGTTCAGGGTTTTGGAAGCAGCTGAGAATAAAAAAAAGATTTGTGCGTTAGTTGGATTTTGATTGTTAGGAACTTAGAAATGAAGGTTGTTGTTAATACTTTTGGGCTGGATTGAAAACGATGAGGAACTTTTAAACTGGTAATTACTTTCTGATTGTAAGCGAGTCCTAATCCCTCTAAAGGTCTTGGGATTCAATAGTTGATTGCCACGCATACGCATGACGCATAATCTTGAGTGGGGCACTCAAGATTATGCGTCTGGTATCTGTCGGTTCATGTAATAGGTGTTCCCCGAACTTACAACCATAAAAGCCAAAAAATCCTAAATGAATCACATTATAATGCCACAAGACACCGTAATCGGACCCATAATAAAAAAACCGGCCAAGTGCGAGTCGGACTCGCGCACGAAGGGTTCCGTACCGATTTATAAAACGGACAAAAAATCACGTTTGCTGTATGGGGAGCTCCCCAAAATATTTATTTAAATCTAGTTTTCATTTTTTGTTGTTATGTAATTTTTTGTTATAGCGGCAACAATAATACATCATCTGTGAAAATTTCAGCTCTCTAGCTATCACGGTTCAGGATATACAGCTTGGTGACAGAGGACGGACGGACAGAGGAGCGAAAACAATAGGGTCCTGTTTTATCCTCTGGGTACGGAACCCTAAAAAGACTTTGGATACCTATGATAAAAATCTGGCAAATAGTCTTACGAGGGATATCTGGGTCGAGAAGGTTATATAGGCAACCGCTCTAAGGAAAACACTGGTACTCAGCTGCACTGGTAACCGACTCTCACATAAAGGCGATTATCACACTGCCCCGCATGATGCAGCGTAGTGCGTGGATGCGTTTTTTTCCGTTGTATGGAAATATCTCCGTTTGTATGTTTGAAAATGGAACTCGATGAGAGCCGCCGTGCGTGAATTAGGGGATCTTCACACTGCCCCGCATCACGCTGCATCTTGCGTGTCGACGCACCTACGCGCGTTCCTGCGGGAGTGCAGATCTGCATCATCGTGCGGGTTGGCGGTGTGCAGAAAGTAAAATTCAATGACCTTACTAATTCTAAGTTTGACTTGCATGAAAAAAAAAGTGCGACCTCTATTGGAAAACAAGCACAACACAACACTGAGTTGCACAAGAAATAATGAAGGCTTTCTATGTAGTTTATAGTAGGTATGCATTTAGGCTGGCAAGTAATTCCAGTTTATAACGCGAGATGGCGCTAAACATTGAATTAACTACCAACCTATTATTGCATTTTTTCAGTATTCCTGTTAAGAATCTTTTCATTTTAATTTAGTTTTTATGTAAATAGATAATACTGGTCAACAAGTTTTTTTCCATATGAACCAGACTACACTTTTTGAAAGATTTCGGTCGGCTGAATCTAAATCTGACCGCAGAATTGTTCTATTAGCTCAGGATTTTGAGATATTCTAACCTAAAAGTGCGAAATACACTGATTTTGACCATTTTTAACGCCTATGTAGACCGGCAAGTTTTTTTTACCTGAAAAAGTAGGTATTCAAGGGGTCTCCAAGAACAAGTCTTTTTCTTTCAAATGGCGTTGAGCTTGCTCAAAGATCATTTTTTTTCACTTAGAATCTCTCAAAATCCCGAGCTAACAGAACAATTCTGAAGCCAAATTTGTATTCAGCGCACTGAAAACTTCCTAAAAAGTGAAGTCTCATTTCTGTGGCTGGAAGTTGGTCTAATTTTGTTGACCAGTGAATGGCTCGTAAAATCGTATAAAAGTATCATTCATTAACAATTTAAAAACAATGTTGTGTGAGTGTGAAGTCCTAACTTTATGTCCTATTCTTAGAATCTCGCAGGACCAATGATAAAATTACCTAAGTATTAAAAACAATGGTTTTCTATAAAAATAATATATTATACTGCTTATTTACGATCGTCACTTCAATTATACTGGTGAGTATAAAAGTCAATCAAAATGAATAAAGTTATTAGAAGATAGCTTAGGACCAAAGGTAAGAATAAAAAGGTTTGGTCCTTAGGATATATTAATTGCTATAAATATAGCTTGCATTCTCTTGAAGGAACATTAATAGCACTTTTGTCTACTGGAAACCTACGTGGCTGGCGTCATGATTTCATTAATCGCTCTATATTTTTTGAAAAGCACATGAAAATCCGTACAGTAATTTCTGAGTTTGTCACTAAGCAACAGACAGACCCGGCGAAGGAATTGCCCTTTAGACCATATTTAATTAAATGGCTACACAGTCTCATACATAAGAAATAAGAGCATGAGAAAACCAAGATCTGTTTATTGCGGAAATGAGGAAAACTAGTGTAACTCGGCCATTATATCCCTTTTATTATCTATTTCACATGGTCATTTTTATAATTTGTATAATGGGGTCATTCGACCCCATACAATGTACCTACGTCATAAGCATAATGGTCATCTAACGATATTACTTAGACTTACTTACCCAGTTCATTAATTTTTAATTCCTTAATTATTGTAGGTATGCCCAAACGGGCTGATTGTTGTACTGTATATCATTATACCTAACTTCTATGACCAACACAATAAATATTGCTTTACTTTACTTAGTACATTTCGAAGAAACTGTCGGTTTGTATATTAAGCTTTCATTTTAAGACCGCTATATAAGACTTACATCTCTAATGTAAGTGGAAACTGAGATAGATCGATGGTCCCTATTAACAATGTCAGTTCTGCAAAAATAGTACTGTTCAGTAGAGCACTTCAAAGTTTGTTTTGACGATAAAAAAAATATTACATAACTGAGGATATTCAAAACACTGATTATATTATGTATTGTTTACTAAGTGTTCACATAGATAAAACTAAGAAATTATTTATGGTTAAGGAAATAAGGTACTACCGACATTTAAACATGTACAACTTGCAAATTGATTTGTCGGAAATGACACATCCAACAAAACGTATGCTTTAGTTACATGTAACAATGTCAAAAGTGACACATCCAACCAAAAAATCTACTATACGTACATGTAATAACGTCAGAAGTGGTGTATCCGACAAAATTGTCTGTTTAAATACCATTGAAAATAGATGTAACTACCGGAACCTACTTTATTAAAGGGAATATAGAACGTTTAGAATGTTTCGACATTATGGAATATTTACTTGTTCAAACGTGAAAAAACAATAAATCACCCGCAAATTCACCAGCGCGAGCGCTCCTCCCGGTGACAAAGTGCGTAGTGGCAGAACCGCGCGCGCCCCGCGCTCTCTCCTTCCCGCGGACAGCGCCGGTTCCGTCACTACCGACACTGTTGCGCGGACGAAGTTATTGCAACCGACAATATTAACTAGACAATTGACTAAATAAAATGATTTTTAATAAAATAAAATATTACGTATGATAGATTTTTTTATTGTGATTCTATTTATGTAAAAAAGTGAAAATCAGTAAAAATGTATTTCCGACATTGTTAATAGGGACCATCGAGATGGTATCTGAAGGCACACTTACATTTGCTTTATTTTATTAAGCATCGAAAATTGCGAAAATGGGGTCAAACTCGGACTTTTGGAAATGAGCCATTGCCGACCACATCAATTTGCTCTAGCAGCACGACTGGTTTGTACATATTTACATGAAATCGTTTTGGATCGAAGTGGCAGCAGCACGGGCAGTCGCCCTCAGACATCGACAACTTTCATACAGATAACTTAGAAACGGTTATACAGGTCGTTTTATTGTTCACTTTGACTTAAGTCAGTTTTATTCAGAAACTAAACAAGAAAGCCTGATGTCCTTCTCAAGGTCACTTAAAGTCTGAGAGTTTCCTTGTTCATGATTTTTCTTATCATAATTTTAAAATCTAAATGGTCCTCCTTACCGCTCTTCGTTATACATTTAGAACAAGTTCTTGAAGTACCAAGTCTATATTTTGCAAGCAGTTATTTAGGGTTCCATACGTTGCATCCAAAAGGTACGGGACCCTGTTACAAAAGCTTCTTTGTCCACTGTCCACCTGTCACCAGGTTGTAATTATCAGACAGTTGAAATTCACAGGTATCACAGCAAAAATACAGAAAACTAGAACACAATTAATATTTTAGAGGACACTCCCATTACAAGTTATGTGACTTTTAGGCCCTCAAAAGACCCTTTGATCGCCGCAGGATCGTTTAGACCTTTTTTTAATAGTAGCAACGCAATCCTTCTTGCATGATTCCGATTAGCCGGTTTTCTTTTCATTCTGGGCAGGTTAGCGTACCTTAGCGTACCTAAACAGGTTCAGGGCAATCAACTCTACTCTTGTGTGAGTGTTAGGGGTCATATAGACTGTAGTATCACAAATCACTTCATTATTTTATTTGGTCTTTTAGGCCATTTTCGACGGTTTTAGATAACCTTCAATACCAAACTTACATGAATAAGTTTTGTCAGTGTTTTACCTGAATAATTAAGTATTCACGATATCAGGTATTCAACCCATCTTTTGATATTTAATATCGATGGGGTTAATGAACTTAAAAAATATTTGAGAGCATTTTAGTTCTCATTTAGAAGGCAGCACAGGGGATTAGCGAAGACTGGAGCACTGCAGGCAACGTTAAACTTGCGAATTGGGAAAAAACTAACCCCTTTTGGGATGCACGATTATTTGACAATGTCTGATCTTATACTTATGTATTGTTTATAAATATATTGTATTTCAAACAATAGACTACAACCAAAAACGGCTACGAAGCACTATGATCTTCTAGTCATTTCAAATAATAAACAAAATTAACCATAAGACATAGAATTTAATGTCAATCACAATTCGGCAAGGTCAATTCTATTTCAAAGTTAATTGGCAAATTATATGTTATGAATATAATTGCATAGAATAACTATGGGGTGTATTGTGGATATTGTTTTTGGGGATACCCCATAAAATAAGGATTCATCGAAAAAAAAAATAGATCATCATCTGCCTAGCCCCTTGTTGTCAGACTTTCTGACTTCTGACTACCTGCTGCCAAAGATGTTCAAATTTCAAATGTCAGCCAGGACCTACAGTTTATCAAAACAAATACATAGATATCGAAAAATTAATAGCTAAGTAAAGCTACTATTTTGCGTTAATCCTGAGACTCTTCTGACGTATTCTAATTCGTAAAAAATATAATTATCAAAATAATGACACATGAATAATTAAGCCTTGAAAAATTAACATAAAATTTTTATCACAATTTGGAAACACCATTTATACATTTAAGAGACTTGAGGAGGTCCATCCAATTTTGTTTTCGTGTGCGTGAGGGCTGAGAGGTCCGGTGGAGTGTGACACATACATACATACAAACATAAATAAGTATTAACTTCATTACGTGAACTCAATTTTTCTATTAGTGATGTGAATCGGAGTGACGCGGTCGTGCCTACCATAGTTTTGTTTGTAAATATCGATATTTTTATAATTACCTACAATTATTTTTATTTTGTATTTAGTGATATTGTTTAGTGCGGTTTGGTTTTTGAATATTTCGTAAGTACTTGTCAAAATAATGCTACTGTTTAAATTGTTAGTGACTTTCTATATTTTTATTTTAAAGTTTTCACTTTAACTGAAAAATCAGTGCTATTATTTGCAATCAAGAAAATAGTGTAAAAACTTAAGTTGTTTTTATGTAAAATATATATATACAGGTACTTACTAATGCAACTATATGTAAGGTAATCTTAAAACATCAGCAACACCTACGAATTACCTACCTACCTAAATTAATACCCAGATAACTTTTAACTGTCAAAGACGCAACTGTAAAATTGTACACCATTTCTCCTTTGTGGAAAAGGATCGTTAATTTTGAATTCAGTACCAACATAAATATGAACTCCAAAAAAGTTGTTTTATACCTACTTGTCAATTAAAATAAGTAGAATTGAAAATTAGCTGAGACTCAGTAACAGTGGAATAATTAGAAATAAATATATAAAAAAATAAAGCCCGTGTTAGGTATGGTACTGGATACAAGTTTTCCCTTATCTAGGTACAGTAAATCTAGTATCTTTTCAACTACTAGCGACCCGCCCGGCTTTGCATGGGTAATAATTTTATTTAATGGATGTTACTATACATATAAACCTATTATATAATATATTCCTATTTAATCACTCTATCTATTAAAAAAAAACACATGAAATTCGGTTGCGTGGTTTTGAAGCGTACAAATGGACAGAAAAAGCGACGTTGTTTCACACTATGTAGTGATAAATAATTAATAATACAAGACAATGTGTAATATAAAAAAGTGCGGAAAACAACAATTAACACCATTCCAGTTAAGAATCTAGTTTTTATTAACTGTATATAAATTAACTGCCGTCGATTGCAACACTACTGTACTTGCGTAATATTACACTTCATGAGCACTGCATCTTAACCATTCAACTAGAAACAATGAGATTACAAGTTTCCAATAAAGAGATTATTTTACTTTAGTAACTATGAGCTTATTATTTAGCTGGAGTTTGTGCCACGACTTCTTCTTCCCAGCAAAAACACATAGGAAGTGGTAGAGGGCGCGCGTTTTATGGGCTGTCTTTTGTAAATTTGACCTTCAAAAAGTGCTGATTTTCCGCCTACTTTGAATAAATTACTTTTTATGATTATGTTATAGTTACAGTAGTTTTCGAGTCTTGAATAAAATGTGAGACGGTAAAACGGAGCTTGCAGAACCATTCGATAAATACTCAGAATATGTATAAGGAAAAACTGGTCAAGTAAACGGGTGAAGTGGCTAAAAACATGTAGAGCACAAGGCACTAGGTTTTAACTTGAAGTATTAACTATTTTGTAAAATTATTGCTGTTAAGAATTTTTTATCGATAATGCAGTGTCCAATCTCTAAATCAGATTATTTTTGGACGGTCAATATTTGTGATCTCAAAAATAAATTGTTTTTTAACCGACTTACGAAAATGATACTATGTTCAATAAAGTTGATATTTTGGCCCAAGTTAATGTTTATCTGAACATATTCATTAACTGTATTATGCTACAAAGGTTCCTTTTTCTGTAAGATGTGTAATTCAATAAAAAAATATGGGACTGGTTTTTTGAATTCCTAATTAAAGGCACGTAAACATTAAGTAAGTCATTAAAATCCGTTGTATTAAATGGACAAAAATGTGATAAAATAAGAGCCTTTTAGGTAGGTAAATAAAATATATTGAAATCGAGTCCCTTGGGCTCTCTAAAAAACTGGCGTCAAAGAAGTATATTTCCCTCTAAAGAGTACAGTCGTTTACATTCACGGTGACCATCGGCGCTAATAGTTACGCGCGTCGTCTGTCGAAAAATCCTCTGCGCTGTTATCCCTGGCTATAATCATCGGCACGAATCTTGAGCGCTGACCTTCACCTGCACAAAAGTGATAATTGAAAAGCTTTTGACAGGCTTTTGGTAGGCACCTAAAATCCCAAAAACAGTTATGCAAAAGTATGATCAAACTAAACTCTTTCATTCGAATACTCAAATCGATGATCAATTCATCGATAAACATCACAGTAATCATTATAGAATATCAGCAACCATTAGATCTATGGTAATAGTTACAACTATGGTAATCTGTGTTCAGTTACCGTGAAGGTTGCATGTATATTGAAACTGTTCAATTATGCCATTGTTTGGTAGCACGTGTAATCAAAATACAATTTCAGGCCTGAAATTATACTCTAGAATTTGGAAATAATTTGATTTTGTCAGCTTTATAATTTTGAGTCTAAAAACATCTGAAAGTCACAGCTGAGAGCTTAATAGTATAGTTTCTGTTTAGCCTTTTAATTATAGGTAGATGATGAGATGACATAAGTATGATTTGTAGATACGATTTATCATCAAACATCACCATTCCAAAATTTGTTATTTGGTCACTTCCTAACCCATGAATTGAACCCAAAACCTAACCGTCTGTCTTAAGTCATGCTTACCCGAAGGCAGTCTCCTGACCATTTTTTGAAAATCGGTTCTAAATAAACTCTTCCACCGTTCCAGAACAATGACGGGCCCAGTCCAGCAGTTCCCCTTAGCTGAAGAGTATAAGAAGAAGAACCAGATCTCGCCAGAAGACATCAAGAAGTTCAGAGATTGGGTAGACACACAGCCACATCTTCCAGGAGAACTTATCACTGGTACTTTGTGTTTTATTGGAATGTTTCTTTTAAGCCAGGAATTGGCTATTGATGAAGTATTTTAATAGAGAACTGGATTCTGGCGGTGGTTTCTCTGGAGTCTGGAACTGCTGCATACACTAGGATAAATAGCCTATATTCTTCTTCCCAGCTAAAACACCAAATGACTGAAGAAAAAAATACCAATCTTCAGTTTCATAACCAATAATACTCCTGAAATTCGTAGGTAGGTAGTTCTGCTAAGTGACTCAAAAGTTTTTTACAGCCACACACATTATGACATCATAATACTTTTAAATATTAAAATAGCCACAGAAAATAACATTTAGCCCTCGTTACAGCCGTAATAACATAACAATCGTTTTGCAACAAGCCATTAGATTTTATCTCAGTGTCATGTCACTTACGCTGGTGGGTCCAGTTTCTTGCAATAAATGTAATTAAGTAAATTACACACGCGTGCAGTGAATCATGGGAGGTTCTTCCTTAATTACGTAAATTGTTTCGCTTTGCCACAATAACAGTAGCGTTATTATCTATGGTTAGTTGAGATTGAAAAACTGTGGAATAGGATAAACTGTAGCTGCGGTCAAGTTGGAAATTGGTAGCTAAGGCAGAACGTACTAATGTTAAAAGCATCTATATTTTTATCGATATCGATAAGATTGGAAACTAGCAAAGCATTTTGGTTTCTCTGCCATACAAAATAGGACCAAAGAAACCAGAATAAAATATATAAGTACAGAAATCTACCATCTAATAAGGAAAAACGAAATCTCATAACAAGTAGGTAAAATCTATACATATAATAAATCTGTAGAAAAGTAATTTTTGTACATTGAAGAAATTGACAAAAAAAATAGCCAGCATGTTAAAGGATAACTAACAGAACCCATTTCCATCATTTTTGTCATTTTTGTCTGTTTGTCTGTTTGTCTGTTTGTCTGTTTCTCTGTTTGTTTGTTCGAGATTCACGTAAAAACTACGAATTAAATGCAGACAATGCTTATATACAAAAATTCTACGTAACTTGGGGTATTACTTAGTTTTTGTTTCATCGAAATCGATTTACTCTATCAAAAGATATGATTAATTTTGTGAATTCAAGATGTAAAATATTACGACACGCAATCTATTTGTCAAAACTGTACATTTGAATATTGTACTTATATTAGTTGATCGGCCTATTATTAATCTTTACACAGAAAATCACACCTTTATCACGGAAGAAAAAAAAATGTAAATTTTGTTTAGCCAAGGTTAAAGTAGCTCCATCTGTGGTAAATAAAATACATCCAATTTGTCAAAGGAGCGAGGTGGTAAATGACAATACTACCATACATTCTTTATAGAGGATTATTATTTCAACAGATGGAGTTGTGTATTTTCCGTAATTCACCATATTTTAACACGTAGTGTAATTTTTCGATAGACATTTCAATAGTGTTTGTCAGTTTGCCGTGCCACATCAAAATCCAACTATAATTATTACCTTGATAAAAAGAAAATTAATAGTTCTCAGCCAAATTTAAAACGGTGCCATCTAAATTATTTTTTGAACATTATGTCAAAAATGATGACTTTAGTGGAACAATTAATTATCATTTAAAGTTACAGATGGAGTTCATATCAGGATTTTTTCATAAACATAGTTTAGCTTATCTTCCACTAATGTGGTGGCCTTAAAACAAATTACTTTGAGTGAGAAGTATTAAGTAGACCTTAATTATTTTTTTTGATGCAAAATATGTAAACTTAATCCTAGAAGAAATGAGGATCTATCTCTCGCAAGCGCTGCTAAGCGTGAGGTAGGTAATGTAGGATTCTGTAGCTTTAAAAAACAAGCCCAGGTACAAAGTGCAGATAAGAAATGGGAGCTTTCTCGATTTAATACCATACACACGTAAAATGCTTTATGCGTCTGAAAACGTACAAATTACGCGCCGCATACCAGAGACATGCTTACTTTCAACTTCTGATCGCAAATACACTGTTCACGATTACGAACAGTCTCAGTAAGACCCGAGCCAAGTCTAAAAAAACACCTTTTATATAAAACTACGTTTGATGTCATTTAATTACAAAGACAGAATTGTTCTCTGTTGCAAATCCTATCCACCTATATCCTATCCTAATCCAGAATGCTTTGCACAAAAACCAATGGTATCCTATTCGAGAAGTCAAAAGACTTGACCTGCCAACGTCAGCTTCTGCGCTAAGCAAGTGTTCTTAATAGTACCATCAGAATTACATTCATCGTTGAATGAGGTGATTAAATTTTCAGAAACCACAATAACAGTAGGGGCCAAAGCGTATGATCGCTATATAGAGCTCTGATTGGCCCCAGGTGATCAAGTCAGGTCTGATTTGTTTGTTCATCAGATCTTTGAAAGTGTTTCGGTGGATACTTACTGTCGTCCTGTTTACGTGTGACACAAAATATGGTATATAAACGTCCTCCGCAAAATTTTCCCGGTGTGCGGTAGTGACGCACAGTATACAACACTTATGTTTCTTTTGATTTGCTGGCTCCACCAAGAAATGACAAATTGCGAGCGTACATTTTGAAAATCTTGGCAAAACTGCAGGTTTCAAGTACGAAAACATGAAGTGGACTCGCACAGATACGTACATTTTGCCTATTCGTGAACTAATGCAAACATTTCGGTGGAGTCCCGGCTTAGGCCACCACATTAGGCGTGCGCGATCCTCGGGCGTGTGAGTAGCGCGGGCGTCGCGCGTGCGTCGCGAGCGCGTTGCGTGAGCGTCGCGTTTTGCTGCCCTGCGGCATTTGAAGCGCGCTCGCGGCGCGCACGCGCCGCTCTCCTTGACGTTTAACTGCTAAGGCGTTTAGCGGGCGGCGGGGATAGCGGGCGAAGGGGTAAGAACGCAACTCGAGCGCCGCGTGCTCGCCGCGAGCGCGTCGCTTGCACTTTTCACACATGCCGCAGGGCAGCAAAACGCGACGTTCACGCAGCGCGCTCGCGACGCCCGCGCTACTCACACGCCCGAGGATCGCGCACGCCTAATGTGGGGTCAGCCTTACCATAGTGAGTAAGTGCACAGAAAATTCCCGTCATACAACAAGCTCCGACTATACAGGTTTTAGTGTTGGTGGTCTAAGTGACGTTCCGCCACAAGTGTTTCTCCCCAGTAGTGAAACTATCCTACCCTATGCGCCTGCTGATGATGATGACTCATTTTATCATCCATCCAGCTATTCCCCAACTATGTTGGTGTTGGCTTCCAGTCACCGAATCTGTTTGAGTACCAATATTTTGCTTGGAGCGACTACCTATCTACCTATCTTCAATCCAGTCAACTACACAAGACGATATCCATGGTAAGACTGACAGACTTTCTGGCTTCTGATTAGTCGCAGCAGTTGCAGAAAATGTACAAATGACAGCTTTGGCTTTGTCAGACTCAAAGCATATAGACATAGATTATAGCTGTTTCCTGTGAAAATTACTTACGCACCATACGTAATAATTTTCCAAATTGGCTGACTAGATCCAGAGATATTCACAACGTCACAAACTTTACTTCTTTTGTTTAGATAAATGGTCACATCCACAACACAACCTTGATCAATGAATCTATGCGACTGCTAAGTGCTAATCCTAATTATACTGTCACGTGAAAGAATGCACCTACGGGATAAGTAGTATTTTGACTATTCTATATTGCCCACGCAGACGACGTTGCGGGCAACAGCTAGTACCTAAATAAACAGGCACATTCATACAAAATCTTCTTATTATGCAGTCTGCGTGCATTTGTAAGATAATCGTCAGTTCATGTACAAGACGCCATAATGATACCATCTTAGTAGTTGTTCTGTTATGGCAGTTGTGACGTCACAACTAGATGCTGAGTGCCTAGGAATGTAACTATTTGAACTGGTCAACTGACCTTTGAACTGTGATGAGATCTTGATAAAAACATTACATTACCTCTATATTTCCAAGATTGTCATATCATATTAATTATAGCTTACTAAAAGCCGGCCATAGGTATTCTGTTTTTTCTTTGTGGGTGGGGATCATCAAAAGAGACTAAGCTTGTTTGGAGTAACCCAAAATTATTGTAGAAAAAACAATTAAGACCATTTAAACAGTCTGGGGAGTAAAAGAAAGCAAGAACTCGCAACTCATGACGATAGAGAAATTGGTTATTAGATGATGGAAAAATTGACAAAATATCTTCTCCTAATTTCAGACCTAGACCTGATCTTAACCTACCACTGCTGTAACCGCAGCTCCGAGGTGTCGAAGCAAGTGCTGGACCTGCACTACACGCTGAAGACACTCTTCACCAACTTCTTCAAGGACAGGATAGTGGACGACAAGATATTGAAGACTATGAGCTACTAGTATGTAAAAGCTTAGCTATCTATACTAATATCCAAACTAATATTATAAATGCGAAAGTAACTCTGTCTGTCTGTCTGTCTGTCTGTCTTTCTGTCTGTCTGTCTGTCTTTTCTTCACGCCTAAACTACTGAACCGATTTGTGTGAAATTTGGTACAGACATAGTTTGAAACTTGAGAAAGGACATAGGATAGTTTTTATTACAAAAAATAAAAATAAAAAATAAAATTTATTCCGGACATACAGCGCCATCTATTGGTCAAACCAAAAATCTGGAGGAAGTCACTATTCCACGCGAACGAAGTCGCGGGCAAAAGCTAGTAATATATAAAAAAATATTGTTTGTACCCTAAAGGCTCCGAAAGTACCGAACCGATTAGAAAAAAATATATTTTACTATTTGAAATCGATCTCAGTGGCGTGCACTTGGAGAGGCCTATGTCCAGCAGTGGACTGCGATAGGCTGATGATGATGATGATGATGATGATTGGAAAGCTACACTCTTGCGGGCGTACCGGTTGTAGTTCCCTCGGGACGAGGGTAAAACCGCGGGAAAACGGCTAGTTTCCTATAAGATTGAGTGAAAGAGAATCAGAAAATGTTTTAAAGTTTTTTTGTAATGGCACTCCTGAATAAAGTCATTCCCATTCTCTGAACTATTATAATTATGTTTTTATACAATAAAAATAATATTTTCAGTGTATTAGCTCCGTTAGAAACACGAGGATACGACGGGTCTGCCATCTTCTTCTGCAGATTACTCGACTACGATGCCAAGAATTTCGTCTTTGCTGATGCTGTCAGGTAAACACACTACTGTAACATTTTAGCTAAGATTTATCGTTGCCGGTAGTACATATGCACATACATATGTACTACTGCGATGTTGGGAAGACGTTAAGGGTCCCAAATTTATTATCCTTTCAATGCCATGAGAATATGAAGGACCAGGGTGAGATTTTTTCCTAAAGGGGTAGAAACGTAGCTGAAAGAATAATAATTAAGTATTTATTTTATTTCTCTCTCCATCATTAAAATCGTTCCCCTATTTTCCAGGGCGTGCTTAATGCTGGTGGACCTATGGCAATACGAGGAAGGCACGTGGCCAGGGTTCATGATCATCATCGACCTGGACCACTGCACACTGTCACACATCGCCAGACTCGACCTGCAGTCTGTGCAGCAGTTCCTGTACTTCCTTCAGGTAAAGAATAAACACGATCAGATGTTATAAGTCAGGATACTCTGGTTGTGGCAGCAAACGTCGCGTAGGGTAATATGGATACGCATAGGGTTGTATGAACTCTCATGGAGAGGATATTTCAATTTAAACTAATTGCCACAGTCACGTTAATTGAAATCTGAACTTGTACTGAGATAATATATGTAAGTACAACCTTTTGTAATGAAAATCAAAACCAGTAGCAGGTATGACAATTATTATTGCAACTAGTAACTAAGTAGTATGCGAGTCACTATATACTATGTAGAAACCTCAAATAAACATTAAAAAGAAACAAACCCCAGATATCATATCAAAGTAATATGGTAATACACACTTGACAGTTCGATAACTCACTTCCAAAATTCTCATTTCCAGGAAGCCATGCTCCTCAAAATAAAAAGCTTACACTTCCTAAACGCGCCATCGTTCATGGACAAGCTGATGATGATCCTGCGGCCGTTCATGAAGAAGGAGCTGCTAGATATGCTGAGCATCCACCAGATTGGCTCCAGGACTATTGAGAAGTTCATGCCCATTGAGGGACTGCCGAAAGGCGCTGGCGGACAGTATAAGAGTTTGGAGCAAGTCAGAGGTAGGTTTAGCAGAAAATGTTCACTTACGAAATTAATATTTGGTACCTTGTCCTAACGTATTGCGATTGTATTTTTTACAAGACTTTTTAAGATATAATAAAAGTTACTTTGATAGCTTTTGGCCTGTTCAAAAGTGTCCATGTTGAAAAAAATTGTAGCACACTGTCTACAATTGTACCTGTTTTAACATATGGAATGCTAATAAAGAATTGAGTATTGAGTAGATGACATCGTAACACAAACTTTTCCCAAAAACGGATTTGACAGAGTTGCATCATACGTTTGCCAATACATTTCTGATGATCCAGAACTAATATTATTTCCATTCTGACTGGATTCTAAAGCTATGACAATACTTCTTCCAGATGACAATATAACAAAAATGAAGAACTCCAAGCAATTCTTCGTGGAAGAGAACAAGAAGCGAGTGGTGGAAGCCAAGAGACCTGGCAAGCCGAAGACTATCTCAGACATCTTCGGCGGAGTCGAGGGGTCCTTCAAAAAGCTGGATATTGATTGATTGACCATTGGAATATATCTTAGAGTAATTGAGAGATTGATTAAATGTTGTGTTGGGTTATTAGATTTTTAAGGTTTGAAGCTTTTTATTTTCCGTGACCTTTGTGCTACGAGCAAATTATACTTATTTCGTAGACATTTTTGCTCGGATTTAAGTTGTAGGAGTTTTATAAATAAATCAATCATCATTCATGATGAAGCATTGATAATTGGTATGCATTGACCAGTTATCTATTTAACATAATTTCTTACATAGTCACATCTTAATTTGAGAAAAAGTATTACGTAATAGCCTAACGAAAGAGTTGTAATATTTAAAGAGTTCAGAGGAAAAATAGCAAGCGTCTCGATGATGTGATATTACACCAGTGAACATCAAGCTCTATACAAAACATTGAAAAAAGTTTGGGTAAAGAAGAAAGGTACTTAGAGTTAATATTATACGTGATCTTAAAAAGGTACCTTTTTAAAAGATGATGGTTCCTAGCACTAAAGCTGACGAATAACGCAAGATTGCAATTTTGCTCTAAATA
Organism: Helicoverpa assulta; assembly: GCA_963856015.1. NCBI lineage: Eukaryota > Metazoa > Arthropoda > Insecta > Lepidoptera > Noctuidae > Helicoverpa > Helicoverpa assulta. Next base: position 11,620,188 of record CAWLCW010000011.1, read on the forward strand.
TATTAGAAGGCGCATCACTGAAGTTGTTCTAACTAAGCTCAAAATTAAAAAAACAACTGAAGCACAGTTAAACTCATTAAGACCAATTATGGTTTGTAATGAACTAAAAATGTTTACCCAATAATAAAATTGGTTTTAAATATCTCTTACTAGCTTCTGCCAGCGGTTTCCTCGGTAACCTCGGCACGGACCCGGATAAAAAGTAGCCTATAGCCTTCCTCGATAAATGGGCTATCTAACACTGAAAGAATTTTTCAAATCGGACCAGTAGTTCCTGAGATTAGCGCGTTCAAACAAACAAACAAACAAACTCTTTAGCTTTATAATATTAGTATAGATATAAGTTTGTAAATAAGCACTGATATCTTCTTAATGTGGACTTGCTTAACGAATTTTACGGCTATTAAGTACATTAAGTAAATAAACTCAAATCAAACTTGAAAGTTTTCAAAATCAAAAACCGACCTCTTAATAGCTAAACATAAAATAAATTGGTCAGGTTTTATACTGACTGGGACATTATTACTTATATGAATAAGGTTTAAGCACAACCCGGGTGTGCTGCGTCACCTGCAGCTGTGCGTACGTGTGGAGATGGCGGCGGCCGCCATTGCTGGCCGTGCCTCCCGCCAGAACCAATCTGCTGGCGAAGGCACCCCTCACCCGCACAATACGGGAAGTGCATAAGAGGATTGATTTGTTTTCGTGAAATCTGAGTGAATTTGCAATAGTATTGTTAAGTATTATTAGTTATATGTAGTACTTATTAGGAGATATTGTGTTATTTAGTTGTTTTAATAATGTTAATTTTTATATATAACTAGCTTTTGCCCGCGACTTCGTTCGCGTGGAATAGTGGCATCCGGCAGATTTTTGGTTTGAACAATAGATGGCGCTGGTTGCCCGGAATAAATTGTATTTTTTATTTTTATTTTTGTAATAAAAACTATCCTATGTCCTTTTCCTGGCTCTAAACTACCTCCCTGTCAATTTTCAGCTAAATCGGTTCAGCCGTTCTTGAGTTATAAGTGGAGTAACTAACACGACTTTCTTTTATATATATAGAGTTATTTTGAAGTACAGTTTTGTTTTGTTTTGTTTTTGTTTTCGTGTTAGATTTAAGTTAAAAGATTATTCATTTTGTATGTATAGCTGTAGTTGTATAGATAATAACTGTGGACACCACTATCGTATTAGTTAAGTTAAGCTGTAAATGATAGTGTGTATGTTTAAATAAATTAATTAATTATTGTAAATGATAAGGGTAACGGCTCACTTATATCTCATCCATCATCCTCCGAGCCTTTTTCCCAACTATGTTGGGGTCGGCTTCCAGTCTAACCGGATTCAGCTGAGTACCAGTGCTTTACAAGAAGCGACTGCCTATCTGACCTCCTCAACCCAGTTACCCGGGCAACCCGATACCCCTTGGTTAGACTGGTGTCAGACTTACTGGCTTCTGACTACCCGTAACGACTGCCAAGGATGTTCAATGACAGCCGGGACCTACAGTTTAACGTGCCATCCGAAACACAGTCAATGGTGTCTAAGATATACTTAGAAAGTACATACAAGCTTAGAAAAGTTCACTCACTTATATCTCGCGTGCATATATATTTTTTGCTAGCAAGTAGGTAACTTGCTGTTTTTCGTGTTTCTGTTCGCAGTGTTGGGGGTATCTACTAGTTACTTGATGAATTAGGATAAAAAGCAGCTACGAAATATAGTCTACGGAGTCTATCTTAGTTCAACTGTCAGTGCAACAAAATAAACTAACATTCGATTATATAAGTAGGTACCTCACTAGAAAATCACATAGGACCAGCATAGCTACACACACATGACCATTATTTACGTACATAGGCTCGTTATTTCCCCATACAATAATCCTACTCGCTTAATTTTTTTTGGGAAAATCTAACGGAAAATTCATAACTTACGCGAGGCAGGCCAGACGTGTCATGGTCATTATTACCTGCTTAGTGACTAATGTTATCTTAATATTTATTTTAGGATTATCATATTTCATTGGATGATCATAAAAAATGTAATACTGGCATTACAGAGTGTAAGTATTTATCAATAACAATCAAGCGGTTCTTTGGATCTTGTAGATTATCAAACCTTACCAAGGGCACCAGACTTCCCTGACGTACCTAACATACCTTGACAAACAATTTCTGCTGAGCAGTTCCGCAAATACTTAGGTATACTGTGTCTAATTGGTTTTGATGTTGGGCATGAACGTGAATGGATCGTGTGAAAGGCGACATGGCTAGAAAGAATGTCACTTGTGAGATGACGGCAGATATCTCTTGTACGATTGTGAGGATTCAAATGGCGTGACATTATCAGAACTTTCTTCTTTTAAAGAGTTCAGTAGTCTAAACGTCAACGGTGATCAATACAAACCATGAAAACACTGTGCAGAAAACTTTCCATCGCCTCCATTCGCGAAGATATTAAAACCACACTGGATTAATAAGTTGGTCTGTTATAATTAATTTATACTAATATTATAAAGCTGAAGAGTTTGTTTGTTTGTTTGTTTGAACGCGCTAATCTCAGGAACTACTGTTCCGATTTGAAAATTTATTTCAGTGTTAGATAGCCCATTTATCGAGGAAGGCTATAGGCTACTTTTTATCCCGGTACGGGAAGTAGTTCCCACGGCATGCGGGTGAAACCGCTGGCAGAAGCTAGTCTATACTAATATTATAAAGCTGAAGAGTTTGTTTGTTTGTTTGAACGCGCTAATCTCAGGAACTACTGGTCCGATTTGAAAATTTCTTTCAGTATTAGATAGCCCATTTATCGAGGAAGGCTATAGGCTACTTTTTATCCCAGTACGGGAAGTAGTTCCCACGGGATGCGGGCGAAACCGCTGGCAGAAGCTAGTTAGTATATAAATAATTCTAATATGAAGGTTTAAAAGGTCAGAATTTGGGCTAAAAACTGCGGAAGGTCGTGAATGCATTATGAATGTAATAAAAAACAATAGGGGAGGCGGGCCTAAAACGGGTACCCCGCCTAAAGCGGGTACGCTTTTGAATTTGCGCGCCGTAAGCAAAATTGCAAATGTGTGAGTGCAGTGTGGTGTCTCGAGCAACAACCAATCACAAGCAGTCGGCTCGCCACAGTGACGCCAGCGGTTTCAAGGTAAGATAAAAAAATGTTTTTTTGCTATTTACGCTAAAAAATATTGGTTTGGAATAATTGTGTTTACTTGAAAATTATGTACAATATGTTCTCAAAAGTTTTACGTTATGATTTTGCTGGTATTGTGCTATTTTGTCTTCGAAAACTTGTGGCTACCTTTGTTTACATTTTAAGGTTATAAAGTGTTAAAACTAAAACGTGCTCTTGGGCAGAACGGGTAGAGGTAAATCGGGTACCTGCTTTGCCCTTACCCGTTTTGCCCTAGATATGGCTTCGTGGGTTGACAGGAATACTTTGCTTAGTTTTTAATTCATAAATGAATGAAAAATTAGAACATTGCTTGTTAATATAGGTATGGCTTTTTCTTTTTTTAGATGGTAAATAAATATAAAAGAAAAACCACAAATGCTTCCTGGGACGAGGATATTATGAAACGGGCAATGGAAGAAGCGAGCAAGACTTCAGTCAAAGGTGCAGCTACGAAATACGGCATCAACCTGTCAACGTTACAGCGGCATATCAAAAAAGGATGCCCGAAAAAAAAACTTGGTAGGTTCGTCACTGTTTTTAATGAAAGTCAGGAGAAAGAATTACTCGAATATGTCTTTCATATGGACTCACTCTTTTTTGGACTGACGAGAACTGATTTTTTGAAGCTTGTGTACCAATATGCTGAAAGTAATAACATTCCTCACCCATTCAAAAACAATACCGCGGGTGAGGATTGGTTCGCCGGCTTTAAAATGCGACATCCTAATATGAGTCTTCGTCGCCCAGAACCGACATCAATAGCACGAGCCAGAGGTTTTAACAAACCACAAGTTCAAAGGTTTTTCGATATTCTGGAACAAGAGATTGAAAAGCACAATATTGACGCAACACGCATATACAACGTCGATGAGACAGGGGTTCAAACTACCAGCAATAGGCCTCCCAGAATCCTTTGCAGATCGGGAAAAAAGCAAGTCGGTGTAATTTCTAGTGTCGAACGAGGTAAATTAACGACCATTGTATGCTGCTGCAATGCAGCAGGTTCGTTTGTACCACCTTTTCTAATTTTTGGTCGAAAGCGGATGGTACCTAGACTTCTAGATGGGGCTCCGCCTGGATCGGTAGCCAGTTGTACCGACAATGGCTGGATTAATGGTCCAACGTTTTTGGAATGGCTACGTCATTTCGTGGATATGTCTAGGCCTACAGAACAAAGAAAAATTCTCTTGGTGATGGATAACCACGAATCGCACAAATATCTTCAAGCCTTAGAGTTCGCCTCGAAGAACCATGTGATTTTTGTATCTTTTCCTCCTCATACTACACATCGATTGCAACCACTCGATACGTGCGTGTATGGACCACTGAAAACCTATTTTGAGCAAGCCATTTCCTTGTTCCAAAGAACTCATGTTGGGCGTATTGTATCACAATATGAAGTGGCAAGGTTGTTTAACGAGGCCTACATGAAAGCAGCTAGTGCCCACAATGCTGTTAAAGGATTTTCCTCCACGGGCGTATGGCCAACCAATCGTCATATTTTTGATGAATCTGATTATCTACCATCAACGTTGACTGACAGACCAGAACCAATTGAAAATGAGGCATTGTCAGCGCCTAATGAGCCAGAGTTGCCTGCTATCGAAACAGAAAACAGCATCGAAATCGAAATACCTTTCACAGCAAATGACGATATTCGACTATCCATTGATTCTGATCGCACTATATCACCCTCTGTTTTAGATGAGCTTTTGAATCGTAATTCTGTCTGCAAAACTCCAACACTGATGGCAGACCTTGAGCTTATGACGCCACATTCTGATAACTTCTTGAATCCAGAAACTAATGAAGTCGGTAGTAACCATATTAACGAACAGGACTCGCAACCAGAAATTGCAGCACCCCATGTAACTCCAATAGAAATCAGGCCATCACCCAAAATGATGGTGAATACCACCAACACTCGCAAACGAAAAACACAAAGAGCCGAAGTACTTACAAGTACACCAATAAAAATTCAACAACGAGAAAAAGAACAGAAAAGCAAAGTTCCTATGAGTAAAATCCAAACAGTGAAGAAAAATTTTAAGGTTGCAAAACCTTCTACTAGTAAGACACAGAAGCAAAAAAGGTCCAAGCGAGGTCCAAAGGTTAATGAAGATCACGGAGTCGAATACCCATGCTTAGTTTGTTCCGAGTTATACTCATACCCGCCTATAGAGGACTGGATCAAATGTGACGATTGTCAAATGTGGGCCCACGAAGCGTGCACAACATATTCTGGTAGAGGTTCCTATTACTGTGACGGCTGTCAGGAATAACTTTTAATTTTATAGTTAACGTTGATTAAAGTTGATTTATGATGAATGATGATCCAAGAAAGTACAATAAGTTTAGTAAAGAAGACTGCAATGAAAATAAAGACTTAATAGTATTAATATAGAATTAGTTAATTAACACAATTTTGTTGTAATGTCCATTGATCTCGATAATTACCCTATACCCGTTTTGCCCAAATGCCGTACCCGTTTTAGGCACCCCATGGGGGTAAAACGGGTAGTTTAAAGGTCTTCTTTTGTTTTTGTTTTTGTTCAAATTATGAAGAAAATGTTTATGTTTGTTCGTATTTTAGATTCTTTGTTAATTATATATTTGAAAAATAAAAATAGATGTTTCATTTTCTTTTCGAGAACTTTTTTATTTATCATATCCCTTAGGGTACCCGTTTTGGGCCCGCCTCCCCTAGGTCAACAGTTTGTCATGCTGAGTTGCAACTATCTAAATATGCGATCCGTTTTTACTAAATATTAATTAAATGCCAAAAATGATTTAAGCACATTATTAGGGTTCCGTCTGTCACCAGGCTGTACTTATCTCATAAACCGTGATAGTTAGAGAGCTGAAATTTTCACAGATGGTGCATTTTTGTTGCCGCTATAACAAAATATACTGAAAGCTAGAATTAAATAAATATTTTGGGTGGCTCCCATACAAAATCGTGATTTGTTTGTCCGTTTTATAAATAATGGTACGGAACCCTTCGTGCGCGAGTCCGACTCGCACTTGGCCGGTTCCGTTTCCTCCTTAATATTAAAAATATTAAGGAGGAAACTAAACAGATATAATATGAGTTGAAAAACGGTATAAGAATAAGGTAGGACATTCAATTAATTACATACCCATTTAATGAGATATAGGTATCATGTGTATAGAAACTTTGTACCTATATTAAGGGCATTAAAGCCTATATTTGTATGTTATCTACCTATGACAACAGCGGTGAGATGAGATAATCCATTACCGGTTTTACGATTCTATTCCGGTTAGAAAATTGCTATTGTTTAGGTACCCGTCCTAGTAAGTATTATAAAACGAAAAGTATTTATTTATCCATTACACTATAATAAGTTATTTTGTATACAATAATTTATCGTGTCATGGTAATAAAATACACTTCAACTCGCGGATATTCGTACTGAATATCACTGATGTTGAGTTTACGCACCAGGTTTGTAAAACGCTACGGGAATGGGCGGTGCGGGTTCTTTTAGCGCACGCGAATATTTTTTTGTAGCGATTAAGAAATACATGCATTTGCATATGCCTGTAAGATTTTATTTGGGTTGACAGTAATTATAAAAAAAAAAAATTCTTAGCACAGTCAGTGCAGCTCAGTGGTGTACTTAACACCACTACATTAAATCAAATAGACGTCGGTGCCCATATTTTGTACGAAGCGATTCTGACCGTAACAAGAATTAGCTTCGGTTGGCACCTGAGTCCGTGGGAACTACTTCAGGCACCCGTATAAAAAATAGACCTATACATATTTATGTATTCCACAATGAATGTTAATGTTGGATATTATAATGTTAATGATTATTTCACAGATAAACGCAGATGGCAGCTCTGAAGTCGAACAAAAGTGCTTTATTTCGTATTTTTCGGTGTTCTAAATTAATAATTGATGAAATTGAATTGTATAATTGTAAAATAAATTAATAATAATTAAATTGTTATAGACAGCTGTGTTGCTGGGAAGTCTGTTCTTCACCGCTTCTTATTTCCAGCCATAACACTAGGAAGTGGTGAAAGGGGGAGTGTCATTTGGGGGTGCTGTCATTTTTTTAATTTTGACGTTAAAAAGTGCTTATCGTATTAGCCTACTTTAATAAATGATTTTGTCTTTGACTTTGAATGAGCTATCTAATGCTGACAGTTTTTTCAAATCAAAAGTTGAAAGTTGCTAAGATTAGCGCGTTAAGGCAAATAAACACTTTACTTTCACAATAAATTTTTATCTTTATAATTCAAAAGCATAGAATCACCCACATTCGTATGTAACAAATAGCCCATAGCTCATCTCGTATTTATACCATATTTCCCATTTCACACGTCGCAGTTAACTCGCCCAGTGCGTAGGTCACCGAAGCTTTGTGTACCGGTACAATACGTTTTGAAATACTCTAACCGATTTACTTAGTACTGTATATGCCACCGCGGGTACCGGTTGTGTCTGTGAAATTACGACAACTTACTATTAGATCGTAAACCGTAATTAGTTTCATATAGTTTTTGTGTGTTTTATGTTGAATTGTTTATATTTTATTTTGTGAATTTTCTACGTAAATAAGGTAATTTATTTTTATTTTAGAGAAATACATACGTTACTTAATAAAAACTGACCAATGGGCTATTCAATAAATTATCCGAAAATTGATATTGTTAGAGGAATTTTTCAAGAATGTTAAGCACTTATGGACGGGTTAAATGTACCCTGACTGGAGGGTTATCTATTATTTTTTATGGGAAAATGATGGAGCTTTAGTTAAAAATAAGAATATCCTGATCTTGCAAAGAGAGGCGAAAGTCCTTGATTGTAGTAAAATTATTAAAACGCTGTCCTTAACTAAAATATCTTAATACCGTCTGAAATTAATTCTGTGTTTACATAGGACAAATTAAATAACTAGGAACTTGAGAACTTCCATATAGCAAATTTCCTTACATCAAGAAAATTAATTCACTGATTAATTCCAACACGCAATACATCAATCGAATGACATATTAATTGATAGGTATCATAGCAAATTTAAAGTTGAGCAAAAAGACTCGGGAGATGATATGTTGAGTTAGACTGTGATGACAAATGTTTTTCAAAAAGTCTCCTAAGTCTGTACCTATCTACCTACATCTTATAGTGTACGTTACACTGCAGACTGTAATAATTAACACTGAATTCTTTATTATAAAATGTTAGATTTCAAAGTTTGTTTATATTTATACTTAATTATGTACGTTGTGCACTAAGTTATAAAAATTATCGAATAATTATAATATTTTTATTGTACTTTTACGACGTCTAATTACTTAGGTGAGGTGGTTAGGTCAGTTATCGAGGAAGGTGCATCAGATCTGACTGACGTAAAATTAAAAATACATAAGTCTTCATTTGTGCATAGAAGAGGAAAAATAATTAAGTAGGTACCAACAAAGTATTCCTAATTAGGTAAATCAAGAAAACAACAGTTAGGTATAAAGGGAACGATTTGAACCCCCAAACTGCCCAATATTTAAATTCTACGACGTTTTGCACGACAATTTATTGTGAACTGAATTTATGCAGTGTCAATGACCCCAGATCTCGGTAGATCAAGTTAAGAATATTTTTTTTATACCTGTTTTGGTACGAGGCACGAAAGTTTTGACTGAAACCAGTTTTTTTGAGACAATTATGCACAGGTTCTGCCAATTTCGGAGCCTGTTTTCGCTTTACGAAACCTGATAAATAGCGTACGACTGTGATTTATATAGGTACCTATTGCAATAATATTTATGTAGCACATAGGAGTAGCTCGTGAAATTGGGGACTACCTAGTAAGTATTAAACTAGGCTGTTAAACATTAAAAGTTGACCGCAATTTTTTTTGACAACGCGTTATCTTCTAATAAGATATAAATAAAAAAATAAACACTTTTTCTTCATGCCATTAGGGAAAGTGATTTCCTAACATGACTAGGTATATTTAATATTTTAATAATACCTATGTATTTACACAGATCATATAATAACATTTACATAGAATGTATGGCATAGAGAACACTGAGTAAAAGTATCTAATGCAAAACAAGTAAAAGTGACGTAAAGTAAAAGTTTTTGAAAATATTCTTCTACTCCAAGATCTAAAAACACTTCGTATATTTTTCTAGGACAATGGCTATCCAAGGCATATCTCTAGAAGACGAGTACAAGAAGAATACCGGCACCACGCCTTCTGATATCAAGAAGTTGAGAGACTGGCTCAGCACGCAGCCACATTTACCTGCAGAATATATCACAGGTAACAGGTCCCTTTCTTCTCGGAAGCAATCATGGTCAAGGTGGAATGGTGATTTCGGCCTTTAAAGTCCAGGATCCTTCACCTTTACTCAGTTATTGGTGTCATCAGAAGCAGCCAGGGAATGCAAGTTAGACCGCAGGCGGGAATTACTTTACAGAATATTTTGTCACTGGCTACTTTTGAAGAAAGATTGCAGATCTACACATCTACATGGTTAGGAGTCAGATTAGCGAATTATTTTGTGTTGCTAAGGACTTTTTATTATACCTACTAAAAAAACAAAAAGGATCATTCAATGCTTAGGTAATTAATCATTATTTAATATATAATCGATTCCTTATTAAATATGAAAAAGTTCTAGCCGAAAGGTTGCAAATATAAGTCATAAAAAAAGTACCTAAGGCAAAAGATCTGGCTAAAACAGTCGATTACCACGAACCCGTTAATTGCAAATGTTCACAATATTAGCTTTCAAGGTCTTTCGGTTTTAAATATCTATCGCCTATTTACATTATTATATCACTAAGTTTTTCTTGTTATTTCAATAATAAAAGAGTTCAATTGAAATTAATTTAAAATAGTAACAGACCAATAAAAGAATAATAAGCATAGGTAAGTGGGGTTTGTCATGGTGACTTACCCCTTTTAAAGTTGCGAGTAAACAAAACAATATGGATTCTATGCATGCAACTATGGAAAAATCAGCAAACCAAAGTAAACTACCTACCGTACGCACCAATTAACGTGATCTCACAAAGATTACACTAATTAGACGAGTACATACAGTTAGTAATTTACCCCACGAGGAAGCTAGCATTATGGGTAACCTACGGCAATCATGCCTCACCTTGCTATATGTGTAGCTAGTTTTTTTCATCCTCATTTAACTGAGCTAATTAATAGGTTTGTTTAAATAGTGAACTAACTGCATGATAAGTAGGTATACATACTTTGTTGGTAATAGAATATTTTATGGTTCATTCCGCAAAAAAAAAGCCTCTACAAAAATAACGTGCTAAGATACAACACAGCTTCTTCTTAATCTAAGTGCTAGGTACCTACTTCTACATCTAACAAGAGCGCAATGTTGGTATACCTACGTTATAGACATGTTATTCTGAATGAATGCGATTGCAAAGTGTCCTATGCAAAACTTTAAACAGAAAACTAAATCGTCAAAATATTATTACAGCCTTTTTACACTTTTAGCCTCTTATTTTGTTGACATTACTTACTAACGTCTCTAGGAAACTAGGAACCGATTATGAGTTATGATGACACGTCTTGTTTAGTTATTAAAATGTCGTTTATCATCGTATCAGCAGTGTTATGCTGTTGTTAAGTTATTCATTTTTTATTCAGTTATTGAATACAATCTTAGGACTATGTCAAATGTAACAAAAAATGGTTGATTGCCAAAAAAAGGTTAAATATGTTGATTGTGTCCCCATCCACACTCCCTGAGCGTTCACCCTTGTATTTATTATGTGCTACCTTTTCTTTTAGTCATGAAATGTACAAACATGTGGATGCTTAACTTATAACTAGTTCTCTTTGACTGTTAACAAACAGTAAATACCTAGTTCTCTTTGACTGTTAGTGGGTACGGTGTACGTTAGGTATTGGTATCCTACGGTGTATTAATGACAGATTCGTGTTGACAGATATAAAAAATATAACTTCCTGCAGCTCATACATAAATGCAAATGTCCATACAATAGATTGACAGCTGCATTCGTGAGGTTAATTGTACTAAATTAGTTAATCATAGCTTATTATCACTTCTAAGCGCTGCATGCGGCATTAGCAGAATAAATTGAAGATGGATAGGTAAAATGCGATTGCTTTTTATCGACGATGTCGAATTCAAGAACAGCTGATAAATTAGGTATTATCAGAATCATCTAGTGTGCTGTAAAATTCGTGCTCATTGGTTACTAAAGCAATAAACAATGATTTACGCACCTTTGCTAATTATATTGAGACTGCATGAGACCTGCAATTTCAATATAATTGAGCTACAAGTTCATTAAGAATTCAGCTCATACCGCCATTTAGTAATATTAACAAATACCTAGTTGATCAATATTCCAGTCAGGAACCGTTGTCTATGCCAAGTGAGGGTATCGCTCCATGTAGGTAGACTTATAGGAATTTTGCAATCTCTTGGGGCCTGATCTTCATCAAGTTATAGATATGCCTAGGTCAAAACCTTATTTTACAGCTGGTCTGGCCACGGTACACGGTATTGCTCAACCATACCGATCAAGGTACATACAAATAATAGGTACCTACTCGTAAATCTTTTGCCAGCCAAGTCATTGAAAAAGCCAAATGCCTCATAAACTGGCATCTCTCTAATCTCTAATATTCCCAGATTACAAAAAAAAAACGCCATTTGTGGTTGTAATTTTGCATAGAATCGGAAAAATGGTTCATTGGCTCGAAGGCGCCACACGAGTCCTTAACATGAGCATCATTAAAGTATTCTCTTCTCTCCAGACCTGGACCTGATCCTGACGTTCCACAGCTGCGACCACAGCGCGGAGGTGTCGAAGCAAGTGCTGGACCTACACTACACGCTGCGGACGCTCTTCACCAACTTCTTCAAGGACAGGGCTATGGATGCGAAGGTGGAACAGAATCTACAGAACGTGTAAGTTTTGTCAGTACCTATTCAAGGTCCCTAGGTTAAAGGAAAAATGTGACGTTGTTTTGTCTTTTGACGCCTTTTTTGGTTGAGCAACCTTGAACTGTCTTCGGTTTTCAACTGTTTTTATTTATAAGGGCTTATATACTAAATCGCGTTAAATATCCCTTCCTTCCGCATACCTCTGCTCGACCTTAACAGTAATTATTTTAATGAAACTACCGTCATTACTTACAGATTACTGGAGCCCCTGCCCACTCGGTCCAGGACCGGAGCTGCCGTGTTCTACTGTCGGCTGCTGGATTATGAACCAAAGAACTTCGAGTTCGCCAAGTCACTTAAGTCAGTATAATACCACTATTATAATAAATTATATAATTAGGTACTTCTTCCTCGATGAATTGGAACCGAACATAAAAAAAAAACATATTTGTAAATAAACGGGACTTATACGCGATACTGTATACCTACTGAAGATTTTTAAACTTGTACGAAAACATAGAAAAATTGCAAATTAAACCAGTAGCTCCCGAGGTCAACAAACCAACAATTTAGCTCAATATACTACATATATAGCCTAAACTAAAGAAAACTAACTTGACCAAGACTGAACTTTTCGTCTAACTGTAGCCAATGTTTCAGGTCAGTTCTCATGATCCTGGATCTCTGGCAGTTTGAGGAGGGCACGTGGCCTGGCTTCGTGCTGATCTTCGACCTGGAGGGGCTCCGGCTAGGCCATCTAGCCAGGCTCGATGTGCAGACTCTTCAGCAGTTCCTCTATTATTTACAGGTGAGAAACTAAAACATTTATCGCTAAACTGACGGTATAGATAACATAGTCGAATACGGAACCCTACATTGATCAACAATTGTGTCTGTTAGCACTTTCATTTAACTTTAAAGTTTTTCGGAAAAAGGATCGTAAAGTTGGAATTCTCTAATATCACGCAGCATTAACAAGTAGCTACTTATGTTTGAGCTAAGGCCCGGTTGTTCGAAGCTCGGTTACGTTAAGGTTAGGGTTAAATTCTAGTTAAAGTAAAATGAACCGCGGTTAGATTTAAAAACTGTTTTTGAAGTGCCTGTACGTTTAACGAGCGCTGTAAGTGTGAACCGCGTGTCCGCACGGTAAGAAAAACCCTTTAGGTTCATAACGTCAACTTCCCAAAATGTTCACACTCCCAAAACGTCCACTTCCCAAAATGGTAATTCCCTAAATGTCTATTTCCCATTTCGTCTACTTTCCCATAACGACGAAAAATCTATAATTCCCAAAAAGTCCACTTCTCATAAGGTCAACTCTCAAAACGTCCATTTTCTAAAGTTTTTTTTTTAAATCAAAATGTTAAGGCTTACGGATTCCAGTGGGAAGCCCATGCCCATGCTTCCTCCAAAATACATACAGAAGACATGGAAAGATATATTAGCAAATATACAATGATGACTACAAGTATGAAGATATTTAAAACTTATTTTGAACAACCATGTATGGCCATATCTTCCTATAAAATAAAATAAGTGTATATAAAGGTAATCATAGAACAATAAATCGTTATTATTTCCTCGTACCTATCAAAGATTCGTATTAAAAAGCAAATCAACCTTTTTAATCTCCATTGCGCAATTTTATTTACTCACTAGTTGTGTTCGGCGTTGCAATGCTCCGTCTAATTAACCTATTTACCCTACGTTTATTTATTCTTAATTGATTTTAATTTTAAGCACAACTTTCTTAATTCTTTGTTTTTTTTCTCATAAGCCTTAACAAACATCCGAACTGAGAACCTCCTCCTTTTTTAAGTTGATTAAAAAGGACTATAAAGCGTTTATTTTCGTTTTTAAGAAAATATAGGACAAGTGTTACATTTTGTGAACTAGACGTTTTGGGAGTAGTCGTTTTGAGAAACGGACTATTTGGGAATTGGTCGTTATGGGAAAGTAGACGAAATGGGAAATAGACATTTAGGGAATTACCATTTTGGGAAGTGGACGTTTTGGGAGTGTGAACATTTTGGGAAGTTGACGTTATGAACCTAAAGGAGAAAAACCACCGGGTCTATGCAGGAATCTTGTCGTTTCCCCTCACAACTAGCATAGCTGCATCGAAAAGCACATTGCTACAGAAATATGAAATCAATAACAGCTACATAGCATCTGTCCTTACGTTCGTAAATTCTTTACAGGAAGCCATGTTAGTAAAAATCGAAGGCCTACATTTCCTCAACGCGCCATCCTTCATGGACCGTCTCATGATGATGATCAAGCCGTTCCTCAAGAAAGAGATGATGGATGTGCTCGTCATCCATCAGATCGGAGCCAAGACCTTGGACAAGTTTGTACCGATGGAAGGCCTGCCCAAAGAAGCCGGCGGGAATCATAAGACTTATGATGAATGCAAAAGTAAGTTTAGAACAACCAGATATATTTATGTATTTTAGAAAGCTAAAGAAACTGTGTCTGTCTGTCGGCTTTTGCGCCAGAACTATTGCTGACATTAATTTTGGTACACCAATGGCCTAAAACCCGAGCAAGGAAATGAGCTTTTTATCAGAGTGAGGGATGTGGTTCCCTCAGGACGCGGGTGAAACCCTCTTATCTTAAAGTCCAGATTTCTGTAAATTGTGAATATTACATTTAATTTCCTAATTTTCATAGCTTGTCATTCGAAACCTACTAAGTCTATGTTACAAATTTTCAGACGCAATGTTAGCTAGACTACGTGCCAACAAGGAGTTCTTCGTGAAAGAGAACAAGAAGCGAGTGGTGGAAGCCAAGCGGCCAGGCAAGCCGAAGACTATCTCAGATATATTCGGCAGCGTTGAGGGGTCTTTCAAAAAACTCGATATCGATTAAATGGGAATATTGGAGGTAGGAATGAAATGATTTGAATTAGCGCCATCTGTTGAGCACTTTTTTAACAACAGGGATAAAAGGGGCTCGATTTTGTTTTTTAATGAATGTACAGTGGCCATTTTGTTATTATTAAACGAATTTGTTTTAATTATCGATGTGTCAGTTATTTCAATAAGTTACAGGTCATCGAAAGCAAAATACTGCAAAATCAGTTTGCTGAGTTAGGAATTTGGACGAAATAAAAGTAGTGTGAACTTTTATTTAGCAATATATTTCATAGAAACATAAGTGCTGACATTTTACGCTTACACCATAGAAAATGGAATAACGACCAGCGCCGCGCAAACTGAAACAATAGAAAAATATAATTTCAATCTTTGCCTAAAACAAAGGTTTAAATTTTGTTTATGTTTTGCATCAGTTAGGGTAAGTAGCATCAAAAGCTTTCAGTCGAAAGATGGTGTTGGTTGAAATCATCATAACAAAAAATATTGAAATAGTGCACCAAAATTAGTGTAGTGCTTATTTTGCGTCTCTTAAAACAGAAAATTCAACGAGGTTCATGAAAACTGTTCTTTCAATAATTTAAAAAGATTTACAACATTACTAAATTGACTAAATTAATACAAGTAAAACCATGAACTCACCTGCGAAGTGCATTTAGTCAAATAGACCGAAGCCCATGTCCTCATCTTCTGACTCAGACTCCTCCTTCTTGGCCTCTTTCTCTTCTGCAATAGAGAAGACAAGAGTTAGCAAGAATTTAGAACATAAAGGATGTATGTGTAGTATGGGAGACATCAGGTAATGTAAGTTGCAGCACAGGCTGTCAGTCGAAAGATGGTGTATTTTGAAATCATCATGAAAAACGTAAAAGTTTAAGTACAGTAGTAAACACACTAATTAAATGTAATAAACAAAGCAGTCTACAATGAACATTACATTTATTTATTTGGTGCAAAAAGTGGCATTGCTCAATTTTGTATGTTTACACAGGTGATATATAAACAAAATTGTTATCTTGATCTCCCCATTGAAATGGTATGTTTTTCCCTTGGAGCAAGATATACTTTACAATTCTGTTATTTGCCTCCTTATAGGTTACTCTGACAATATCAATACAATCACAACTTGCACGATATCCAAGGTCTATCCTAGACTAAGTACTGGTGATCAAGCACATACCTTTCTTCTCCTCGGCGGCGGCAGCAGCGGGCGCGGCTCCACCGGCGGCGGCGGGGGCGGCGCCACCAGCAGGCATGGACGACAGCTTCTCACGGCCTGAAGGGGAAATTATGTTCTTCTTAGTATGAATATATCTGGGTGGTTTTCGCTGAGATACTTGTCAAAGTTGCAATGCAGAATAATTTTGAAATTTGTTAAAAAATAAATAATTAAGGCACATCTGATAATTCTGTCATTGCTAAGATAAGCTCCGCTGGACATAAACATTAATTCTTATTATGAATGGCAAAGAGAACACTTTTGTTTTCTACTGAATCTAATTACACAACTCTAATTAAACATTCTTCAGTTAACCACAGGAATGAGTGCTTCTGTGAGACATATGCAATGTTAACTTACCCTGTTCAATGAGCTCCTCAACGCTCTTGCCGTTGAGCTCAGTGATGACCTTCTTCAGCTTCTCACCGTCGGCCTCGATACCCACGGAGCTCAGGATCTTCTCCACGTCCGCTGCTGCCGGGGATGCCTTGCCTCCCAGCACAGCCAGTAAATACGCGGCCACGTAACGCATTCTGAAGATGGAGATTATGGTTAAACATGATTCAACCAAATAACAGTTCTTGCTCTGCAAGTTGGTAGAAATATAATAAAAATTTTATACCGCTGTGATGTGCAAGTGTGAGATATTTTTTCATAGGAATGTTAACTTGGTGGTACTACGCTTCTGCTCATTTTGTTGACACATGGAAGTAACCTAAACTACTATAGCAATTGGCTGTTGGGGAATTTTGTAGGTGAAATCCATCCCTAAAATAATAATACTGACTACCTAGTTATCATTGCAGATACTGAATCAACCTACATGTTCCAAACAATTCACCAATCTGTTGTTAGGGTGACCCTATAATTGTGTTAAGTTGGTATTTAGATTCATTGTACATGTTCACTACTTACATAAAATTATAGTTATCGGCACGGATATTGAGCTCTCGGCGGAAGAGTGGGGATCGCTTTGCGCACTGTACACATAAGGCAATAAACCAATAAATCGCTTCTGCGCAGGTGAACCTCAGGGCTCAATATCCGTACCGATAACTATAACAAGATGTTAGTGTGCTCTATAGCTCCTTTCCTGTCTAATAGACAGAGCTGTACAGCTTTGTTTACATATTGGCTCAAGAATTAGGATTTCTGCCAAGTAAGGAGATATATTTAGAAATGAGAAATGCATTGTTGCACACGTGTGAGTACATAATTCAAGTAAGTTCTAGTAATTTCATTTGCACAATATTATAGTGTGCTCAATATTCTAGGTTATAAACACACAATGTCAATTCCACTAAAGCCGGCTTATATTGGCACTCTCTGGATGTAATTACACCATTAGTAGGCTATTGACAGTGTAATTAATGCTATCGAACCCGTACAAATACCATGTTTCTTGAAAATATCACGAAACGCTCGTCACAACAAAATTGACACATGGGAGACAAATTGTGTTTAAACGAGTTTTTACAAAGTGTAATAGGAAGAATGCCGGGGGCTAAAGAAAGGGCTAAAGACATGTTTTAATTAACATTAAGTGGGAATTGATAAAAACTTAGCGAACACTGAAGTTTTACCGCCTATGTCAGTCTGGCGCGCATTACCGAAATCCAAATCAATCACATAATTTACACTTTACCCGAGCAAGAATGATTATACCACACATTCTTAACACACTTAAAATAGTAATCACAATTATATTTTAGAAATATCACTTACTTTTAAGTCGATTTGACACGAAACGTGTGATGCCGAAAAATAAACGTTCGTCTTGAACAAAATGTCAAGAGGAAAGAGGGAGGGCGGGCCAGGTGCGGGGAACGTCACTGGGTTGACAGTTCTAGAGACAGCTATACAGATATCGATAAATCGACTAAACTAAAATAAATGGTGTTACTAAATAATACAAAAATATAAAATGGTTTTACTATGATTTATTCTTGTATTTCTTTTTTATTTTTCTTGTAGGTTATAATTTTATAATGAGCAATTTTTAAATAGAGCTCTAAAAATATACTTCAAATCAATGCATATTTATTCTAATGCTACTTATACTCCATTCAAAATAACATTAGAAATTTAAGTTAACCTTTTTTACTGTTTGTTCAACCGATTTTGACTTCTATTCCATAGACAAAAGAACGGAATTGAAAGCAAAATAGTGGTTACAATACCAAGTATTTACTGCAGCCGCCATTAATCATACTACTAACGCAATAGAAGTGAAAATCGGTTGAACAAACAGTAAAAAAGGTTTACTTAAATTTCTAATGTTATTTTGAATGGAGTATAGTATTGATAGTATGCACCTTGTAACTACAAAATATTAAATGCTTGTACAAATAAATACACCATATATATATACAAAATCTATGTACGATAGATTACATAAAGTTGATTTCTA
This sequence comes from Helicoverpa assulta, assembly GCA_963856015.1. Taxonomy (NCBI): domain Eukaryota; kingdom Metazoa; phylum Arthropoda; class Insecta; order Lepidoptera; family Noctuidae; genus Helicoverpa; species Helicoverpa assulta. The sequence continues at coordinate 11,638,816 of CAWLCW010000011.1, forward strand.
AACATTATTTTTAATATTACAATTTAAATTGTGTGTTTAGTCGATTTTCATGAGGATCAATAGTTTATGTCTGGGCTCATAGATGGCGTTGCATGCCTTAAAATTTCTTTAGTTTCAAAGAAATACGGAGCTAATTTAACTAATAATTTCCTCTTCAGCATTATATTGAAGAAGCCAGCCGAGAAGGGTTATTGTTTTTTTGTTTTAGTTAGTTGTGAGCCTTAATAATACATATTGTTATAAATCTGTAATGTTAGTGGTTAAATAAATCTTTTTTTTATCAGCCGTTATGTGGTTAGGGCAACTTTGAAATCATACCTATTATGTATGAGGTTAAGAGAGCAGCTACGACTCATCAAGGAGATTTTTAATTTGACCTGTATGTGTGTACATTATGTTTGGCGCTGTATCTCAAGTTTAGCTGAACCGATTTTGATGGTGTTTTGAGCATAGTATTTGTCAGACCTAGGAGAAGATTTTAGGTGTATTAAAGAAGTCGGTATTATTTGTTTGTAAGAAAATCTTGCCGAAATAGAAGACACATTTCATACGAACTTGTGATGATCATAACAGTTTAAGAAAAAAATAAATAGACTATGTATATGAAAAATATCCGTTTATTCAGCACAGTGTTAACAATGAGAACCAAGTAAGTACACTCAGAAACAAAAGTGAAAACACCAGTTCGCTGGATTCTGTTTATTCGATGTTCGACGTCGACACATTTGTACAATTTCGAAATGAAAACACCGTATTGAATGTAGGTAGATAGCATGGAGAAATAAATAACTAGCGGAGTTGCCATAACGGAAAATCCTCCCTAAGAAAGAAGCGCGCCAAAATGTGGGCATGCGGTGAACGAGGAACGTTACTGTTTTCGCCCTTACACGCCTTCTTTGCACCCGAAATTGTTTTGTAATACCGAAAATCGTTGACAGATGTCTCCAAGAACCTGAAAGCTTCGTTAGTTCACTCGTAACTGACCGTTTTGGTTATGCTCACCGTACGTATTGGTCCACCTGCATTATGACATCTCCACTCATCGTTTCTTACTCCGTGGTACATAGGTATATCGTGGTGTTTCTATTTTATATGTCAAACGGGACTGAGTTATGACTGTACTGTACTGCGGATACAGGAACTTTTATCGGAACGACACGTAGCGTTAATCATTACAATTTTCCTATAGTTAACAATTTCGGGGAACGGAGTAATGAATTGCGATTCATTTAGATACTGTCAGTGACTTTGTTTATTGGACATGAGTATGTATTGCTGTCTAATTATGATTGAGATTATAATAGAGCGTTATGTCTGTTTTCATGTCAACCTGTTGTGTACTTACAATAAAATATATAAAAAATATATAAATATATGTACAATAATAAACTGTAGTGACTGGGAATCGAACCCAAGACCTCTCAGCTATTGTTATATACCTACTAGATTGAAGATTGTTCGTCTTCTTTCAATTGGTCACGTATCACATGTATATATATATATATAATATAGCTTACTACAAAAATTTCGGAAACACGAAGAAAATGGGAAACCTATTCTTCTTCTAAACTTATTACAGCCATATTTTTTGATACCTATCAGGTAGGCAAATTAATTTAGCATATTTCTGTTTACAGTTACAGATTGAGGGCTCTCATCCAAATAAATCAAATGAATGCAAATTGAATAGAAAATAAGTAAGAATGTAAGAGTAAAAAAGAATTGTAAGAACTGTAACTTTTTCTTGGCGATTCCAGTACTGCTGATAACTGATTCTATCTAAATACACTTTTACACAGAAACTGGCAAGGCAACTATATCTAAGGGCTTCTATCTTTTTCAGAGGAAACTCGATATCGAAGAACATAAAATCTTCAGCCAAACCACAAGGAACTCTCTAAACTGTAAACCCACAATGACATCAGCATGACTATCACAATTCGTATAAAGTCAGTCCATGTTATTATCGCCTGCAAGCTATCCCAGCGAGTAAAGCCGACTATTCCCGAAATACACCGGACGGCGGCGCACGGCGCGGCGTACAATAAAAACTAAAACTGATACGCAACGACCGCCGTCGCACGCGCACCTAATATTAGACCAGACAGGCCAAAGATTATTGTAGATGAAAGTTGATGATCTTTCTGCCTATGAATGAATTTGCTCAATGAAATCAGTACCTAGTAGGTAGGAACATACACCTGTGAGGTACCTTAACTTACACTAGATTTATATGGCTCAAACACACTCATCTACTGTTACTGTCACTGTTACAGCCTTTGTATCGTCCCACTGCTGGGCACAGGCCTCCTCTCACGTGGAGAAGGATTGAGCATTAATCACCACGCTTGCTCAATGCGGGTTGGTGATTTCAGACTTTATAGTCCAGGTTTCCTCAAGATGTTCTCCATCACCTTTTAATCAGCCATTGGTGTCCAAGATATACTTAGAAAGTACATACAAACTTAGAAAAGTTGCATTGGTACTTGCCTGACCTGGAATCGAACCCACACCCTCATACTTGAGATGTTGGCTCTTTACCCACTAGGCCACCACGACTTTTACCTTACACTCATCTAAACCTTACGTAAATAAAATGTTTTATTATTATACAATACTTAATGGATGTCATTTGTTTTTAGCAGATGAGCTAACGCTTTTAAGTTTTTATTCACAGATATGATAAAAGTCTCATTCTTTATCATTGAGAATAATTTAATAATTGTTTGTAAGATATAAACCAGAATATTGCGACTTTCACATATCCTGTTCAATTTTGTATTGATGCGATAAACATACAGTTTGTTGGATTGCATTTCAGGTCTAGCTAGTCTAATCCGCTCTATGATCTTTGTCGGAGTTTATACCAACCCCGATACAGCCGGTTTATTGGTTAGTCGGCGTGTGAGCTACATATCAATAGAACATTCCTAGCGTTTTATCTGTTACGCACCAATCGTAAATATTATTTGATAAATTAAAATTCTCATAAATCCTAACAGTGCCACCGTAAATTTTACAACTGTATAAATAATATGATACTCATCCGAAAGAACAAATATTAAATCGATTAAAATAATGTTATGGAATGATAGTGTTGTGAAATCGACTAAATTTTAGTGGTGTTCTGAAATAAACAAAGTTTTTAAATTGGAACTTAATAGGTTTTAAAAAACAAATAGGTATTTTATTTTGTGATGGAAACTTGCATCGTGTGTTGGAATATAAAAGTGAATATAATAACAATAAAGCTACGGAAATAGGTGAGTTTATTTAATATTGTTTTCTTAATATCATTGGTTAACAGACGTGTTCTCATTTACTCGGCAGCTGAGGTAAGAAAACAATCTATCTTTTCTTTGCGATTATCTAGTTTCGTAACGTTTGAAACGTTAGAATCTCGATTACAATCAATCCAAACTTCGATTGAAATTAATACTTATTTAAAGTGAATTCATTCAAGATTAGTGAACTTGTTAGGTGCCTACTATCAGACATACGTAGTTACCTAGCAAAATTAGGTAGATAGGTAATTTTAGCGGTTCCTTAAAGTACTATGTTTACCTAACTTCAAAACATGTTTTTTTATTATGTATTTTTGTAAAGTCAAACCGTTCTTGTATATGTGAGAGTATGTGGGACTTACCTAAATAAAATGTATAAGTACTTTCATAGCTAAATACCGCTCTTTTCTAGGTAATTAGGCCTAACTGAAATACCTAACCCTTATTCCATCCGAATGTGAGTCGGACTCCCAAAAGGTTCTGCACCAATTTTACAATGCCAAAAAAAGCACATTTTCCTGGTATTGTGAGGGCGCTCACTAAATACCTAGGTTCAGGTACCTACCTATTTATTTCATTCTAACATATCGGGATATAAAATGCAGCTAGAATAGTAACTATGTACCTATTTAAGAACGTATGGACATGTATTAGTTTTTTATCCTTCCAATACGGAACCTTTAAAATTCTGAAACTCGTACGCAACGCCAATTTTATTTTGCTTTTGTTAATATCAGTTCTTGTTTGAAAATGAATTATAAGGCCTTTACATCGCCGGCAGAAAATAATTTCCGAACAAACTTTTATTTTTTATTATTTTTGCGTAAAAAAGTTTATTTTAATTTAACATTTTAATAACATTCCAACATGATAGGTATACCTATGTGTTCAAAAATGTTAACAAGATTTTTTCATTATTTATATGCGCCTACGTCGTCAGATTTCCGTTAAATAGGTATCAATGATGTGTCAAATAAATGGTTAAGTAGGTATGTCAAAATAGAGGCACTTTCAGAATTTGATTGCGATTTTCTGTGGAAGAGAAATTCTAATTGGACTTTTTATATTTATTCCCTTGATTTTTCACAAGTAAAACTGCGAAATTTTACGCAAAATTAAAGTGCCCTTTGTGTAAAAAAAAATATTGGTAGGTAAAGGAATTGACTACCTAGATTAATTAAAAGCTAATTTTGGTTTCAAAGTCAAAGTCAAAGTCAAATCATTTATTTCATTTAGGCTTTCACAAGCACTTATGAACGTCAAAAGGTTACTCTTTTAAAAATAATAAGTATTACAGTTTGTATGTATTGATACATACTATAATAACATGCGAAGATCATGTAGAATCACAATAGACAAAGAATATGATAATAAAAAAAGGTTAAAATGCTACATGGTGTTCACATTTACAAATGTTTATATTTTTGTACAAAGTTACAAACAAACAATCAAAAGAAGAACACAATTTTACTAGCGGGTGTACATTTAAATTCGCAATAATTTGATACTGCCAGTGCGTCCTATGGAGCAGGACCAGCATGTTTCCAAGCATTTTTATCTTGAATATATATAGTTATAGTTTCATGGCGGGTGTTTTAAATACCAAAGGGAGTTTTCGTAATATTCTATCTGTACCTAAGTATCCTACTAGGTTTCCCTTCATACCACTAAATAAATAAATAAATACCACTTCACCTTCCATGGAAAAAAATGCTTTCCTTAACAAACCTAGTTGAAAAAATGTGTCGACGCCACATCGTTGGAAGTGCCCCAATGACGTCCCAATGACAGTCGAGGCTATAAAACAGAATAGCTGGTCATCCATCCACTACCCCTACAACAAACGTAGCTTAACTTAACGAGCCATCAGCCCCTCGATAGCACAGACGAGAGTAGTTAGGTAGTTACATCGAAAGATATTCCTTCCATCAAAGTTCTGTCGGTCTGTCCTATGGGTAGGTACCTATGCCTTTACAAAGACGGAATCACAGTGTTTCCGAATCAAAACTTGTGTTAAGTGGTGCTGATCCATAAAAAAAATAGCAAATACAGGACTGTTTCGAAAAGGTCCTAGGTAAGTGAGCCATAGACAATAAAAACTATGAAACAATGCAGCTTATCAAATCAGTTAAACGTTATAAAGATTTCAATATTAAGCGAATGTAGTACTTACTTGCATCACTAAAACTCAATGGAAGTCTTCCCTAGAATACTCTATTCTGTTCCTGTATTCTATCAACATATACTTACAGTCGTACTGTTACTGTTTTCAACAAACCGCAATCTACTTGAGCGCATTTCAACAAGAAAAGCATTCCATTATTCAATACCAATCAAAACCTCTCATAAAATGACCTAACAATTCCCACTTTCCATTCCGTTCACATTACTAGGTGTGGGTCCTAAGTGGCGCTACCATTTATTGCCAAAAGACCCGTGAATTATGGGTCCAAAACACGGAGGAAGGATGAGCGGAGGTGCCATAAGGCAGGTACGTCAGGCGCCTTCTTGTAGGTCAAGCTACGTACGGTAGGTGCAATCAGTTTGGATTCCTTGTCAAATCAAAATCAGTTTGGTTTGGTCAAAGATTGATTGGTGATTTTATTTTGAAAATAGTGGATGAGTTTCACAGAAGGCGTGTAAGAGCGGAGCTAGTATAGTAACTTTTCTTGTCCCCCGCACACCCGCATTTTGGTGCGCTACTTTCTTAGACTTTGCGTTATGACATCTCCGCTAGTCTTTTCTTCTCCGTGGTCAGGAATAAATCCCTGGTTTCCACATACATGTTTTATTACATCGTGCAACGTAAGCATACGTCATTGTTACTTTGGATACATTTAGTTTAGTTGCGACTTCAGGGAAGGGAAACTCGTATTTAATGTAAGCTGGTTAATTACGGGCATTTATAATACTGACTTATTTTGGCAGTTAGTATTCACGGATATAGTATTGTTTATTTTCCAATTTATTGTAATAATAGAGAAGTTATTTTTGATAGAGGTAAAATAAGCATCATAATTCCTTTACTTAAACAATTGACAAAAAAATCTTGTCCTTACAAAGATATTGGCTTTACCTGGAAAATCATGGCAGATTCCTTAGGAAAGAACAGAGAATCCTATTATTGACGTAATGGCGGAGAAAGATACTTCCACGAACAATCTTTTTGCGGCTTAGAAAACTTTCTGCTCGAACATTTTTAAGACGTCGCTGTACACAAAGAAAATTCGTATTGTAGATCCATTTTATTGATCGCGTATTCCGTGCGATGACGTCACAATCGTATGAAACGTTAACGGCGTGCGTGGGCGCAGGTGACGTTTACATCAAAGCTGAATGATTTAATTTTACAATATGTACGTAATAATATTTGTCAAATTGTCAAAATGACTGAACTGAAATTTTTTGTAATTTAATTTATTTAATTATATTTACATAATAAAGGGACTCATATTATTATAAATTTGGTAAATCGAAACGTGAAATAATAAAATAAATGATATTTGGCTTTGGATCATTGTTACCTTAGAAGATTTTATCAACATTGATGTGATCACCCTGGAGTACCAGAAAAACCAAGATGAGTGCAATGCTGGTCTAAGGTACAGTAGTGTGGGTGGTAGCCTACAAGATAAGGACCGAAGATGTGGCCTAAGCCACCAAATACCTGCACTGTAGATAGAAGAACGGATATATATGTCAACAAGAGCATCACGTTTCAGCCGACAGATAATCTTGAACTATTTCAATTGACTGTGTATGCGGCTACAGAGGAAAATGAATCCTATGCTGATGAAGCGTCAAAAGAAGAGATCGCCTAGCAGATGACATCCCACCAGGGCCCCTGTGGGCCTAATAAGAACATGAGGGAACTCATACTAGACCTCTCTGAGCTGGAGGTTGCAGTGAGGAGACTAGATCCGGATTTTAAAAGACTGGAGTGTGATATTTTTGTTAATGTTTGTTAATTTAATGTTTAATTTATGTATCCTAAAATACACCAATCCTTAGGTGGTAGGAGAGTGACCACCAACAATTGCATTCCCAAAGAGGGTTGATGTCAGGCAGGCGGCCGGTCGTAAAAACACAATGCCAAATCATATAGCAATATGTCGAATGTTGAAGAGATGAGCGATAGGGCTAGGGCGTACCCCTCAGGCGACGCGCAGGGGCAGCACCCGGCCCCTGTGGGAAGTGGACAAGGGTTTTTGCACCAACCTGGGCGGGTGCAATGTAAGAAGCGAGTCCGGGAAGTAAGATTGAGGTATGCAAGTTGGAATGTAGGAACGATGACTGGAAGAGCCAGAGAGTTAGCGGATGTATTAAAGAGAAGACGAATAAATGTGGCATGTTTGCAAGAGACTAAATGGAAGGGCACGAAAGCTAGAAAAATTGGGGAAGGATACAAGTTTTATTATTGTGGAAGTGATGGGAAAAGGAATGGGGTAGGCATTGTGTTAGATAAGAACTTGAAAGAAAGTGTGATAGATGTAAAGAGAGTGAATGATAGAATAATAGTTGTTAAAATAATGTATGAAAGTTTGATAATAAATGTTATAAGTGTGTATGCTCCTCAAGTCGGTTGTGATGACAGGGTGAAAGAACAATTTTGGACGGATTTCGATGCAGTAATGATGAATGTGCCGACGAATGAACAGGTATTTGTGGGAGGAGACTTTAATGGCCATGTTGGCAGAATGAGAGGGAATTATGAAAGAGTGCATGGAGGGTGGGGGTTCGGTTGCCAGAACGACGAGGGTGAAGCCCTGCTACAGGCTGCTACTGCGTTTGACCTAGCAGTGGTAAATACGTGGTTCCAAAAGAACATCGAACATCTGATCACTTATAAAAGCGGTCACCACGTGACACAAATAGATTACTTTTTGGTCAGACGCAGTAGTTTAAAGAACATCAAAGACTGCAAGGTGATACCAGGCGAAGCTCTAGTCTCGCAGCACCGACCCCTAATTATGGATGTGATTTTAACTTCCCGGCCAAAAGCCAAAGAGAGACGGCCCCCCAAAATCAAATGGCATCTGTTGGGGAAGGCTGAGTTGGCCCAGGAATTTAGAAAAGTAGTGGTTGATAAGATGATTGAAATGGGAGAAATGAATGAAAAGAATGTGAATGAATGCTGGAGTGGAATGGCGACGTGTATAAGGAAAGCGGCAAGAAGCATTCTAGGAGAATCAAAAGGGAATGGAGTGATAGAGAAGGAAACTTGGTGGTGGGTGGAAGAAGTGCAGAGTGTATTAAAGGAAAAGAAGATGAAATTCAAGGAATGGCAGCGGACGGAAGACAATGATGATAGTGAAAAAGCACAAAAAAAGGCTGAATATGATGAATGTAAGAAGAAAGCAAAGAAGATTGTGGCTGTTTCAAGGGCAAAAGCGCACGAGAAGATGTATGACTCCCTAGATAGCCCAGCTGGTCAAAATGACTTTTACCGATTGGTTAAATCTAGGGAGAAAATGACAAGAGATGTATGCCAGATAAGGTGTGTAAAGAATGGAGACGGAACGGTCCTTTCGAATGATGTGGAGATTAAAGGTAGGTGGAAGGAATATTTTGAAAGACTGATGAATGAAGAAAATGAGTGGAGCGGTGTGCTCCATCATAAAGCGGTGAACGAGGGCCTTGTAAGAAATGTATGTGAGGATGAGGTCAGATTAGCAGTGAATGGAATGAAAAATGGAAAAGCGATAGGGCCAGATGGAATACCAGTGGAAGTGTGGAAATTATTAAAGATGGATGGATGGAAATGGCTGGCTTTATTCTTCAATAAGTTGTTGCAAGAGGAAACTATACCAGACGAGTGGTGCAATAGTTTCCTGGTGCCCATTTTTAAGAACAAGGGTGATGTGTTGAATTGCAACAACTATAGAGGAATAAAGCTAATGTCACATAGTATGAAAGTGTGGGAGAAAGTTATTGAAAGGAGGCTGAGAGAAGAGAGTGATATCGCACGAAATCAATTCGGTTTTATGCCTGGTCGGAGTACAACGGACGCTATATTCTGTATTCGCCAATTGTGCGAAAAGTACAGGGGTGCACACAAAAACTTGCATATGGTGTTCGTTGACCTCGAGAAGGCATATGACCGGGTGCCTCGTGAGGTTTTGTGGTGGGCCCTTGAGGAGAAAGGTATACCAGGGAAGTATGTGCAGTTGATCCGAGCGATGTACGGCAGATGCAGTACAGAAGTCCGGTCCGCAGCGGGCACTACCGCCAGCTTCAGTGTAGGTGTTGGCTTACATCAGGGGTCGGCCCTCAGCCCGTATCTCTTCCTGCTTGTAATGGACGCGCTTACGGCAGATATACAGGAGGAGGCACCCTGGTGTATGCTTTTCGCCGATGACATTGTTCTGGTGGGGGAGAGTGGGCCAGAGGTCCAGAGTAGATTGGAGGCATGGCGGCTGAGACTGGAGACAGTGGGTTTAAAGGTGAGCAGGAGTAAAACCGAATACCTTCATTGTGATTTTGGCGGTATTTCGGGACCCATGACCATAACCCTAGCCGGCATGCCCCTACCAGTTTGCTCCGACTTCCGGTACCTTGGTTCACTCGTCCAAAGTGACGGTGAGGTGAACAGGGACGTTACGCATCGGATCAATACTGGATGGATGAAGTGGCGACAGGTAACTAGCGCTATTTGTGACCCGCGGATGCCCCTCAAACTGAAGGGCAAAATTTACAAATCCGTCATTAGACCTGTCGTCCTGTATGGATCGGAGTGTTGGGCATTGAAAAAGAGGGACGAGAAGAGAGTGCATGTAACAGAAATGAGAATGCTGAGATGGATGTGTGGTGTTACAAGAATGGATAAAGTGAGGAATGATTACATTAGAGGAAGTCTGAAAGTAGCGCCAGTTACAGAAAAGATGAGAAGTAGAAGATTGTCGTGGTATGGACATGTAATGAGGAGGGATGATACGCATGCAACAAAGTGTGTGCTAAGTATGAATGTAGATGGATGGAGAGGAAGAGGAAGACCTAAGAAAAGATGGATGGATTGCCTGAAAGATGATATGAATAGGAAGGGAGTGAGTGTCAGTATGACGAGTGACAGGGGAGAATGGAAGAAAAAGACATATTGCGCCGACCCCAAATAAAATTTGGGAACAGGGCAGGAGAAAGAAAGTAATAATAACTGTAGTTTGGACGTATTGCGGGATTAAAGTATTGTCTGAGATGTATAGAGACGGCCTTGAGACTGATCGATTGAGTTTCTTAATATTATGCTATGCTATATTGTTTTAACTGGAAATGCAGATTTTGTTCGTGATCGTGATAGCAAAGTAAACAGCGGGTTTCCTTAAAAGAAATACATATTAGAAAAACATAACTTTTTTTACATCAAAAACTCAATAATTAGACATTGATCGTCGGTTCATTCGGTTCGGACCATTGCATTTTAATTGCGCTCTGCGGATAACTAAAACAAAGATAATAATGTCCATCAATTCTTCACTGTCATCTTGAACTTACGGGACTCTTAATATCTGACCCGGCAATAAGTCTTAAATGTAATGAACAGACGAGTATAAAAGTCTACAGTAGAAAATAGAAAAATAAAAATCGCCACTAACACAGCTAACTCAAGTTATTGACCTATAACTAATCAACGAAGTAGAAGGTATTAATGCTACGTTTTCCCAGAGGAGGAATTAGTGGAATACGCTACTGGAGTCGGTCTAACTTCAATAATTCGAAAGCTACTGAACTTACGTGTACGCAATTAAATAGTTCCGCCTTACGAGCTATATAGTCTTTAACGTAACTGTGTTATTTCTGCTCGAATGTACAAGTTAAAGTTATATATATTAGGGGCAAAATGGTCCTTTGTGAAGTGACCATTTAAAATCTATAGTTACTAATTTAATGAAGCTGGAAGTTTGATAGTATGAAAAAGTTAATCTCAGAGAGTATATGAACGATTAGAAAAATTGTTGCACTGTTAAATATAGAGCATTTAGGGAGGAAGGTTTTAAGCCGGGTGTGCGAATAAGTCAACACGAGACACGGTTGTCACCGCATTCAACAACTGTGGTAGGTTGATTGTCATGTTAATGTTTGATTTGCCTAGTTACACAAAAATATCGTAACATTATACAGGCTCAAGACGTAATACTGTTGCCTCTCAAATGTCAAACTTCACCCTTACAATTTTTGACAGCGCTAACTTTTGATTTATAGTCTGTGGACAATAAAAGCCGCAGTTGTCATTTTGATTGACAAGGCGGAGTGCTGCGAAGGTCGTGCTCATTAAAAACTGTCATTAATTATTTTTTCAAGGGCACTCTTTCTATGATGTAACTGGCCGAAATTATTTAGATCTAGATTCATTTCTAGAATACTCCTTTCTGATAGTATAAATGGGAAAGTAACTCTGAGCTATAACGCTAAAACGGTTGTGCTGATTGAGATGACATTCGGCACAGATGTAGGTGGTAGGTACTCAAGAGATGGACAATGGTTACTTAGGTTTTGGGAGCGTTTTCCCCGGAACCCGAGTAAAACCGTGGGAAACAGCTAGTCGCTAATCCAGCTTCTCAAGAGTTATTTGTATCAAAACTAGCCTTCTTCGTTGCAATAAATTGCTAGCGTTTCAATTAGCATATATTTAATCGGGTATGAATTCGTTGAAAGTAATAAAAGTGGCTTCCACATGCTTTCAACGAGTGTACAAACAAGTGGTGAATTTAAACTATGTCTAAACCGCTGTTGGGGTGTAACTGCTGTGATTAGTTTACGATTACTCCGTGTAAGATGTAGGTGGGCATTTCATGTTTTTGTCTGTGGTACATAAGGAACACATTCATCGTTTTTTGGGTTTCGAAAGCAAATATTCGTTTTGGAACTCTGTTTTATATTTATTAAGTCTGTCTGTCAGTATATCCCCTAATCGTTATATTTTTAAAGGTTACAAACTAGGCGTTTGTTCTTTTATTTTCTACATTATGCAACTTGGATGTCTAAAATGAAGAATTAAATGTTCATGTCGACAAACACCAAATAATTCTACATATATTTATCTTATTTTTAACTAATATTTAAAAGTTTATGAGACTTAAAGTCATCAGGAAAACATTAGAAAATGTGCCATTAGGAAGTTTCTTGGAAGTAGTGGAGCCACTCCATCTTCTCCCGAGGGTATCGTGAGTAACGTTCAAAGACAGTAGAGGTTTAAAAACACGTGCTTACAATAAAGGTACATATAGGAACGCTAATCAAGTATTTCAATATACTTTGTGAATTAACTAGGTCTCTCGTAAATTAATGTATTAAAGATATCACCAATACTGATTAAATAGAGGTACATAATACAAATGAATGACTCAATATAAAAAATGACACCCAAAAGAAGAGTCTAAAAGACACTACCCCATAAAAATGAGTGGATTTACCAAATTCGAATAATTCTCGTTATTATTCCGATAAATTATTCCTAATATTGAAATCCAAAATAAATCGTTATCGATATACAGATGGTCAATTTAGCAATAATCGAAATTATTCAAATGCCGTATTTCCAAAGCATCGCTTGCTCAATTACCAGTTGAACCAATTCTAATACTTTGTTATAAATAATTTAGTACCGAGCCGATTGTTAGCTTATAGTTTATTTAATATCGGCAGTTATGCCAAGTCGTAACTCCACAATCTTAAACCTTACTTTGTTATAATTACCAACAATTAGCGTTTGCTGTTGGGTAATTTAGGGTCTTAATTTCGTATTTTTGCTCTTAGTAAAGTCAACGATTATCACGATTTGGTACAGACTACGGGTTTATCTTTTCAATGTGTTTAAAACGATGTTAAACAAGCCGCACAATCAACACGAATATTTCTGGGGCTCATCCTTAATTCTATTTGTTTAAGTAGCTACTTTGTTTCTGAGATCGTTTTTCAACAAAGGCGAGACTAGAATATTTATTTTCTTAACCAATTTCTCGTCTTATACTTAGTATTTAAAACAAGTTCTTTCTTGAACGCTACTTCTACTTTTAATTACTTACTAATTAATGACACAAACAGCTTGGGATTTGTGTTCCGTCAAATTATATATCTTTAGAACAAAACTTGTTAATGTTTGCACCATTTATAAAGTCTTCACAGAATGGCTTCTCATTCGTAATTCCAAGAAACATCCCTAAGTGTTCCTTTAGTGAAGAAACATTTTGAGGCAAAACTCGTAATTATATGAATTTACGAGCGATATAAAGTTAAATCATAACGTTTATGTGACACCAGTTGCGTGCGCTAATGATAGATACGCTTAGCGTAACGCTGCGTACTCCGAGAGACACGTTCGCAAATGGTCCTCCGAGACGCATATCTGCTCTTTACACTCGTAAATGATATTTATGACAGAATTTAATAGTTTCGACTAAGATAGACGGTTGCTTAGCGAGGATACCAGCCCCAGAATCGTCATGACTGCAGTCACGTTTAATCTTAATTGCAGATAATTATGTTGCTATTGCGTTAGTTTCTCTATAAATCAAAGCAAAGTAAGGATTTAGATATTCCGTTAAACAGAGGTTTTCATGAGAAAATATTACAAACTTCAGAGGGAACGTGCTTTCAATTAATCCGTGTTTGATTCTGAATACAAATTTTCAAATCGGTTGCTGACTAAAGCTCTATATTGAAAAGCGTTGGAATTCTCAAATATTCAGCTATAACCAAAACATGGGAGTAGGTACTAGTGGAGTAACGAGGTACGTTCCAATACTTTAGTCGTCGTGCGAACGGTTTTTTTACCGCGTCGAGAATACGCCGGCAAAATTGGTGGCTAATGGTTTTGGGCTACCTGCGATTTTATTTCCCTTTTATACTGAAATATTTTTTGCTGTATTCGCAGCTCTAGTTCTCACTTTGTACAGATAATTTAGAGGCAGCGCAATTTCGAGTGGATTAACTATGATTGATAGACGTTGTTTGTGTTTGGGATATTATCATACTTTGATGGGGATAGCAGATAAAGGTTAGCCATTATACCAGTAATTATACCAAAGTGTTTTTGTGTGTGGTGGAATATTAACACTAGTTTGATTTCCAATATCATTCCGTAAAGTCGACCTAAATAGCAAAAATAAGCTGAAAAGACTTAATCAGATAGAAGTATGAGCTGATGATATTGTACCTACTAAGCACCAAGTTTCAACAAAATCCGTTCAGCCATTTGCTCATGAATAAATTGCAAACATACGCAAAACATTCTACAATGTTACTTATAATACAAAATTTCGACATAATTTAATAACTTTTTCACCCAAAAATTTGAACTTTTTTCTCATCAAAATATATTTAACATTTTCTTGATTAATACCGTGCGTATTATTCGCGAACTGTTTAGGTCCCAGTAGATTGCTTATGCCTAGCACAAAATAACAAATAATATTTTCCAGTTGGTCGACTCTTCAGGGATTATAACCGAAAGCTTGTACAAAATCTGTCTAACTTTGCACATTTAAAAAATGTTCATAGAAAGATATCTAAGTCTAATTAATTTTGGATGAAATTGATGTCTTTTTTGTTCGGTCTAGTGAAGAAAATAAATGGCTTGTGTGCCGTCTGGGTTATTAAATGCTGTTAAAAGATTTTCGTAATAGAATTTTCTTTGGGGACGTGTGTATCGTATGAAAATGTTTTTTCCAGTTAGATCATTATTAATAAGCCGATAATAGTACATAATATTTATTAAATAAAACATAGTGAAATATTATTTTATTCTAGAAAATTATCTATCTGAATGTAACATCTCTCTAGGAACATCAAACAATGTAATATTCTTTGACCTTGATAGAGACGTTTGGACGCACAAACGGATCAGACTATTATCAATCATATTCCGGAAAAATCTGTTGCTAATGCAGACTCATCCGCGTAAATATCCGCACATTACCGCACCGACATCTTTCTTTGCAAAACTACGTTTAATTTTCGCAAACACAAAAAAGAAAACGGCGAATTTGTAAACGTCTTATTCGTCAGTTTCCGAGGTCGGTGTACGGTCGTAATAATCTTTAAGACTGACGTACCACGACCACAAAGGAAGTTCTCCCATCCATTTCGTAATCCATTACTCGTCTGCGTCGGTGAAGACGAATAAAAAAGGTGTGGTTCCCGCGATGTATTGTGAAACGGTCGTTTATTTTTTTATGTCGTTTGTCGCCCTGGTTTGCGTCTCACCTGTGTTTTGTGCCAATAACTGGTATCGGGTTTAATAATACCATAGTTATGTCTCCCACATCCGTCACAGATTATCCCGGCTGATGTAAACATGATGCAGGATGCCTGCAGATGTGGCTGCCTCGAACTAATTGTGTAGTTGATGCATTGTTGCTAACCAGATATTTGAAAGCTTGTGGGTACTGGCATAGATTTTAGGTAATACATCAACGTTTTATAAACGGATGTGAAAAATGTTTGGGTTAATTAATTCATAATTGATTTCCTTGCTGATAGATTGGTTTATTTGGGTATGAAAATTACTGCCGTGTTGAAATTGAAATGTAAAACAACAATTTTTCAACGTTTTTTAATTAGATTATTTTTTATTTCGGTAAGAACAATCCGCCTGTAGAGCTGGATCAAAGAAAACTAAGTTGCATTATGCTTTCCGCAGTCACATTCCTCTTTCTTTGCGTATCAAAGGAAAGATAAAGGGTCTTCACAGAAGAGAAATGAGATATTATAAATTCTGGACATATTTCTTATTTGAATCCCAGATTAGATTAAAGACACCGATGAAAGCATTTGCAGGTCGTTTATCATACCGCTATGATATTTATCACTTGGAATATGATTTTAGGATTTTCTCTGACTAGTTTGGATTATCTTATTTATGTCAGACGTTAGTTTTTAATGTATGTAATCTATACTTAGAGCTGATTTATTAAAATAAGGGAACAAATTCTTATAGTTTTAGGCCAGTTTCATAATACTAAATTAGACTGCTTTAGTGGTACTTAATTTAAACGTGTTATTAGTTCATCTACATTGTGTAAAATCTCAAGTACCTCTTAAGTGCTTTGACCCTTTCGTAAATGCCCCTACAAATTTCTGGTCCTTCCGACCCTCTCAGGTATCTTCCATAGCTCGTCAACATGCATAATAACCCTCGAACGACGTAACATATCACTTTATATGATAATCACTACACGGCACAGTATATTATTTTGCTTCAAAAGCGGACATCCTCTTTTTATTGTAAATTCTGATGGATATAACTGTTACATAATATAATATAAAACACCAGTTTGAATATATTTCTTAATTTTGAAGCTACGAGAGTTTTTTTGAAAGGTCAATGAACTTTGTCAAAAAGTTTTTTGCAGATATTTCCCAAAATAACAAACTCTCGCTTTATTTAAAATTAACCATAAATTGAAGGTTGTTTTAATAATATTGTGTATTAATTACAGATCTTTGCTTTCGCTGGAATGCGAGAAAAAAAATATTTTCTTAATTTTGCAAAATAAATTATATAATTTCTTCTATACGACATTAGCATTTTGTTTTACCACCGAAATACACTCTAGTCATGTAGCGTCTTACTGTGAAAAATTGGAACATTTAACGTGCAGGACTTCAGAGCTATAACGTTTCTAAGTTTTTTAACAATTTCTATGGAAATAGGGTTGTCAAAAAAAGAATGAGTTTATTTAATGGGACTATACGATGTGATGAAATACAGTTCTAGATTATGTTATTTATGTATGTTATGGAAAAATTACACAATATCTATTAGCAACATTTGTTAAAAAATATTGAACCACCTCGAGATAAAACAAATGTCGAATATCAGTTTTTTATTTTTTATTTTATAGTAATATGAAAGCAAAATACATGAAGCATGAATGCTACCGGAGGTGAAGCAGGAACCAAAAACGCAGTTGAAACTGCGGTGGATAGCCAGTATTAAAATTTGAGTTTATGAAAGAGACCATTTGTATGCCGATGACCTGCAATTATACGCACAAACTGAGGTCGGCAATCTTAATAATTGCATATCTTTAGTTAATGCTGACTTGCGAACTATTGAAGAGTGGTCTGACAAATTTGGAATAGTTGTTAACACCGGCAAATGTCAGGCCATCCTTATAGGCAGCTTCGGTTACCTAAACCGTTTGAACACTAATTCTTTAACACCCATCGTCTTCAATAGTTCAACAATAGGCTTAACGCAACAGGTGAAGGATTTGGGGTTGCTGATTGACAGCAACTTCAGTTGGTCCAAGCAGGTTAACCAGGTAAGTCAAAGGGTTACTCTAACGCTGCGATCTCTCAACAGGTTCAAGCATTTCCTTCCTATCAGTACTAAAACTACTTTGGTACAGTCTCTTCTGCTTCCCATCATTGACTATGCTGATGTTTGCTACTCGGATCTATCTCAAGAACTTCTTAACAAAATGGATCCTCTTCTCAATAACTGCATACGCTTTATTTTCGGCCTTCGTAAATATGATCACGTTTCCTCTTTTCGTTCTCAGCTTAAATGGTTGCCTATTCGTTATAGAAGATCCCTTAGATCTCTCTGTATGCTCTTCTCTATTCTTAACGATCCCTGTGCTCCTGACTATCTTCAAAATTATTTTAAGTTATTGGGCAGTTCTCATAGCCGTAACCTGCGATCCTCTGAGAATTTGTTGCTCGAAATTCCATGTCACCGCACCGGATTTATGGCTAATTCTTTTGCTGTATCAGCAATTAAACTCTGGAACACTCTTCCCCTTGACATAAAAAAGGCACCCAGTAAGTATTCCTTTAAGCGTAAAGTTCGCCTTCATTATTTAAACTCTCTACCTAATTGAGTCGTCGTCACTCTTATTGATTTTATATTTTATTTTTATGTTGTATGTTTAATATATATATGTATAATATATATATGTATATATTATTATGTATTGAGTATTTATGTATTGTATTATGTTTTTATTCATATTCATGACTTTTTCTCAAATTGTTATTATATTTCTTTTTTTTGTTACATGTATTACTCTCTTTTTTTGTACTACCTATTTATTTTCTCCCTTTAACCCGATGGTTGACTGGTAGAGAATGCCTTGCGGCATTAAGTCCGCCAATGTACCAATTTTGTACATAAAGTATAAATAAATAAATAAATAAATAAAAGGGAGAAATAAACTGGACTTATTTGGAATAAAAATAACCAAAAAAAAAAAACAAATATCAGTTTACGCCACATCTTCAGTATCTGAAATAATGAGGATTTTGTCTGAAGTTAGTTCCACTTCTTCAAATTCGAAATTAGAATCCGGTGGGAAATAACGCACATGTCCAGTGTCACTTCCAACAGAGAATAAACTTTTGGGGGTAAAGATTATTTTGGTTTACTTCTTTTATTGTGGGATATGGTAGATAAATATGGATCAGATGATTCAAGTCCACGGTGAAATAAGTCTGTGATAGTTATTTCAAATTAAAACTAAAACACTGCCATGTATGCCATCATGAATGGCATCTCAGGAAACGATTGGCCAATAATTTTAAAATCCATATTAAGAAGACAAAAATAAAATTGACTGCAATTTAAGAGAAATCAAAGAGTTGGGTGACAACAGTAAAACTGAATACAATTTTAAGTCTTATAACCCCCTTATAACCAACAAATAGGTACATGGCGTAATGCTAATTTTAATATTATGTGATAAAAATAAGATAAAAGAGACAGAAATTATATTATAGGAATTTTAAAAGACCTTTTCTTTGACTTCTGTCATCTACTAAACCTTAAATAAATATAACGACCATCACTGAAGTAAACCATACACTTGAGTGACAACCCTAAATTAAAATTTTAAAATTTAATATCTCCGAAGTCCTATGTTTAAAACATCTAGTTTTTTTTGTGGGAGTAATAAGTGCAGCAACTAATAATATGGCATTTAAAAAAAATGCTAATATTGCAGGACATCTCAGAAAAAAAATAAAAACTAAATAACAGAAAAAAAATTTTTTCGTCGAGACTAGTCGAGATTTTTTAACTTTTTCAATATAAATAGGTGCCTGAAATACATTTGAATCATAACCAAAAAACATGTAATGGAAAAAAATATTAAAAACGGAAATAAAACGTTTCTTTGGTTTCTATGGACTTTTCTCGATTTTCAAAATTTTTCGAAAACTATGATAGATAACGTCACCGGAGTTTTATTAGGGGGTTTGTTCGATTTCTACCTTTCTAAATAGCATATAAAATGAAGATGTCCGCGTTTGAGGCAAAATAACACACTGTGCACGGTTAACGCAATAAATTCAAATACGTCTGCTTTGCATCGCCGTTACTCGGCGCACTTTTCCTAAATGTCGGTTAAACTGTACATTCGCGTACATTATTGGAACTGTTTGGATTGATAAATACCCCGTTTGCAAGATCTATGGGTACGTTAAACAGTTTTTAGAAGAAATTCGCAGGCGTAGACCAGACCAGTGTTAAACAAATAGAGAACTAGAATGTATTGCTTGTAGATTTTATAGTGGCACAAGTCAAAATTGCTAATTGGTTTGGTAACAGTTTGATGGCTTTACGTCTCGTTAGTATTAGCCAGGTGCGTTTAAGATGTGTTTCATTGTATTTATTCTGTCAGCATTAGGATTAAGTGTTGAATAAACGTCGGGAATACACCAGGGTTATTTCTTTAGGAAACAAAACAGAGCGCTGTTTGTGCCATTCGAGTGTCACATAAAGATAGAATGAGTTTGTATGCACGGATTTTCGTTTACTGAATTTAATTGAGCTACAAAAGTAATTATATATATACCTCTATATGTATAACTAGCTTCTGCCAGTGGTTTCACCCCCATCCCGTGGGAACCTCGGCACGGACCCGGATAAAAAGTAGCCTATAGCCTTCCTCGATAAATGGGCTATCTAACACTGAAAGAATTTTTCAAATCGGAGCGAATTTAGCGCGTTCAAACAAACAAACAAACAAACTCTTCAGCTTTATAATATTAGTATAGATTTCGAAGTACAAATGCAGTCCTTGTGAGTATTGTCTATGTCTTCATAGGTTTTAAGATGTAGTTTTTGGAGGTTTAAAACAAATGAGAACTATGATGACACGTGATACTGACAGGTTTTATGTCAAGTGTAAAATCCGCTGTTGTGAAAGCATGTTTCAATATAATTCAGAACTAAAATAAACCATATTATGACAAACTGTCTCTCTTGTATATTTTATTAGTGTCTCCTACATGTAGCAGCTTGCAATAAAATACACATTGAAATATATTATTATGAACATATGTTTTATGTTGTTTTTGATTCCGGCCCAAGTTCGTCGATCTGTCATCGCTAATCCGCCCAGTCGTTACTGTTCAGTGTTGGCTAAATATTCTTGTTTGTAGACTAACGCATCTGCTGCAGTAGGTAAAATAACAAATGTTTTCTAGAACTATCATAAGATGTCATAAGATGGAAAGTTACAATTTCTTAGTAAAATACTGATCAATTAAGGCATCGTTATTTACATTTAAGGTTACAGTTTTAATTTGGTTACCTAGGGAATATCAAGTGATAGATATAATGTATAGTTATCGGCACGAATATTGAGCCCTGACCTTCACCTGCGCAGAAGCGATTTATTGGTTTATTGCCTTATGTTTACATTGCGCAAAGCGATCCCCACTCTTCCGCTGAGAGCTCAATATCCGTGCCGGTAACTATAAGATCCCACGGTTAATAGAAAACATATTTTTTCACAAAAGTTATTTATTTATTTAAAAATAAATAACAAACTTAATTACCATTCCTTTTACTGTGGAATTTCCTTATCCAAGTCATAACAATCGTCGAACACGTAAGAACCATTTGGAAACGTCTTATCCCAATTCATGAAACAATAACGCGACGCTGCGCAAACGCACCGAACGCCCAGTATACAAGTTGCATTGCAGTTCATAAAGCTAGCACAATGTCCTGGGCAACGATCTACGCACTCTTGCGCAGTTGAGAAGCTGAAGTCATCTGGGGCTTTGGAGACGTCACAGGGAATTGACCACGTGGCTAGATTGATTCCTAGCTTTACTATAGATATAGGGGTCCTGGCAGCTCCCTGCCAGAGGAGGGTCACCACTGGGGGTAATGCATTGTTCAGCATGATGCACGTTCCAGCTATGATGATCAGTAGTGGTAGCAGCTTGAACATTTTGGCAACTGTGAACCAAAATAAATATATGGTGAGTGGTCTTTCAACTTCAGGTTAGACTCCTGTTACTTTTGTTATGTTATCTAAACACTAGCTTCTGCCAGCGGTTTCACCCGCATCCCGTGGGAACTACTTCCCGTACCGGGATAAAAAGTAGCCTATAGCCTTCCTCGATAAATGGGCTATCTAACACTGAAAGAAATTTTCAAATCGGACCAGTAGTTCCTGAGATTAGCGCGTTCAAACAAACAAACAAACAAACTCTTCAGCTTTATAATATTAGTATAGATATGCCCCGTTGGGTTTATTTCTAAAAGTGAAACAAAAACGGCCAAGCAAACAGCTAAAAGTTGGTGAGGACAGTCAATTTACTGAAGAGGAAGTCTCTGGGTTTTGATTTTTGTGTGTTTAACAAAAAAAAAAAATCGCAGTTTTGTTTGTTACGCTTTCAAGCTTAACTTTCACAGTATATAAATATGTTTTAGTTAAGTATTTGTAGTTTACGAATAATGAACCCTGCTAGTGGTACAAAAGCTGATTTCTACATGTGTTCTCGGGAACCCACCAGTAATGTTTTTAAATGATGACCTACTAGCATTGTAAAGAAAACTATAAATATGTTTATGTTTGTAAACTTTTGTTATCGCGGACAATCCCAAATTGCTTTGTGATAAAACATATCTACATATGTAAGGCTGAATAGTTTGTTTACCTAATATTTTATACTATTTTGCTTGAATGCGCTAATTTCAGAAACTACTGAGTTCCTCTATCAACGAAGGTATTTTTTATACTCTACTTTTTATCCGGGTTCACGATGCGATGGAGTTCCCATGAAACGCGTGTGAAACCGCTGACGGAAGCTAGAAGCGTTACTGAGTCAAGTCAAACTTTATTACCACAAAGAACGTAGCTAGGTATGTGGCTGTTTTCTGCGGTTTTATGTGCATCACGTTAAGTAGTTCTTGCGATTAGCGTGTTCAAGCTAACAAACAATCTCTTCAGCCCTTTAATCTATACACATAAAGTTGAAGAGTTTACACTTATTCACACACGAATCATTTTGACTTAAAGCTGTACTCGATTTTTTTTTGCAACATAGTGTATGGTGGGGTATTGGGTTAATTGCCTTGGTAACTGGGTTGAGGGGGTCAGATAGGGCAGTCGCTCCTTGTAAAGCACTGGTAATTAGCTACATCCGGTTAGACTGGAAGCCGACCCCAACATAGTTGGGAAAAAGGCTCGGAGGATGATGATGAGTTTATGGTGAAAAATTATAAATTTAAAAAAACCCCCGACCCAAAAAAAGTACGCAATTATTATGATAAAAGGTTAAAAACGCTAAACCCTATAAAAAGCAAAAAATAACTTTTAACACAAGTACCAACTAAAGCATGTCAGACTAAACTAAATTTTGTCGTGTCGGGGGACCGCTCTAATTATCTAATTAAGATTCGTGTTGTAATTAGGTAGGTACCTATCATTTGATTTATGTAAGTATTTTTGAAGGTAAAAAGCGGTCCCCCGACACGTCAAAATTTAGTTTAGTCTGACATGCTTTAGTTGGTACTTGTGTTAAAAGTTATTTTTTGCTTTTTATAGGGTTTAGCGTTTTTAACCTTTTATCATAATAATTGCGTACTTTTTTTGGGTCGGGGGTTTTTTTAAATTTATAATTTAATTTTATTTCATGCTTTTTGAAGGAGCTCCTTAATTTTTCCTTCATTTAATTTATTTTATTTTAAGATGGGGTCGCTATATGCGACCTCGGCCAAAGGAAGCTGTTTAACAATCCTCATGACAAACTGGCTCTGGGAGAATTGCACAGATTGAGAAACAATAAAGATTAACCTTTGGTCATTCTAGATTTTCAGCAAAAATATAAATCGGTTTATCCGTTTCATTCCGGCATTCCAGGGTTTCATCCGCCACATCCCATTTCCAGCATCAGGTTCTCGTCAATCAGAAACATGAAGAGAACTCGTCAAGACAAATTCAACGAGCCCAAACTCGATGGGTTTACTAAAAGGCAGTTCAGGGTTACGTCTCCTATCTTCGTGCCCTAACAGCAGACCAGCTCAGTGGTTCCAGAAGACATTAGTGTTTCAAATTTCAGATCCCACATATGCTTGCAAGTAAACTGAGCGTGTAACATTCCTATCACACCTAACAAACGAGCTGATGACCTTGAAGACCTGAACCGATTTCCACCAAACATAGCTAAGAACACTCCCGAATGACATTCCTTTTAAACAAAAAAAACCGCATTACAATCGGATCATCCGTTTGGGAGCTACGATGCCACATACACACACACACACACACACACACACACACACACACACACACACACACGTCAAACTTATAACACCCCGTCGTTTTTGCGTCGGGGGTTAAAAACAAGGTATTTCATCATGAGAAGACAAGGATTGACGGTATTGTTTTGAAATTAAGAAAAAGAAAACGACCCAGTAGCTAGTAAAATATTAAATAAATATCTTACCTTCAGGTAATATAAGACGTAATTAGAAAGTTTCACTTCACAGCAATCAAATTAGAAAAATGTCTTACAACTAAGACGACCAAGAGAGGAATGAGATTTAGAATGATACGTTTTCTTTATAAGGGATGAACTTGTCACCGAATCATTGATGACCAACGGAAAAGGTTATCGGCTACATTTTGCTTATAGTCCAAGCGCCAGCGAAAGCCAGACCTACGTTATTTTATAAATGCTGGTGTGTGCATCTACCTCTGCCTGTAACAACTTAGTTCCGTAGGCATACAATTTAATACTCATACTGACGCCTGATACAAATAAATAATAAATAAAAATAAATACTGTACATAATATTATTATTATTTAGTATTCGTTAGTATTAGTACCTATATTAATTATCATATTTGAGTTACAATATTATAAGCCGCAAGATGCAGAACTTCGTTGTTTCGTTAGGGATGGATTCGATGTGACACTTATCGATATACATATTACGATGGGTAATTTTATTGCTACAAATAATTTTGTTATTTAATTAGCTTCTGTCTGTATCAAATTACAATCAAGTCCTTCAGTACACATATGATTCAATGCCAATAAAATCCGCGTTACAATTATTTAGGACTTAATCCTTTTTCCAACGAGGTAAAGATCTGTCTAGGCGGCTGGTTGACGCTTCTCTTGACCAAAAGGCTGGCTATTACCTCGGACAAAGGATCAGCATGGCCATCCAACGAGGTAATGCTGCCAGCCTCTTGGGTACGCTCCCAGTTGACAGCGATGGGGATGAATTTTTTGACGCCTTTTAGATATAGTGTAATTTTTTTTTTTTTTGTTTTACTAGGATAGTTTTTTTTTGTTGTAAATATCTGTGTATATAACTATGTAAATAAATCATTCATCCGAAATTGTTTTTATGACAATATGAAAGCGAAATATGTGGTTTACTAGCAATTTATCATCACAGTTACACAAGTTAACTGGCCGGAATAAAATACGGCGGCCATTTTTCACAATAGCCTTTTAAATTGTAAAAGTGTGGTTGAGCTGGCTGTGTAGTCATTGTGGTTTCGCGGTTTGCTGTCCAGCTTATTCGTATTCATAATAACTTATAGTGAACGTGTAAATTCATATCTATACTTACTTGTCTATACTAATATTATAAAGCTGAAGAGTTTGTTTGTTTGAACGCGCTAATCTCAGGAACTACTGGTCCGATTTGAACAATTCTTTCGGTGTTAGATAGCCCATTTATCGAGGAAGGCTATAGGCTTTTTATCCGGGTTCGTGCAGAGGTTCCCACGGGATGCGGGTGAAACCGCTGGCAGAAGCTAGTTTTGTGATAAATATAGGTACTGTTAATAAATAAAACGTTTAAAGACACGCCCATTTAAGTTTTTTTCAAACTCCAAGTAGTACTGAACGTTTTAAAATGCATCGAAAGACACTTCACTTCACAGTAAAACCTATCTGAAAACGATTCCACTAACCGCTCACCAAAAATCGAGAATCGATACGGAATTAGCTACATCGATAGAATCTTCCAATCCCTAGTAATCGAGGTTTCCCATTTACTTTAGTTTGTATGCGAATGTCGTCTTGACTCGGCATTAAGGTGACGACTCAATAGGTAATCCTAAATGAGAAGGTGGTGCCAGTGTAAACTGCGCGTTTGCTTAACGACGACACATACATGTTTTGGTTTAATTAATAATATTGGCATTTGGTATCGGTTTCAGTTCCAATATATCATTTGATTTGCTTAAACATGGATTTACGATTTGTTATTATTGATTTTAGGTTAGATAGAAGACAAGGCTTCAGGTATTAAAATAGGTACCTACTCTATAGAAATTGAGTCTTTGCTCCTAAGTGTTTTGGTACTTTACACAATGTTACTCGTCAGGAAATATTTTCTCTAAAGTTTTCAGTAGGTAACAAAATAAACGAATATTGCCCATGAAATATTAGAATTTATGTGTTATTAAACTTTCATAATTTATTAGTAAAACAGCTGATGAACTATATCATTCCTGGATTAGCGCGGAAACAAATGTCAGCGGCCTGTATGAAAATATATGAGTGCACAACTGACATATTTATATATCCTTTTATAATAACTGTGTGATTTGCGAGCGGGCGACCGATTTGATTTGTGTGCTTCCCGTCAAATGTTGCGTTAGTCATTCTGTTTTACATGTGCGCTGATTTTTCAGAGATTTGGCAATGTAAAAAAGTGTGATTTGTATCGTACATACATACCGTTCTTTAAGGTGAATCAATATTTTAATCTTACTTTATTAATTCTCAGTTTTCTTCATGCATTTTACATGATTACGTCGTACCTATTCATTATGCTTCATAGCAGAACATTTCCTATTTTAGGTAAGTAAATTGCATTCAAGATATCATAGCAAAACAATATACATTGAGATACTCACAAATCTGTGACCCACAGGTTCGACATCTAACTAACTAATTCACCACCATGACACAAATACATAATAATATCGAGCGTCCACCCGGGTAGACAATGAGGCCTAATTTGGCGTATCATGCATTTCGGTCATGGACGCCAATTCGCTGCATATCCGTCATAGTTTGAAGGACTTGTGATGCAAGTACAAGCAATTAGTACTACTAATGGTAAACTTAGGCTTCGTGTTACAGAGTGTTACTAACTTATATATGTACATACGTTATTAGCTTCCGCCAGTAGTTTCACTTTGGTCTCGTGGGAACTGCTCCGCGCACCCGGGTAAGAAGCATTACAGGCCTTGCAATAAATAGGCTAACTATCACTGAAATATTTTAAAAAATCGGTCCTGTAGTTTCAGAGATAAGCGCGTTCAAACAAACAAACTCTTCAGCTTCGTAATATTAGTTGCTTCTGCCAGCTTCACTTGCGTCCCGACGAAATTACTGAGCGCTTATGGTTAAAAAGTAGCTTATAGCCTGTGGTATAACTTACAGACAAAACTATGCGAATATTACTCGTAATTAATCTCAGTTTGGGCAGGTACGATACGAGACGTGAAATTGGGTCAGACCCGCATAGTTCTTCCTTTGGAAATGAAAAACTATTCTCGTTTGAATAAAAAATGCTTCAGACCTATACGTTTCGTTTTTGGCCAAAAATATTGAGGCTTTGCGGAATGTGAATAAAAATCTTGAAAACTTGATGAATGAAACTGCTGCAGTTTCATATTGGAAAACTCCTTGCAAAAGACTATATCGGTTCATGGTTTCGAGCGCAGAGTGCTAGTTTGAAGGGGGGGGGGGGGGGATGATAAATGCGGATGTACACAGCTAATAAATAAATTGACCACCCTTTAGTTAGATAATAACTGGTTTAAATAAAAAAGAGGAAAGTTTTGGCTTTGTGCGTTAGTAACGAATAAACTCAAAAAAAAATCCTAAGAAAAAGTTTCTACTACGTGATCTCACTGATTACTAAATAATTCCTAGATCACAGTGACGTCCCAACTAAAAAAAACAAAAAAAAGTCGTGGTGGCCTAGTGGGTAAAGGACCAGCCTCTCAAGTATGAGGGCGCGGGTTCGATCCCAGGTCAGGCAAGTACCAATGCAACTTTTCTAAGTTTGTATGTACCTTCTAAGTATATATAAGACACCATTGACTGTGTTTCGGATGGCACGTTAAACTGTAGGTCCCGGCTGTCATTGAACATGCTTGGCAGTCGTTACGGGTAGTCAGAAGCCAGTAAGTCTGACACCAGTCTAACCAAGGAGTATCGGGTTGCCCGGGTAACTGGGTTGAGGAGGTCAGATAGGCAGTCGCTTCTTGTAAAGCACTGGTGCTCAGCTGAATCCGGTTAGACTGGAAGCCGACCCCAACATGATTGGGAAAAAGGCTCGGAGGATGAGTGACGTCCCAACTCTGACAAAAAGAGGGAAATAGGTAGGTAATAATTAAGCTAGCCTAATTACCTAGTCAAGATTTTTTCGCCAACTTCCTCTAAAGAAGGAGGCTGTCAATTCGTAATACAAAATTATATTTATTTTCTGTGTGTTCACGAAAAACCCCATATTATGTATATAGTATTTCATGATCCTTTTCTCTTCCACAGACCCTCAAATGCCCTAACTCTGTCCCAATGCGCGGCGCACGCTACAGATCCCGGGCCTGCGCGGGCGCGAGGGGGCGTAGCCTCACGATGCGCGGTGCATGATGCCGCGTCGCAGGCGCAGGCTCGCGTCCCGCATCCGCCACTACGTGCGCGGCCTGCTCGCGTTCCTGTTTAGCAATGTTGGCGTTGTAGTGCTGGTTGTGGCTTATACTATTGCTGGTAAGATTGTGCTCGATTTTTTGAGAAGTAGTTTTGCCTTCATCTCGGAGTACTTCTCTCAATAGTCGGTTGAAAAGGAGCCTATGTCTACCAACAGAGTGTCATCTGTTTCTGTGTCCAATTTTAACTCTATCGGGTCTCGGTATCGGTCTTAAGTAACTAAGAACATAGAAGCAAGGATTTGCGCCTTTTCTTTTTCATTTTATAGGATGAAGGTTTATATCTGCTGTTAATCAGATGTAAAGATATGAAGTTTCGTTAAATTGGTTTAAAGATCTTATAGCAAGTATGTGAAAATAAGTCCAGGACGACCTCGTTTAGGGCACGGGGCTGTCCTACCGTCAAGTATTTAGACAATCAGTTTTGGAACATTTAGAACATTTACAATGATAGTAAAAATTACAGCCGTATTAAACCATGAAGTGGAACCGAGGCCATGTTCATAGACAGTTTTTCAAAAAAGCTATTCTAGTCAGGTCTTCTGAACTTTGACCAGCAAATAACCTGATCTTTGATACGATTACAATGCAAGAGATGCAGTCCGACTGGCAAAAAACCAATACAATCCATTTGATTGAAGTGGTGCATTGAATTGCTGTAGTTTTACCTGACAGCGGTGCACCACATAGTTTTAACGCAAATATTGGATAAAATATTTGTATCGACCAGGCTGCAATAATTGAGCAAATAGTGTGGTTTTTAGGCATTTATAAGCCAATGACAATCTAAATATATAACCTAATCCGTATTCTTCGTCGCTTGTATTATACACACACATTAAAAATCCCGTCTATATTAACCCTTAGTAGGTATTGTGGGTCAAATTCGACCCAGAAGCGGACATTTTCTTTTAATATTTATGCTACGACTGCGCGCTTCTACGTATTCTCAGTGCGTCGCTAGCTGCGGCGGGGGGGCGGATGTGCAGCGCTGCAACTATCTTAGGAGCGAAGGTAAGTAGCCGACTGGGTCACGTTTGACCCACGACACCAAGTAAGTAACTTTTTTCACTGAGTGTAATTTGTAACTTTTTTTGTTTTAGTGAATATTTCTACTACCATGGGGGGCTTTTTGAACGATAGACAAATTGAGGAATTGATGAACGACTCAAATGATGATTTGGAACCGGAAAATCGGAAAGGACACCAAATATAAACCAACTTTCAGTCATCAGTCCCAGTTTGAAGAACCAGTTGCATCGACTTCTGCTTCAACAACTTCTGCAGCTTCAATTTCAAGTCGGAAAAGGGCCCGATGCTACCTAAAATGTTCTAAATGTTTACATATTATTTGTAAGACACATTCCTTCCAAAATGTTCAGTGTTCTAGAGTTGTCAGAAATTATAAAGACTAATCTTGTTAGTTTGGAAAAAGTCGTTTTGATTTTGGTTGTCATTTTTTTTATTTTATGATGATCTCAGAAGTAATTTATTTTTTTGTTATCATAAGGATATGAGAAGTGCCATACATATCTTTTAGTTAAAGTTTTTCATACATTTATATATTTTTTTTTATGTTTTAAGTTCACACTAACCAGAAAGTGCCAAAAAATTAGGTCAGTTACAAATGTGTGTAAAACATAATAATTTTTTAATATTCTAAAATTAAATCAAGATAATTTTGTAAAAAATGCTTCTTTTATTTCAAAACTAACCATATTTTATACAAATAATAAAAAATATACGTTCTACAACAGATTTTTTGGTATGGGTAAATTTTGACCCACGATACCGGTAGTGTTGCCAAAAAAGGCGATACCAGCTAAGGGTTAATGTTCCCGTCATTTCTCTGTCTCTTACATAATGCAACCATTTTCTCATACACCACAACACGTTCTTGAACACAAACTCCAATTTTCCGCCCAATTCATCCGTGACAAATATTTGTACAAAAGTTGGTCAACAAATAGAGTTAATAGTGTACTTTACTTCTCGCTAGAAATAAGTAATCCACTTTACAATGAACCTTTGGTGACTCAAAGTCAATTTTAATTAAAGGTTGAGGCTTTACATCAATGGGGATCCCTTTGATCTATGTTTGGGAATACGGCTAATTAATACGATTAATTGCAGGGGTTCTTTGGATCGTGCAGTTGACACTAAAATTAGGCCAATTAAAAATCGCTGCACCAATATTAGCGCAGTACAAAGTCGTGAACGCTTTGGTGTTTGTGAAGCCTGCAGATTCGTAATTAAATATTTACTTAGACTAGGATTTATTCGAAATGAAAAATATGATGAGAACTTTTGGGTTGGAGAATATCGAAGCTTTGTCACAATATTAAAGCTAAACTATATAGCATTTTTTGCCATTTTTACAACAGTGGATTTTCCCCTCGGTTCTTATGGGTGGTGCAAACAATTGCAAAGATGATATCTAAAACCAACTGATTTTTGCCCATTGGAAAACTCCGCCAGTCTGAAATAGCTGTAATACTTATTTTAATCCCCAACAACAGTTTTATACAACCATCTACTTACCTAAATACTTCCTAACTACCAACTCTAGTAAGACCTAAAGATCTTAAACGATAGCTGACGTCATCAGTTGAGCCCCGGTTGCAATCAATCCGTAATGTCGTAGTCAAAGGACGACGGGAGACGTCAAAGGCTGTAATCAGTTTGAGGCAGTCCAGCTGTATGTATAGCTGTAGGCAGAGATGCAATCACTTCCCAGGCTTATGGACTGAAACCTGGGATATTTTATAATGGCTTTGTTAAGTGGGTTTTGAGAGATAGATGAAGATAGTGAATGGGAATGGGATAAATATAATTAGAAGACAAGAAAAAATCTATTTCGTTTGGTAGTATTTGGTGTTTTAATTTCAACATTCATTTAGTCTTACAACGTTTATTGAACACTATCAAATTTGAAATTAATTACTTTGAAAAGGCTTGTAAAACCTTTGAACACTTCCCATATTGTTTTGTAAAGGGCCGCAACCAACTCCCTAGCAACAATAGAAATACAGGCAACTATCGACCAGAAACTCCATAAATATCACATGAAAACCGCAACAAAGCCGTCAATGGAATCAAAACCACAAAAGTTGTTAGAAAGTGTTTGGCAATCGATAAATTCAGTGACGACCTTTTGGTACACCACAAACGAGTGTACGGCAGTGTTGCCAAACGCTATAAAACATGATGAATCGAGGGAAGTTTATTATACTTTGGTAGGCAGACTTGTGATGTTATTATGGCAACGCGGTTACATTTTTATAGGAGTCTTTTTTATTATGGGCCCGATTATGATGCCTTGTGGCATTACAATGTGATTATTATCATTTAGGATATTTTGGCTTTTATGGTTGTAGGTTGGGGGAACATCAATGTTGTCGTATGGTTCTCGGTGGTTTTTTAGTCATGTTGTTACTGTCATGTATAGGTTCCTACGTCTTCTTGATCTAGCTTTATGCTTCAAAAACTTTTCTCTAAAGTTGGCCTAGTAACAGAGAAGGAAGCAAATTGTTTAACCAAACGAAAATTCTAACTTAACTTTAAACAATTCAACAGCCGTTTGCACTGGTGAACAATTACATCAAATCATTATCAGGCTTACAATACTCACATTTAACAACAACACCACCTAATTCAATTGAAGCATTAATTTCAAATTCAAAGCTTTTGTACTCAAACCACGCTTGGTTGATCCCGACACAATATCAAAAATAAGTGTTGTTCCTGAAATCTTATCGCTTTTTGCTTCCAAATCAAAGGGTATTGATTGTTCCACAATAATAGAATTATGCTTGTCGCTCCACGTCATTAGAGGGCTTGAAAGCCTGAACTTTACACTTGACTGGGCACTTTTAACTTTAAGGCCGGGCAGACCCAGCGAAATAGGCATTTGCCGCTACCGAGAGTTGCCCGCGATTGCCGCAAAGCGAGCCGCGCGCTTACGTCGTCGTCGTCGTCGTCGGGGGTGAACTCACATGAACCCAAAGCCGAGCAAAGTGCCACAGTGTAGTCGTGTAGGCAGTAGGTCAACTTAATTTATTATTTTTATTTAAAAAGATAAAAAAATCATAGATAACTGTTTTAATGCATCACATAGCACACATAATTTCAATATGTATTATAAGTAGTTATCTAAGTACGAAATGTTAAATTTTATTCAATTATTTGACAGTTTCTATGCATTTTAGTTGTGTGTGTTCTATTACAAGTATAAAAACATGTGTGGGTAGAGATGAGTACCTATCATTAGCTCATGCTCGCATGTACGTACACTATTGAAAGAGAGAGAGAGACGGTACTGAAAGATCTTACATCCGCACACATCTACTGCACATAGCATTTGTACTTACGTGATCACTAACATGGGATATAAAATACTGTATCAGATAAGTGCTGACGATTTAATGGTAACTATTACACTACACTTGCAAAAAATGTATTTCTACCACATAATATCAAATGGCAAAAGCAGCGACGTTGCGATGTTAAAATGTAACATGTTAATGTGAATGGTTATGCACGGTATAGATTGGGAAACATACAACATGTAATTATAGAGCTTTTAGTAATAAATTTAATTTAATAAAGAATAAAAAAAGTATATTTATGTTTGATTAAATACATATATAATAATAAAGTTTAATAATTTAGTTGGGTAAAAGTCCTTATAAATATAAATTTTGTGTAAAACTTAATATGAAGCGGTGATAGTCGGGTAGAATAATAAAAACATGTTTTGTTTTAATAGTTTAATAAAAAAGTCATGGTAATAAATAATAAAAATAAACAATAAGAGTAAAAGAAAAAATATGTCGGAGGCGAACATCAGGATGGCACTATTGTCTGACATCAGCTAGGGTAATCGTACAAAGAGATAACTCAAAATGACCATATTCCGAAGATACATTTGCAGCATCTATCCCCATTTTGAAAGCTGTAACTGTGGAAATTAAATGCCCAATACAATGGTACTACAACGCTAGGCAATAACACTAGGTACACTAGACGTGACGTAGGGCAGTTTCGAGATATGTGCAACACGACGACTCAACGAAGACTGAGCTCCGCGGACGCCACGCTGACCACCACGACTCTGC
The DNA here is from genome assembly GCA_963856015.1 of Helicoverpa assulta. Lineage (NCBI taxonomy): Eukaryota > Metazoa > Arthropoda > Insecta > Lepidoptera > Noctuidae > Helicoverpa > Helicoverpa assulta. The sequence continues at coordinate 11,672,146 of CAWLCW010000011.1, forward strand.
CAAGCGCGCCAAAATGTTGTTTCACCGGAAACGCCACCAGATGGCTCGCTTGCGTCTCATTTAGTGTCCGTACTATTGACCGTCTCCGACAAATATATATCATAGGCTAAAACTCAACAAATTGTAGCTGCCTTGGTATGCATGGACCTATCTGAACAGCTGGGATAGGAATCTGGTCTTTAGGTTCGCTAGGCTTTTAATTTTCTTTGCCATCTTCTAATATGATGTCTCGTATAGGCATACCGCGATTTTGCCTCGAGTCAACAATTTCTGGCAGTATACAATTTAGATAAAAGTTTATTATTTTTTTTTCCATATTTATCCTCCAAAATTCGTCATCTCTTAGAATATGTTCAACGAGCACTGGACAATTTTCACCTGACCATATTCCAAAAATGCATTTAGTTTTTCCCGTTACTCGCAATTGACCCTGCACTTGGTAATACCAATTACTTTTTTTATTTAATACTCTTTCACCCTTTTTTTTATCGTATTTATAAATTTGGATTTTATTTTTCAAAATTGCAGCATCTATTCCCATTTTGAAAGCTGTAATTGGGCATTTAATTTCCACAATTATATCATTTCCCACTATGCCATCAGGTGTTGCCCCAATAAATGGATACTCGCAATCAATAAAAAGCCCACAAGGATCAATTTTAATGTTCTCTTGACGTTCCATTTGTTGTAGCGCCTGTTTTTCATTTTCTACGCCATGAGCCACTGATGATATGTAAGAAATATTTTTTTTATACAGTAAATTTTTTACTGTTGATGCTGTACTCCTGGACATTTTTCTTTTGCAAATTACTCCAAAATTAGACGCCGTTATAATGTTTTTCCTTAATTCTATCCAATCACTGCAGTCTCTCTGTAAAACAGTGCTCCTTTCTATATTTTTCCTATCACTTGTCAAGACTTTTAAATTGTCAAGAAAGTTTTCCTTGGCTTTTTCTAATTCGTCTAGACTCATATCAGGAGCTGCACTTGTAGGTCCATAATTATGTTGAACAGAAATCCCATCATATTTTCGATGTTTTTTTGTAGGATGGTCTCGGTTTAACTTCCTTTTCAATGCCCTCCTCTTCTCTATTTGTTTCACCTTTCCTCTAGGACTTCTTCCAAGAATCCTCTTTTGCACAGATGAAACTGCAGATTCATTGTTGAATGAAACTACAGCGGCTGAACACCGCCCTTGGTAGCCCCGTCTCAGTGAAAAATTTATTCTTTTGCCACCAACAAATTTAGCAATAACACTGTTAAAGCGTTCCACAACATTCGTGTCTACATCTTCTATTAGACTACGAGCTTTACTTGCTACTGTAGCAATGATGGCATTGACTCGGAAGAAAAAGGTGGTATTTTGAATATCCCTTAAGGTGTTATTATTCAGATTTTTCTCTTTGGAGCAGTTGTACTCATAGCAAATTCTATGATCACCATAAGCATGCGCTACCGAATTAGTGATATCTTTATGTAACAAGTTTATAGAGATGCTTTTAGAATTTTCGGAATTTTTGTGAAATTTTATTGATTTCACTATTGCTTTCCGCATGCTCATTATTTTTTCATTTGTGAGTGTCTTTCTATCTTTGATTGGATATTTTGTATCCTTTAAAACAGCTCTTAATTTATTGCACAAGTTCCGCAGAATATGATTTCTGCATTCAATCTTTTCTACAGTATGGTGCAGGTGGTCATAGGGTTTTGCTTGTAATACTTTGTTGTATGTAGCCGAGTCTCCATCTCCAATCAACCTCGCATATATCAGTCCATACATATCCACTGATGTTTTAAAGCCTTCAGCTATTATATCGGCTTCCATGGCACTAGAAGATCCGTTATAGTTTTTAAAACACGCATGTTCTCTAGGTGGAATTCCTTGTTTTTGGGCTCTGGCACAAATCAGACAGTACTTGTTTTTCACTCCCATGTAAATTACTTCTCCGAATTGTTTCCCTATGATTGCCGCTGTCCCTGACGATGACCTATAATTATTACCATAAGATCTTAATCCCCAAGCGCCATCGACATATACATCTATAAGGGCCAATCCGTTTACCATTCTTCCATCAGCAATAGCCGCTTCTTTCTCACGTTTGGCAGCCTTTTCCATGGATTCTGCTGCAGTTTTCTCCCAATTTTCATAAACAATATCTTGTAATTGTGTGTACATTTTTGATGAAAAAACCGGCACATCCATAGCAGAAAGTATCTCCTCAAATTGCGCAAATCCAACACCAGCAGCTACAATGCCAGTGGTTGCAGCAACATTAACATTGACATTTTCTACACTGTCACACTTCTCTGATTCGATCACAATTACATTGCGACAAACGTTACATTCAAACTTAAATTTGCATATAAGCCCTATCCGTTTTTCTCCAATCAACTTGAAATATCCAACTCTGCAATCGAATAAATCGTTGTGATGGGCTTTTTCTTGAAGCTGTGACATGACGTAATTCATATCCACAATTCGCCGTCCACTGATGGGTTGGTAGTTGTTTTCTATTTCGTTTTCAATGTTCAGCGTATAGTTTTCAATTTCTTCCATTGTTCTAAAAAAACATTTTTTTTATTGAATACCACTTATAACTTTTTCATTAAGTGTGTATTTGTATGTATTTATGTGTATTTTAATCAAAACGCAGCTACTTACTCATCAATATTATTATCAGGAGATACATGACTACCTTCAACTAAAGGCTTTTCAGCAAATGTCTCATGGGCATTGGCATCATTACTAATCACTCTGTAACAATGAAATAAAAAATATTTTAAAAAATAGTATTCGAATGCTGCAATTACGAAAAATCAAATGCAAATCTATAAATATGATATATATATAATTTTTTCATCCTTTTTTATCATATTTATAGATTTGGATTATAAATATTATTAATTTGGATTTTAATAATATTTTTTTTCATCCTTTATATATGTATATATATGTATATCACCGTAAGATTGTCACGCGATGAAAAATTCTTTGATTTGATACAGATTTGACGCGATGCGGTGCGGAAAAAATTCCGCGCGAATAAAAATCGCACGGTGAAAAATCGCTGTGCGGACACGGCCTAATATTTGTTCATCATGGTGGACACAGAATGGCACTATAAGATCGATCAATTAGGGACAACCTTCGGACAGTTGACAATAGGTACATATACAGTATATCAATTTTAAAATTGTGTAAAAATTTTGAAATTATTTACAATCTAACGGTGACATATACATACATTATGTATTATACAAGTACGTTGCAACCACTTACTCCTCAATTCTAAGGTCATTCAAACAAACAGGCTCTAAAGTCGTCAATGGAGACATGTTATGCCCTTCTGTGTACTCTGCTGATCTGTAACGTAAAAGCTGGTTGAGGCTTGTAACTAACAAACAAGTAGAAAAAACATAAGTTTTTAAATAGAGATGGTCTATGGAATAAAATTACACATAAAACTTACTCGTTATTCGGTGAATTATCACTTGATATATGAGCCGTGCCCTTATCATGCCACCGCATTATACTAAAACATAAAAGCAGACATTGACATTTCAAGTTCAGTTGGTATGTAGGTATAATATAACTTCACATTTTTGTATATTCGTAAGAAATGGTTATACCTACTGTCATAATTCTACTCTGCGGCACGAGTATCATAGGTAGGCTAGATCACGAAATACAAAACATTTTGTTTACAAAAATATTTACCACCACTCACCATACTAATATTATTGCATTATAGGTATAGAGTAGATTGTATAATTTATTAGGTACCTATTGGTTGACTACCGATATTTCCGTTACCTACCTATCATGTGTCTTAGCCAGGCCTAAATAAATGACTGAATAAAAAACGACAGAGTAGGTAGCAGTAGGTAGGTACCTAATATTTAGGCGCATTAGATTCAACATACCAAAATTTGTAAGTTTTCAACACAAAATGACCACGCGTTGTATAGATTTCCCGTATAACGAGAGCTCCACATGAACTGGTTTGTGGTCGCGCGTCGGTCAGATACAGACCAACAGCTACCCACAGTTGTTTTATTACTCACGTAGGTAATACATAGGAAACGGAAATATCACTAAGTAAGTAAGTAAATAGTTATAGGTCAAACACTTGTTGCGATTTGTACCTAAAACTCTGTGACAAAAATAAACCACTATACCTACCTACCTAGTTTTTTGCGCGTGACTTCTTTATTTACATTACCGTAGAGTAGCAAATTCAATGGTTTTAGACCTAAAGAATTGCCATAATTCGCATGGTACGTAGTACTATCTAGGTATTACTAACTAGATATGTATGTATCCTACTTAGTAAAGTGAAGAAATAAAATGAAAAACAAATAATAATATGTAAGTACAAAGTATTATCAAATCATTCTTACCTTTTTTTTTTATTTAGCTTTCGTATAGCCAATTTGGTATATTTTTTGTTTTTTTTAGAGTTTCCCATTTTGTTAATTTAATCACTAAGTATAGGTACTTAACTTAAAATATCGAATAAAAACTAATACTAAAAAAACGAATAATAATTATATCAAATGAAATATTTACAAATTATTTTGGACTCAAGTCAAGAGAATAAAATACGTCCGCGAACTCAGAACGGAGCTCTCGAAAAAATTGGCATACGTCCGACCTCCACTGCGTTCCGCTCGGGACTAAATGACACGACGCGCGTGAGTTACGGAATGAAAACACTAGATTTTGGGATAAGTGGGATAGGAACTTTGATGTTTCTCATTTTGGATGCCGAAGTATATCACATTTTTTACGACCTTTATTATGGTATATTTTTTATTGTTCTAATCCTAATACAGCTCAAATGAAATGAGTATTAGATTAGAGTTTAGACTTGTCTTTGCGATTTAATTGGATGCACTAAAGTGCACGTAATCGTGTATCGCAATCCCGAATCCTCTAGATCGAAGGGTGAACTATACAATATATTTTTTTCAATATTTTAATCCGTGTTATCAACGAATAAAACAAGATACAAAACTACGAATTTCACGCCCACCTCGCCTTAACATCTCTGTAGGGTATTTCCTTTGTCATTGGGATGAAGAAAGAGGGGAACGCTCCCTATGTCGCGTAGGGTCGCGTAGGAACGCTCCCTATGTTTGCAGATGAATTGGACGAGTCATTAATTAGGGTAAGACATGTCTCATGTTACATGTAATATGTTACATGTATAACATAAGCTTATGTTGTCAAATCCCATTCCCGTTTCTAGTTTCTGCTCTATCGTCATGCATATGGACCGAAATGTAGGTATATAGATTCTTCCTTGTTTGAATTGGTACCAATTTTTTTATCCGATTCTCGATTCCAAGAAACAATATTCTGCGAAAATAAAACATTATGTTAGTAGAATCTTTCGTGATTAATAGCCAAACTAAAACAAGTTAAATGATCCAAATTTTCCTTCCCGTTGACCTAAAAAGCGAATTAAAATTAATTTCTCGTATAAAAGATTGCCTGAAGTTTGATTCTTAATATTAATTTAGTTTGCCTAGGTGCGGTTAATGGATCTTTTGTGCACAAGATACTATTGATCAGAGTTAATAAATGCCAGGTATTTAATCATAACTCGTGCCTACTTCGCCATTCAAAGGTTTGCAATTGAAAGGAAGCTTTCTGTAAGCCTAGCCGAATAGGGCCGCGCTGTATAGAAAGTAATTATGCCTGAAATATTGATAAAGCCGTCCGCAATCTGTGCCCAAAATAAAATCCAATTTTGACCAAACATTGCCAAGTGGTCCTAATTTATGAGAAGAAATAAAGATGTTAAGAAAATGGACCATTCTGTTCGGGCAGTCCGAAAGTAAGGTCAATTAGATAACGGCCAAAACAATTTAATGAGTGAATAATATTGGCCAATCAACCATAATAATTAATCATGTTATCTATTATATACCTATTCTATCAATAGCGTATTCCGATAAACGCCGGATTTCAATAACTTATTTGTTGATTTGCTTAACCTCTTGTATGTCGATAATTATAAACAATAGAAAATCAATTGTGTCTCACGCATATATGCACTCCGACATACAACGGGTTAATAGAGACAGAAAGACAAGACTTTTACTTATGAATTCGTCAATTTTCATGCTTGGTATACAACCGGCCTTACCCGACATCAAAGAGAAAGTCTTCAAAATTAAACTCATGTTTTTCTTGACGACATTATGATGTTCAGTAATTTATGTTCAGCCTTCGTCGCTAAATGAAAAGGAATCTGCCATTGTGGCTCGTTTTACTGATAAATTAATAATAAGGCAGTGTTTGGCATGAGATAAAAGTGATGAGAGAACTATGGAATATGAATAGGCTTAAAAAATGGGTTATTTATGAACCATTTGTTGTTTTTTTATGTCTTTGGTCTATCAAAGAGTTAAACCAAAGGTTTCATTATGGTAGGTTACAATCATTATAATCTACTCTTTGTTTATGTAGTTTCTCTTAACAGTTGTTGTAGTTAGCTTGAGAGGAGTATTTTTTTTCAAAGGGTATATGAACTAGTACATTAGCACAATATATCAAATACATAGTTACTACCCATAATACTAAGAATATCTCAAGATAGCCCTAAGGAAGTATATTCCTCGATACTCGCATCTCTTTGACCTAAAGCACGAAAATGATAAATGCTCAGACCTCCTGCCTCCTGAGTCAGCACTGGAAATAGATCAAAGTAAGCGATTCACAGCCGTAAAGGTGAAATGCTACCTACACTCGAAAGTCTAGAAAACTTTATTAGATTAAATTTTGGGCCACAGATGTGTGAAAGAGCTTCGTTTTGGAGCTAACTCAGCGGTTTATCTTCTTGTAACATTGTAGGTATGAAGGTTTGGGTCTTATTGTTCGAACTTAAATTTTAATCTAATTTATTTTTGCAACAATCATTTTTTTTTGCGTTAAGGATTAAAATTTGAAAATATTCGAACTCATTGGAGCAAATTGTCATTTATTTTTCCCATAAAATTAGCTATTTTAAGGTACCTTACAGATTCAACATGAAAACTTCTAGTAATATTTTATTTAACTTACTGAGGAGTTTCAAGTGCATTTTTGTTATTGACTGTTAAAATGGCCTTTGTTTCTGATTGAATGATTCTTCTGTGCGTAGGTGCATTCATGTTCCAAGCGATAGAGGGCGGCAGCGAGATGAGGCTGGACAGGCAGATGACGTGCGCCAGAGACAACCTCACGCAGTACCTGTGGCAGAACGTCACGCTAGACCTCAACCTGTTCAACGAGACTGCTGTTAAGGAGAGGTGGGTGTATGCCTTTATTGGGGGTGAAAACTATTGACTGTGTTATCACTAACTTATCAGTCCATTGCCGCGTACTTCTGTTTACTCCAGGAAAGCATATGCATTAACGTACATATACATATCCTGTATAATGAACATAGAAAATGTTACTAGTTTTCTAGATTTCTTAAAAAATCATTTAACGAACATATTATGTGTAATAATTAGTTACCACTCTGTGCATGCACATTATTTCTCATCACCAGCTAAAACAATGTAAATTAAATATTCGGAGTGAAGGACCAGATTTTATTGTGGCTGAAATAAAACTACCTTATCCTCAGTAGTTACAAAATATGAATAAAGTTAGCTATATTCAAGTAGGCCTCCTTTTTTCCGCCCCATAATCAATGTAAATTGTTGACAGGATAGGCACAGAGCTACGTAACTACCAGACTACGATAGTGCGCGCGGTACACCGCGGCTGGGACGGCGGTAGATCCTCGCGACAGTGGAGCTTCTCCTCGTCATTCTTGTATTCTCTCACTGTCATTACTACTATAGGTAAGATAATATCATGTAATGTAAAATAAGTAATACATCCCTTTAATAAAATCTCTGCCGTAGTATAAGTGCTCTGAAGGGTGCTGTGTTGAAGAGAACTGACGACAGCAGATGCAGCAACTAGATCAATCAAAAGCCCTTTCACATATATTATGTAAAATACATTCAAACACATATGTATACATTCAAGCACCATCATCCTCCGAGCCTTTTCCCAACTATGTTGGGGTCGGCTTCCAGTCTAACCGGATTCAGCTGAGTACCAGTGCTTTACAAGAAGCGACTGCCTATCTGACCTCCTCAACCCAGTTACCCGGGCAACCCGATACCCCTTGGTTAGACTGGTGTCAGACTTACTGGCTTCTGACTACCCGTAACGACTGCCAAGGATGTTCAATGACAGCCGGGACCTACAGTTTAACGTGCCATCCGAAACACAGTCATTGGTGTCTAAGATATACTTAGAAAGTACATACAAACTTAGAAAAGTTGCATTGGTACTTGCCTGACCTGGAATCGAACCCGCGCCCTCGTACTCGAGAGGTTGGTTCTTTGCCCACTAGGCCACCACGACTTTTACATTCAAGCACCATAGCACCTTTAAAGTATAATCTTGCTGAGGCGAAATCAGGAGACATAAAACTCCAACGTTAATACAATTGACATGTTATAGAGGTATATGGACGAAAATATTCTCATGGATATAATCATTCCTAGCAGAATGCTAGGCCCAAATTAGAAGTCTTGTGTGTCAACAAAATTACTCAAAAGTATTCGGTCATCCTCAAACGGGTAAATATTATGTGGTTACTATCTCGTATTTCTTAGAAAGGTCCATGTGTTCCCAGGTTACGGTCACCTGTCTCCGAAGACGGACTGGGGCAAGGTGGTGACGATCCTGTACGCGCTGCTGGGCATGCCGCTGTTCCTGCTCTACCTTACCAATGTTGGTAAGATTTCACATCGCCCTGGTTTATTCATTCATTCTGTCAATATGGATGCGAAGTGTGTTTGATTGTAATAGGGATTTTTGATCTTTTTGATATCAAGCATTGTGAATGATTGATCAATGTAATGGTGAACCAAGCTATGGCTTGTAACGTACACTTTTAAGAACGCAATTTTTACTCGAATAATTGCTTTAAAAGTGATGTCGAGTACTTAACACTGTCGCTGAAATATTTTCCAAAAGCGCTTTTCATCATAAGATGGCGTTCTGTGGCCATTCCCTAGAGTATTTACTTTGTTCAAAATATTGTATAAGTTATTATAAACTGTCATACACGCAGCAGGGCTCGTAGCACTGCCATCGGTCGCTACGGATTCATAGCCCGTAGCACATGAATGCGTAGCACTGCTGTGTGTATGTTGCTTTATAATAACTTACATCTTTTGAGATGTGTTTTAGCGACATCTAATTATATTCTTACAACTTACATGACATGGTCATAAATTGCTTCCTAAAAGGTAAATGACGATGTGATTTTTCGATCTCAATATTCTATCTTAAAATATTTTGTCGAATTTCGTGACCTCTGCCATTTTAATTAGCCAGTGAGGTGGACTAATTTGATAGCGAAGAAGGGCCCTCATTATAAATTTAATAATTGCTCAAATGGATTTTTGCAAAGTAAGCCAGCTAATTAATATAATAAGTAAAGTAACTGTAAGCAAAACTCGGTTTCATTTGGGAACATATTTTTCCATTTGCGTTGGGTAAAACGAAAACTTCTTTCGCAAATACTTACTTATTTTCATTTTAAGTAAATTACGTGAAAAAGTCTTAAAATATATTTAGTATTTTTAGCTTAAAGTTTGTATTCAAATAAATATAAGTTCTTTTTAAGAAATAGGTGAAAGATTTGTTGTTTAGTTGAAAGTTTTGAAGACATCAATAAAGGTTTTTCTAGAACCTTAGGCAATCGAATGACAAAAAAAAAACATTTCGCCCAAAATGTTTCAAACGACCACAGAATAACAGCGGTTTTGTTAGGAGGAAGTTGTCAAGTTTAAAAATAAACTTTTGAGCTCTATTTAGATATATTCCCGACGTAGTTATACGTATGTAGATATACTGTCTCAACTAATTTCCAAGGTGCCCTTCTCTCAGATTGCGTCTCCAAGGAATGAAGTAAAAGTAAAAAATAAAAAGTTACATTTTACTAAGCATAAAACACGCTGTAATGAAATATGAATAAAACATTAATTAAGATTAATTATGACAACCTTATCTTAGTTATATTTGCTCGCAGAAGAGAAAAAGGCTTTAGTATCTAGTTATTTTTTTTACACTTTCAAGAAATTATTCAAATGTTTTTTTCTTAAGGAGCTCGTGAGGAGAGATCTTATTAATTAATCATCGTGTGAATCGATGTGGTCTAAAATTTAATTCTGGAGGGTAGCAATTAGGTAGCAACTCTGAGTGAAAAAAAAAAACTCAATACTTTTGCGCCGTTTCTTCACACTGGGAAAAGTGACAGCCATCCTGATATCAGAATGGCTGTCACCTTTGGATGCTGAATATCTTCAAAACCACGAGGGTAGCAATTGGTAGCAACTAATGGTAGCTGGTAGCAATTAGGTAGCAACTCTCTATATGTATTTCGAGAGGATCGGTGATTTGTGACGGCGGTCCTGACGCAGACGTGATAGTAAAATAAATTAGTTTGTGACTTCTACGTATACTGATTTTGACTACTAGGTATATATGTTTTTATAAAAGTATTCTATTTATGACGAAGACTGCTTCTGATGTCGTAATTTTCCCTATAATCGTATTTCTATTTGAGACTAAAATAAATAATTCCTGGAAATTCTATCTGACGTTTTACTTGAACTGGCCGCGTAGGTTAATTGAAAATCTGAGAATTGCACAACTTGATTGGCTTAGTTTGTTAGAACAATTAATTGTTTTTTTTTTCTGGTATTCCACTCGGAAATATCTCGGGTCCACAAAAGGCGAAAAGAATTAGCTTGAATAAATAACCTAATTAACTTTAAGGTTTTCTAATCTAGATAACAAAGAAATACGTACTAGTAGTTAATTAGATTTTTAATTTTATTTTGTTCTATACGGATCTTTGGAGGACCACTCATCTTAAAGGGCCCATTTTAAAGGGACACGATTTATTTTGTTGGCGCAGTGTCAAGTCACAAAACAAAAAATATTTTTCCCTTTACCTCGTAAAAGAGACTACATAATAGTTAATATTTTTTTTGTCGAAATCCAAATGTTTAATTTACCAACTAATTTTGTTGTCATATATTTACACAGCATTCAATTTTTTCTTGTCTGTAAAGTTTGGTTCTTCGATCTCTTTTGAACTTAGTGAAACATTTATAGGAGAGCTGTTGGCACGGTGGTTCAAGTGTATCTACGCTCTGGTGTGCCTCTGCAGAGGATGTCCAGGGTTCACCAGGAGACGAGCTGCCAGACTACGGCTGCAGGTAAGATGAATAGTTCTAACTACCTTAATCTGCAATTAATGTATGTATAACAGGTAGGTATCGTTGAAAAAATTATAAACTAAAATTTTCGATACACAAAACTCAGTTTTCCTTTTGAAAACATCTCGAGGAAACCGGAAATATCAAGTCTCACATCGCAAATCCGCACCGAGCAAGCGTGCTGATTAACTATGTACTGCAGTGGGACAAAAAAATCAGGGTGATGCGTTTAAAAGTATCCAAATTAGTACCTTTATCAATCTGTGACATCGATATACAAAAATCAATGATCTGTGACAACTTATAGAAACAAAAACACTTTTACAGTCCCAATACGACAGTTATATTTTCATTCAGTAATATCCTCCATTAATAATCCAAACGACTAATAGTACACCATCAACTAAACACCAACAGACAGACAGAATCACTCTACACTATAGACATGATATATTTACTAGGAACAAGGCGACGTCTGATTGGTCGACAGATTGATCTGTTCTGTCACTGCGCAATCTTAAGGTGCGGAGCGATGCGGAGATAAATATTTATTAATGTGCTAAGAAAATGTATGGTTGTTATTTATTCTCACTATATAGGTTTTATAAGTAGTTCTTGGGTAATAAATAGGCTAGGAACTTTTTTTCTCTATGAGATTAGTGGGTACTAATAAGCAAAACTTTTCGGTTTAATGGACATTGAATAAAAAGAATATCTAAATTCAACTGTTTAACACATTTTCTGAAGAGTTTATTAGCCATTGAACAGAATAAATTCTGCAACCATTCATTGTAGGTCTAAATTTTTTCCGCTAGTATTTTTATTTGCAATTTTGCAGACTTCATCATTGAAGGATTGAGCATTTCATTTTTACATAGTTCTAGCTAATTAATTACTAAAGTTAATAGTCACAACTAAAGTAAGTTTCTCTCTCTAGGTATCAAAGTAATTAATTAATTAACGCCTGAACTAAAAGTAGTAAACTTTTCAGTACGAGTTAAGTGAAGCGGAGAGTATTGAGCGGCCGGCGGCGTGGCGACGCGACTGTGACGTCACGCACAGCATGTACGCTGAGAGATATGATGATCCGAGGGGATATGCTAGGTAAGTGTATACTCATGGGTCCTAGTACAGTCACGAGTTGAAAGAAAAAAAGGACCTGTGAATCTACGTCACTATGTGCACAGGATTGACTGCAGGAACGCGGCCTATGCGCCTTTTCACAAGTATGTTGGGTTTGGCTTTTGATCTAACCGGATGCAGCTGATTACCAGTGTGCTACATGGAGCGATAGTTAATCTAAACTCCACAACCTAACCTGGGCAACAAGATTGCCCCTTAGTAAAACTTAGTTAGATTTTCTGGCTTGACTGCCAAAGTTGTTCAGTTGACAGCCGGGATCCACCCATTTATCGTGCTTTCTGAAACACTGAGGAACCCTGACAATATGGTTCCATATATTCACTTGCATGAAAACGGTTTGGTGATATACAAACCATTTTTTTACGATCTACACTATAATTCAATACCTGTTGCTACCCCAAAAATATCCCAAATGACTACAATTCGTAACCCATGCCTGGCGCTCGGCCTAACCCAGAAGATCCAGCCACATTACAATATGCACTATTAACGCATACACGTCAGTTGTTTACGATAGCCGAGCATTTAGTGTATTTACATAGGATTGACTGGCTGATGTGTGCCAATGTTATTAGAGCATTTATGTTGATACAAATAGGTTGAAAAAGGCCATGATGAAATTAAGAACCTCCTTATTTGTGGGGTCGGTTTAAAAGTAAGGTATCTGAGGGCACCCAGCCAAGACTCGAGCAAAGCGGGCACGGCCGTACCATCTTTTCTCGAAGCGTTTCGCGGCTATTTCACCCCCCTGTATCTTCCACGTGGACAAAGCTAGGAGTTTAGGTTTTTCGATTGTTCGATGACCAAGAGTAAGTATGACAACAAGCTCAGTCTCAAAATTACAAGACATTTGAATAAATAATTTACGAGTTATGAGCGATCAAAGTTACACCATTTTGTTACTCACTGACTCACTCACTGACCGATCATCAAAAATCTAAGGTACTTCTAGCAAACTTAGAACCTTCAAATTTAGCACCAAGATAGGTTGTTAGCTACATATAAAGGGAAAATTATAAAAACCTTAAAACTTAATAAAAATTAGGAAACATTTGCGGTTTTTCAAGAACATTATGTATGAATTTTACTAAGAAAGTAAATACGAGTACTTAAATCTCGCGACAAGCTTTTAAAACATATAAATTGTGTCAAATATGTTAAATTTGAAATGTCGTTATAAGTTGACAGTAAAGTTACAGTAAAAGTTTATTTTTTTCTTTTTCATCATCAGCCTATCGCAGTCCACTGCTGGACATAGGCCTCTCCAAGTGCACGCCACTGAGATCGATTTTCGGCTTCTCGCATCCAGCTCCTGCCAGCCGTCTTGCGCAAGTCATCACTCCACCGTGCCTGAGGACGTCCTACACTACGTTTACCGAGGCGTGGTCTCCACTCTAGAACTCGTTTACCCCAACGGTTATCGGTTCTTCGGCTAATATGGCCAGCCCACTGCCACTTCAGCTTGCTGATTCGGTGGGCTATGTCGATGACCTTGGTTCTCTGACGGATTACCTCATTTCTGATGCGATCCCTCAGAGAAATGCCGAGCATAGCCCTTTCCATAGCCCGCTGAGCGACTTTAAACTTGTGAACCAGCCGTACCGACAGTGTCCACGTTTCGGCTCCGTAAGTCATGACAGGTAGGACGCACTGATTGAAGACTTTTGTCTTTAGGCACTGTGGGATCGACGATGTTAGGACTCGACGTAGCTTCCCAAATGCAGCCCAACCCAACTGAATTCTCCTATTCACCTCGTCCTCAAAGTTGTTTCTACCTAACTGCAATGTCTGCCCGAGGTATACATATTTCCGAACAACTTCGAGAACGGCGCCGTGTATCGCAATCGGTTCCGGTAGAACATGTTCATTAAACATGACCTTGGTTTTGTCCAAGTTCATCCGTAGGCCGATGCGTAGAGAAGATTCAGCCAGGTCGTTCAGCATCTGTTGTAGGTCCTGCAGCGTTTCCGCCATGATGACGATATCGTCAGCAAATCGCAAGTGAGAGATGTGTTCGCCATTGATGTTGATGCCGCGTCCTTTCCAGTTCAGCGTCTTGAACATATCCTCCATTGCATTAGTGAATAGTTTCGGGGAAATAACATCCCCTTGTCTCACTCCTCGATGCAACGGTATGGGCCTTGTTTGCTGATTCTGTACTTGGACGGACATTGTAGCGGCTTCGTAGAGACATCTCATCACTTGGATGTATCGCCAATCTACTTGACAACGCTGCAGGGACTCCAGAACAGACCAGATTTCAACCGAGTCAAAGGCCTTCTCATAGTCCACAAATGCTAGACACAGGGGCTGATTATACTCTTCGGTCTTCTGTATAATCTGCCGCACTGTGTGGATGTGGTCTATGGTGCCGTATCCGCTCCGAAACCCAGCCTGCTCCGGTGGTTGGAATTCGTCGAGTCTTCGCGCAAGTCGGTTCGTGATCACTCTTGAGAACAGCTTATAGACGTGGCTTAGGAGGGAAATGGGTCGATAGTTCTTCAGCTGGGTTTTGTCTCCCTTTTTGAAGAACAGGACGACAACACTCCTACTCCACGCCTCTGGAGTTCTCCCTTCAAACAGGACGGCATTAAAAAGCTTCTGGAGCTCCCCCAGTAAGGGGTTTCCTCCTGCTTTTAATAGCTCTGTTGTAATGCCATCCTCGCCAGGGGCTTTTCCATTTTTGAGCTGTCTCAGAGCGATCTCGATTTCGCCACTGCTGACTTCTGGCAGGTCTTCGGTGAAATGGCGTGTTAATGTGGCTCTAGAATCCTCATTTCCGGGATCAGGTCGAGATGCATGCGATGCGTATAACCGGCCATAGAAATTTTCCACTTCCGAAAGGACTGCCGGCACCGAAGAAACGACTTCTCCACTTGTTGTGGTCAGCTTCGTCAAGTGGCTTCTTAGTAGGAGAGTATTGGGGCATCTGGATCAAATGATGATCCAGATACCCCAATACTCTCTTTTCAAAATGAGTACTGTATTCAGAATTTTCTATTCAAAACGAGACTTCTATTCAAAAACCTTTATTCAAAGTAAGACCTCTATTCACTGAATTAAATAAGTATCGTATCCAGAATTCTCTTTTCAAAATGAGACTTCTATTCAAAAACCTTTATTCAAAGTAAGACCTCTATTCACTGAATTAAATAAGTATCGTATCCAGAATTCTCTTTTCAAAATGAGACTTCTATTCAAAAACCTTTATTCAAAGTAAGACCTCTATTCACTAAACTAAATAAGTACTGTATTCAGAATTCTCTATTCAGAATGAGACTTCTATTCAAAAACCTTTATTTAAAGTAAGACAACTATCTTAGTTACTTAGAGACCCATCTATAGTAAAAAGGTGGTCCCTCAATACTTACCTTGTCTTTTAGGTAACTTCAATTTAATATGTTTCCTGAATTGCATTCCCGTATATAATTATATCACGTTTATATATTGTACGTTATTTATGTTGCAACTGCTTACAAACAGCATTTATTTAGACAAATCGAATGAGCGGTTCATACTAACAGACAAGAGCTGTTCTATGTCTTTGGAAAGCAAATAACATTATTTGATGTTAAAATCATAGGTGTTCCGGAAATAAAACTAGAAACTAATGTAAGATGATGATTTATTTATGTTAATAGAGTTCTTAAATAAAGACTTTATTTTCTACACACCACTTATTTAAACAAAATACATTTCTTAAAGCACATATATTGTTATGATGTAAACAACATACAATATCTGGAGAAGTTGAATAAGTGTTATACAATGTTTCTAAACTAGGACATTTTTTACTCTCTAAATTATGTACATTATCTATTTCTAAGATATCTTTTAACCATACCACTTTTTCACTACCTTTAGTATACACAGATTTATTTTTAAAAAAATTACCGAAATTAGCTTTATAGTTAAAATATGGTACGAAGCCCTCGTTCCAGTTTATTCCTTTGTTTTTTTCTATCCAAGCTATTCGCGATCGTTCTTTTTTAGACAAAGTATAAAACGGTTGAGGTGGTTTTATCAATAAAACCTGAATGCGTCCTTTGCACATTATTGCTATTTCTTTTGGAATAAAATTGTTTCCTTCAGTTTTAAACCCTTGGACGTCAACGATAACATTCATGATAGTTTTCTCACAATATTACTTAAAGGTCTGTATTCGTAAAGTCGATCGTTTATAATTAAACAATAGGCAGATGTATTATCTGGAATATCTTCAGAACATTCAACTTCTATTCTCACGTCAACTGGTCCCGTTTTAAGTGAATCGTTCTGTCTTGAGCAATCAATCACAAAAACTGGAGCTATTTCTTTGAATTGATTTAAGCTCAGCAACGGATCAACGCCTAAGTTGTAGTAAGACTGACGAAAATTAGTAAACATCTCATATAATATACTATATTTGCCTTCATGAAATTTCAGATTAAGAGAGTCATACGGATAGTATTGCGAGTTTAGAAACAATTTAATATTGCTTACATTGCAATGATCAAATAAGGCAGAGCTTCTATTTTTGTTTGCTTTTCGGTTCGTTTGCAAACCAAATATCACAAACCTGGGTTTCTCTAGCTGGGAAGTAGTCTTAACTGACCATGAATGTTTCGTTGTTCGTGGCAGCAATGGATATTCATACAAATCCCAATTTCTAAATGCTATCTGTATGGAACGATCTCTCTCTAGGCTCTTGAGCAATAATAATTTATTACGATCTGAAACTTTAATATGCGGCACACGCCACTGTATTTTCTGTATGTCGATTTCTACGTTATCATTTTTTTCTGTAAGCACACAGCATAATGCGGAGCTACTTCGTTGTAATATAAGTTCATGTTTACAATTGATAATAATTTTGTCATAGTCTTCTGCAAATCCCAGTATTCTATTTAATGGTACAATAGCACTAAAATATCCATTTTCTAGTTTTGTACCATTTAAGTTCCATCCCCAAACTGCAGCAGCTTTACTTTCACCTTCATTCATTGAGACATATGATTTTAAGGTTGTTGTAATACCAGCATTTTTAATACGATCGATTTCAACACCATTCAATTCGTACCTAATATCTTGAAACAAATATGACATGGGGTTGTTTATAAAAACAACATCCTTTTTAACTATTTTTCCTGCAGGATCTTTACTAGATACACTTGCATACCCTTCTATATAAATGGAACTTCCTGATGGTAATAAGTACAAATCTTGTTGGTGAATGGGTATTCTGATTTCATCATTTTCTTTAAAACTGGTAGTATATGGATTGTAGCTATGGATCTCATAGCTCTCAATAGAGTTGTCATGTTGTGGTAAATCCATTATTTGCAGCATTTTTTAATTTAATTTTAATCCAATATCTCGTAGAAATTGTTTATTTTCTTTTGTAATCTTTTTTATTTTTATCGTTTTGAGACGTCTCTCTTCTTTGAAGATAGGAAGGGAAATATTACATTTTCCTCTCACATTAGTTGTTTTATAGAAGACCAACATTTTATTCTAAATTTACAAAAGAGATTAGGTATCTTAAATAATTCAAATAACACGACTAGTGCTTGTCATCACTTACATCCTTAGAATGCGAAGATGATTAAAGAAATAAGTATTTTATAATTAGTGTGAGTTACAAGGGTATAAATAATTTTGTAATATAGAATAATAAAAGACCTTTAATTAGGTTACGATATTTTATTACTTTTCCAAAATGATTTCAGAAATTTTAGACACAAGTGTCCACAATTGTACAAGTGATCACGCTGTATGTTTTCATAATTATACTGAATATTTTTCTTTCCTATGTACTTCATAAATTCTTTAGGAGGTTTTAAGTTACCATAACTGTCGAAATATTCTATGTAGTCATTTATTTTGCCATAGGCTACCCAATGAGTACCGGTGTTTTTAGAAGAGTCAAGATTGATCACTCCGCATTCTATTGATGAAACTTTATCCGGTAATTTATCTCTCATAAATACACCTCGGAAGAATGGAATATTATTTGAATGCTTAATTATATCAATATTGGTTAAAGCTCTATTGGGTAGCCGAGAGTTTAGTTTTTTTTCTTTGTGACATAAATCCCTAAACCATCTTTGTAAGGTTTGAGGTGTAACCCTCTTCCAATCAATAACGTTTCCATTTCCTTGTTGTGTCGTTCCGATTCGGCTAATTGTTTCTTGGCTATTTTATATGCATTAATAGCTTTTACAATCCCAGCAGCACCTCCTGCCAAACTGCCTGCAGCAGATAATCCAGCAAATATCGGTACTAACGGAAGAAATCCACCAGTTTTTGGTACTGGAATTATCCTGGGTAATTTTATCGGAAAATCGGATGCAAAGTCTTTAGCTGCTGTGTAAGCTAATTCCATCAATGCTTTCTTACATGAAGGTTTAATTTTTTTTATATGCTTTTTAGTATGAGAAACAACTTTTTTAAGAGTTTTCTTAAAACCAGCTCCTGATCTTGTTTGACTGGTGAGTTTATTTGAGGTTGTTTGCTTACTTTTGTTTGCTATGTCACTTCGTCTTATTTTCATTGTTATTTCTTTAATTTTCTCCAAAGAAATAGCAATGCAATTTAATTTTATTCGAAACAAATACAGGACTTAGTTGTTTAAAGAGCAAATCCGTAATGAATAGTAATCATATATGTATTTCCTTAAATACAGTTTAGAATTATTTATTTTTTTCACTTAAGTATACTTATAATACATTTGTTTTATCGATCCAGCTGTTTTCACTAGGAGGAAGTCCGAGCCATTTAACATATACCTGGTTTCCTTTTCGTTTTAAAACCTTTTCAACTAAGTATACATCAGGATGGTTGGTTTTCTGAAGTTCTTGTGGATAAAAAGCTCCTAGTATAGGACGACATCTTGCATCTTCTAACAAATAAGTCCTTGGATTCGTTTCTTGTATTTTTTTAATCTTGAATATTTCTGTGGACCAGTTTGGGTAATATCCTTTATCAAAACATCCTTTGTATTTACTTATTCTAACAAAGTCACCGATGTTAAATTTCCTACCCGTTGTTTTCTTCCTACATTCTGCTAGGTGAATGTATCTCCGCAATATGTTCCTTTTATTGATATGGTTTACAGAAGCTGGTGATTGTCCAATAGTTCTATGAGTAGCGTTATTGTACTCATTTACTTTTTTGTCGAGTGTTCCATTATACCAATTATAATTTCCGTTAAGACTAAATTCTTTGTATAGTTTATTCTTCAAAGTTCTTATTAATCTTTCAACGATTGAGGCTTTTTTAGTGGAATATGTAGAATAATGGTTGATTTTATACTTTCTCACAATATTTTTGAATTTATCATTATAAAATTCTTTTCCTAGATCTGTTTGCAAATTTTTTGGAACACGTCCTTTAGCTAATAGAGCTTTAAACTCTTCTGATACCTGTTGCTTATTCTTTCGTTTCAGAGGAATTGCCCAAGCGTATTTTGAAAAGGTGTCAATGATTACCAGTATATATTTATAACCACTATTCACTTTCGAAATTGCTTGCATATCCATCAAATCAGCTTGCCAAAGATCATCAATATCTTTAAGTATGACCTGCCTTCTCGGAAAGTTAATTCTTGCACATTTATGAATTTCATTTATGACGTCTACTTTGCTCATAATGCTTGTTTAATTTTCCTGCTATTTCTTTTAACTCAATACTTTTTTCAACATTTCTTATCCTATAGTCTAAATTTAAAATTAGTTTCTTCAATTCTTCAATTTTTTTAAAAGCACCATCAACTTTTAAAATAAATTGCTCTTCAGTAATAATTTTATTTCTACTAGATTCCTCAATAGTGTTTTCAATTCGCTCAATATTTACGCTACTATCAGCTCTGACTGATGTTTGTTCTGTGTGAATATAATTAACATGTACATGTTCATTCATCTTCCGTAAAAGTAAGTAACTGAGAATATTTCAAAGCTTATTATTCTTTTATAATACCAGCCTCTTTTAACTCTTCTACTATGGATAGAATTTCATTGTCATGATTTGTATGACCAGCATGTTTTGAAGAAATCAGGAGTTTCAATCTTTCAATTAATTCATTAGGGTCATCCCAATAAACATAATCTGTATTGCTTTTATATTTTTTTAAGGTTGGTAAGTTGCCACCACTTTTTGGTTGCATTACCTGCTCTTCTACTTGAACATCATTTTGTTGTGAAAATAAAGGTTTGATAATTTGACGATATTTCAAACTTTTGTCTCCTTTTATTTGACCATTTGAGTGAAAGTCTCGTTTGTGTGCATGTGTATTATGAAGCATATCTTTGTAGACAATTTTATCTACTTCAGTTACCAAACTTAGGTTGGGTTTATTGCGTAGCAAAAGTTCTTTTAAACCTGGTGTTAATTCATAATGCTTATTGTTTATAGTGACTATATTTGTTTTTTGTGAATCATTGACGTTATTTGAAAGAGAAAGTGTTACCTTAGAATTTCCCATCATAAGATTTTTGTTTTCACTACGTATCCCAAATGGTACATTTATGTTATTCTCATAAATTTCCATCATATCTTCTTTGTTCAGTGAAATTAGTGAATCGGTGGACTTTTTTACATGATTTCTTGATAGAGTGTCTTTATATTCAGAATGTGCACTATGGTCTGTTTTTATAAATTCTTTAAAACTTTCATAATCTAGAGATGAGCTGAGTTTTCCAAATGTATTGTTTTCATCTTTAGAAATGTCAAATATCTTTATATCTTTATCATTCACTTTAACTAAAGTTTCCAAGGGATCGGTTATTGGTTTAAACGCCTTTTTAAATTTTAAATTAGCGTTATCTTCTTCATCTTGTAATATTTTTATTTTATTTTTTATAGTATCTGCTGATTTTATTAATTGTTCCTTAATATTAATATCCATCGTTTGATTTTCAATCATACGCAACTGTTATTTACAGCTATTGGAAGTCGATTGATATGTTTTTCCATTGCGCGGGTATATATGCATATTCTAAAGGCATATAAATGTATCGAAGCCTTGTCTGTATCTTCCTTTATTAAGAGCGCAATCTTTATTTATTAATAAAAAATCAAACCGATCCTGCCATATCATAGAGCAAAGTTTTTTAAATTTTAACCACTCCATATCCGTATTTACATGCTCATTGTAAATATGTTTTAAATTTTTCTCGTCCTGTCTGAAGATAATTATAAGATTAACGTTGTCTCGTATTAGTTGTTTAGGTATTTTGGAATAGGTTTGTGATAAATAAAAACAATCTATGTGTTTATGCCTTCCCATTGCAAAATAATTACGAATGTTAACTTGTTTTTCACATGCAACGTCATCAAAAATCATTAATGAGTTAGCTAAAGCATTATTGGGATGTATTATTTCTTTATTATCATTGAAGACCGAGAATTTAGCACTAGGAACATTCTTCATAACTTGTTTTAGAAAACAATACTTTGGCTGGAAAGCTGTCTTAGAGTATAAATATATATGCTTGAATTTCAAACCGTTTTCATGCAATATTAAATTGAGCATTACATTCGTTTTCCCGCAGTTAGATGGACCACATATTATACATCTGATTGTATTAGGCAAAAGTGCACTGTGTTTTATTTTGTGTGATTGATTTTCTAACTTTATATTACTAATTTCTAAAGTCTGGGGTTGCTTGATGAACTTCATTGTGAAAAGTGAGGCAAAATAACGTTACTAGTCTATTTATATGTTTACAGGTTATCAACAAATAAAAATCAACAAAGAGTAAGTAGCATACGTATATTTTTACTTATAATTAAAGTACAGTTATTATAAAATACAATATTAGTATTTAATACATTATACTAAAACTATTAATACACAATACTAAAACTATAATACATTAACTAAAATAGAGTTTTATAGTGACCCCAAGGTAATGTCTCAATTTGATTTGGGAGTATGTATCGTTTATCATCGTTTTTGTTCATCACCACTTTGTTCACTTCTTGTGTGTATAATACATGCTTGATTGACCTAATCATATTCATTTTACATGATTTACTCTCATTATGAAATAATGCCTTATTGTAATGCGATATATCTAGTCTATTTGTAACTGATTTTGAAATACCTTTTGCTTTTTTTATTTGTACTTTGGAAGATAGCAAACAGTAAAGTTTCGCTCTTAAGCCAGTGAATTCAGTGATCACGTCACCACCTAGTTCATCTTTAAAGAGTCCAGGAACTTTTTCATTTATTCGTGGTATTAAATAAGGATTATCTAAATGAAAATTACTTGTGTCAAAATCTTTTAAATTATTTTTTATATCACTGTAAATATCTTTTGTATATATTAAATAGAGTAGACTGTCAGTGTCTGTGTAACAAAGTCTTATATTATTCATGTATTTCTTTTTCATATTATAATGATACTGATAAAGATGTAATTTAGCATATTCTAAAACACTGAAGCCTATATAAATTGGTCTGTCTAAAAAAATTTTCTCGGGTTTTAGCTGAACTGCTACTAAATTTTCTGAAAATACAGATACAGATTTAAAATTAGGTTTACAAATTAGCTTTTCAGCACCATGTTGCTTATTTGTAATATTATCTACATCAACCCATTTTGTCGCTAATTTAATATCTACTTGTTTTCGTTTATTTTCAATCGTTTTACCGAAAATAGAATTATTTAAAAGCTTGAAAAAATCTTTCTCGAATGTAGTTGTGGATGCTTGACGCAGGCTAGTGTTTAAATCAATATATTTTTTTAAATATTCTTCTTGTCTAAATGTTAGAATACGGTGGATTTTTCTTAAAACAAGTCCGTTTTTCAAACATTCCTGTAAATGAGTGTAATGAATTACATAATTAAATTTATCATATAAATTAGCTATAAGTTTAGCTGTCTTTCCCCCTGGTGGTATAAACTTTTCAGGAGCAAAAGGTAAATCACTATGAAAATCATGTACGTGCTCGGGATATTCGAGATCTACTTCTAATATAAAACCATATTGACTTTCATCCGATATACTCATTACATCAAAGCAATTAACTTCCTTCTGATTTAGAAAACGAAACTCTGTAATTGGGAACTTTTTAGTCATTGCGTAACCATACAGATTATTGCAATCGAGATATATCAAATAACTAGAAGGTTCTAGATCATTAAATTCTGGCAAATATTTATTGTTAGCCTTCGCATGACGTAATGAGCACTGTGCTAGACCACCGCGTATGCCCTTCTCTAGCATTTGATACATTTCTAAGTCATCTATTAAATCAAGCTCAACCTGTGTATAGAGCAGCATAGCATCCCAGCTTAAACTAGGTGCAGTTACGTAGTAGGCAGGATCTAATTTATAATATTTTAAACTTATATTTCTGAAATTTTCAAATATATCGCACAATAATAAAACATCACATTTCAGGTATAGATCAGTATACTCGCCAATAGTTGTTATTTTAAATGCATCCCATACAGTTTTTGCATGCTTATATTCTTCATCGGTAATATGCTCCATTTTCAATGTGTTATAAAAGAATTCTTTCGGAGGAAGTTTTGTTTCTTCATACTTTTTCCAAGTATTCATGTAATCATAAGGATAAATACCTTTAGTTTTGAGCAAATATATTAAATTATCATTTCTCATTTCCGTTGATAAATGCAAAAAATCTTTATCTGTCAAACTTTTGCTTAGTGCATCTAAACTTGAGCTTAGAAACTGAAACGAATCAATAAATTTAATTTGTACAGGACGGTTACTATTATCATGATCTATGTATTTAGTAATGGTTAAATATTTTTCTTTAGTTTTGGGTATTATTTTAATATGACCTTTATGTTTTGCTAATTCTTTTATAAAAAGATGGGAATCATAATTCGATAAATTATGAAAAATTACAGGTATAAATGGACATACTCTAAACATTAGATTACATTGAGTATGTGCAGGTCCTCTATACTTTCCTGTCACATGATCGTGGTCACGCACTTTATCGTCGAGTAACAAGCGATCACAAATATGACAAGTACTTGCATTGTTATATTGGGTTTGTTCTTTTTTAGTTAAAGGTATCATTTGTTTTTTAATTAATAATATATCATTTATTTTCTTCACATCTTCTATTAATCTAGTGATAAATACCTCCACACAATCTAGACCTCTATATGTTACATATCTATTTTGGCGGGGATCATGTGAACAACATATGTAATATGCAAAACATGAAGGTTGGTGTTTTTTTAAATTATGTGTGTTTTCAGATTTCTTTTCGAAACAATTTACCAATAGACTTTCAAAGTCTGCGTAAATTACATAGTTGATTTTTTGTTTTCGTTCATAATTCTTGAAACCCAGTTTACTATTTTTATCAGGTAAAATTGATAAAGTTTTAGAACAGATATGAGATCTATACTTAGTTTCACAGCTATAAAATTGTAAACATGACTCACACAGAAAAAAATTACCTTTATGATTTGTTACTTGTCCTCGTACTAAACGTGCCAGGTCTTTGATAAGACAGTAATGACTCATTCCTTTTCTTTCTAAATATAACAAATTTACATGTATAGATCTTCTTTTGTTTGTTAAATATAGAGGGCCGGTTACTGTTTCGCTCTTATTTTCTACTCCATAGACATTGATACTTATATTATTGTTGGTCTCAAATAATTTTATGTCTTCATATGAAACAGGGAAAGACATCCCTTCAATATTAAATATAGAACTGTAATGTGGATACGAATTAGTCCTGCATACATTCTTCTTAACGGGATATAATGAAGCTACTACACTCCATAAAAAGCAGCAATTGTCATTATTTTGAATATTAATACAACTTTTCGAGTTTTTAAGTTTTTTTGGTAATTCAAGGTAAGTACCACCTCTCATAGGACAATATTTATTAACATTGATTTCAAGATGGCTCACTGATTTAAAAGACCATCCAGATTCTTTGTGTTCGAATTCTGACATTTTGCATTTTAAAAGTTCAATAGCATTCGAATAGAAGTCACTTAAAATCGTGTTATTACAAATAACTTTATATTTCGTATTAAACGACTTAAGTTGTTGCTCACTTGTTTTTGGTAACACAAAGTGGGCAAACAACTCGAAGTTAATCTTGACACAAGTATTCTTCAATAAAGACATATGTATAAGTTTCAGGACATCGTTCGTATTCTCACACAAGAATGCTTCGGGTATACAGTATTCAACACCTTGTGCAGGGTTTAAACGATATGTTATGATTCTGTTTTTGAAAGCACTTGCAATTACAAAGATATTGTTAAAATGGCTTTGAACTAAACTATTTGACTTATGTACATTAGTT
The DNA here is from genome assembly GCA_963856015.1 of Helicoverpa assulta. Lineage (NCBI taxonomy): Eukaryota > Metazoa > Arthropoda > Insecta > Lepidoptera > Noctuidae > Helicoverpa > Helicoverpa assulta. The sequence continues at coordinate 11,697,872 of CAWLCW010000011.1, forward strand.
CTTAAATGATATTTCAATTCAGTTTTCGGTAATTCAATCTGACATTTTTTGCATATTATTAATTCATTGTTAGGATCATGGATATCAATTTCTTTTTCTATTAATTCATTACTAGGATTATGGATATCAATATCTTTTTCTATTAATTCATTATTAGGTTCATTGATATCAATTCCGGATTCTTTTTCAATCTTCCGCGAGGAAGATACTCGAGGTGCTGTAAAATAAAACAATAATAGATCTAAATGTATTTTTTATACGTGAATAAATTGTAATTACAAACTAAGTAATTGAGTAAATACTGATTGATTACATTATTGACATGAAAGCATTTCAAGTCAGTCATCATTTAAAAATAAACAGCAATAAAAGAAATATAAGATTACATGTACCTATTACATTTATAAGTATTTTTAAAGTTTTTTTTGTAAATAGAAAAAAAAAAAATCGTAAATATAAAGAAACGTTAATAGTAACTGCTTACAAACTCTAAAGGACAGTTCTTAAACTCCCGCCTGGTCTCGTCAATAAAGTCTTTAAGCCGAGCCCATGCTGGCGTATTATTTTCAGTGCGATTTTTTATTGAAATAATTGAATGACGCCACCGATTTATAGGTGCGACATGTTCTATCGTTTTCACATCATAAATTTTTAATTCTATGTAGTAAGGGCCCTGTTTTAACTCATCGGTTTGCCGGCTTAAGCCGTTTGCAACCCTACGTGTGAAATAGGAGTATAAGGGAGTTATTTTTTTATTACCCTTTAAATTACTTGCTGCTATCTCTTCACGATCATCGTCGCTGTCACTACCAAATAAGTCATGGCTCGTGGTCTTCATATCGCTTCTCTGGGGCTTCATAACAGGACTGATGGGATGAACAGTAGGCGACATCGTCTTGAGCTTCTTCTTCTTACTGTCCGGATGCGATGATTTGCTGGCGCTTCTCTTAGCAGCATCGCCGGAGCGTGAAGATGAAGACGCTGATGACGAATCCTTCACGTGTTTCACCCGTGTCTGTTGTTCCTCATATTCGTCTTCGGAGGGAAAGAGGTGATCAGCAGAAGTTGGTCCCGACCTGAACAAAAATACAGATAAAATAATTAGAATCAATAAAATAAAAAAGGATTAGGTACCCAGATACCATAGTCACAGGTAAATAGTTCGAATATAATAATCGAAAAAGGTGAATAGTTCGAATGAAGAAATAGATTACATTGTGATTGTATTGAATCTATACAAACATTTTATTCTGTTCATTCATTAGAATCATTCAATATTATTATTTTTTATATAATAAAAATAACAGATTAATAGATAATTATATCAGGACATGTAATGAATGAATAGATGAGTATTATAATAACAGGATATACAGGTAGGTACTTACATTCTTGAGGATTTGATTGAATAAGTTAACACTTTTGATAAAATTAAACTTGCACGCTGATTTAGTTCAGGAGTGATTTGTGTTGTTATTCGGGAGCCGTTTATATAGGCCTAAAAATCACGTCATTCTAACCAAATATGTAAAAATGCACGCTTGCAAAAAATAAAAACTAGTTGTCACACGTGGTTTTACCCGCGTCCCGATGGATTTAATTCCCGTACCAGGACAAAATATAGCCTATGTTCAACGCATTTAGTGTAGCTACCTAATAGTGAAAGAATTCGGTTTGATCGTTTCGGAGCCTATTCGCGGCAAACAAAAAAATAAACAAACAAACAATCAAATCTTGCCTCTTTATAATATTAGTAGAGAAATGCTGAGACTGCAGATGCTGCCATATAAAGATTATTTGCGATGGTGCATACGAGCGTTTAAATTGTAGCGTTTTCGGTAGCTCAGTCAGGCAGACAATCGTTTGTAAATCGCATATTATGTAGATGTTCTACCAATTGTAGAAACGATGTATAGCAACTTCTACCCACGATCGACGCAAAACAAGCAGTTTATAAACTTTTTCCATGTATAGGTAGGAAATATGTTTATCAGCAGAAACGCTGCGGTTTGCACGCTCGCGTACATTATTTCAACTTCTTACACGTGGAGTACCCAAATAAGAACTTGAATCTCACGTTTCTATAGTATATTTAAAAACAATGTATAATTATGTATTTAATTTTATAATTTTGAACCTTAATGACAAGAAAAAACAAAATGCGAGTAAGTATAAAACCAGAATAAAATCCTGGAGAAATCACATTCCCGTTGAATATCTCGTTCTACAATGTCGGTAAGTCAGCCTTTTCTAAATAATCAAACATTATTTTTATTTTTGATACTTTTTATTCAAATAATATCTACATAATAATTCTACTTAACCATTGTATACTTACGAATAGAAACAGTTGATATTTAAAATAATAATTTTAATTATGTATTGTTTCAGAACTCCAGTGATATTTTCATCAATGATTCATCATGCTCCCAAATACCGGCAGCGCAACAACTACGTCAAAATGTTTTGAACTACCTAGAGAGGGAAAGACCGTTCCGGTATGATGAAATAAGATCGAGTCCATCGTACTCTCCGATTCCAGCAGCATCAAGAGAAAGACCCTTTCAATTCGAAGAAAGACCGAGCAGCAGCGGCCCTGAAAGAGTTCCTAATAGTAAAAAACGAGGGACCAAAACTTTGTATTCGTACATTAAAAAGCCTGCAAAGGGTTTACAATCGAAAGTAATACGGATCCAAATCTATGATGCAGAAGATTTAAAAAGTTCTAAATTATGTGAGTGTAGGGCTAATGTATGCGCTCAGCATATTGTTGAAAATGTGTTTAACGATGATATATACAAGTGCGCAAAAGATATGATAAGTAAAATTCAAAAGAAACTGTAAATAATTCATAAATAAACAATATTACTGATGTCTGTCTTTTAATTACCAGATTAACCTATTATTAAACAAGCATTGCTCACTTATGTACCTACTTACCTACCTACTCAACTGTATATAAATTAATTACCTATTCGTTTTATCAAACATAATTCCTATTGTTTGATGTATAGGTACCTATTTGAGTATATATCTGCTCATATCTTATGAACTTAAGCCTGATTGAATCATATTCAATAGTAGCAATTTTTATATGAATAAACATACATTGGTATAGTTACGGAGGCCTATGATGGGTAGAATCAGAATGGAATGCGCTCAGTTTCCTTTACGGGAATATGTAAACATTCTAACGCACCTAGCAACGCTCGCCAGTTGGATCATTTATAATTCATAACCATTAATCATTATTAGGTAAATGCTTTTTATTAAATGCTATATTGTGTTTTTGCTCTCCAAAGACATAGAACAGCTCTTGTCTGTTAGTATGAACCGCTCATTCGATTTGTTTAAATAAATGCTGTTTGTAAGCAGTTGCAACATAAATAACGTACAATATATAAACGTGATATAATTATATACGGGAATGCAATTCAGGAAACATATTAAATTGAAGTTACCTAAAAGACAAGGTAAGTATTGAGGGACCACCTTTTTACTATAGATGGGTCTCTAAGTAACTAAGATAGTTGTCTTACTTTAAATAAAGGTACTTATTTAATTCAGTGAATAGAGGTCTTACTTTGAATAAAGGTTTTTGAATAGAAGTCTCATTTTGAAAAGAGAATTCTGGATACGATATTTATTTAATTCAGTGAATAGAGGTCTTACTTTGAATAAAGGTTTTTGAATAGAAGTCTCATATTGAAAAGAGAATTCTGAATACAGTACTCATTTTGAAAAGAGAGTATTGGGGTATCTGGATCATCATTTGATCCAGATGCCCCAATACTCTCCTACTCTTCTTCCAAGAGATTGTACGAACACCTTTGACCCCCGATTCAGCTCAATTGCTCTTTCAATGGCAAGAGTATTGGAGCACCGGAGGTCGCGTCGTACGTGCTTGTTGATCTCTTGGTTTAGAGCCCGCTTAGCTGACGAAGTGACAGGCGGGTTTTCACGTCGTTTCTTCATAAGCCCTAATGTCTCTTCCGAAAGCTTTGATTTCTTGCCCTTACGCTGCATGTTACAGAATCTCGAACCTTCCTCCCTGAGGATCCGAACCACATATTCATGGTTCTGGTTAACGTCTGTTGTGGTTTCCACGGCGGCAAATCGGTTCTCCAGATTTGACTGGAACGTTTCAGATCCTGTCATGGTTCGGAGCAGTGTTGGTCGGAGCCTGGCCTTCATCAGACGGAAACGTTCGGCCTTGAAGTTGATATTCAGAGAGCCTCGGACAAGTCGGTGATCGCTCCCGGTATTAAACCTATTGATCACGGAGACGTCTCTGAATATGTGCTTCTTGTTCGTCATGATGAAGTCAATCTCATTTTTAGTCATAGTGTCGGGGCTTTGCCACGTCCACTTCCTTTGGGGCTGCTTTTTGAAAAAGGAGTTCATCAAAAAGAGCCCCTCGCGTTCGAGGAAGTTGACGAGCATTTGCCCCCTATGATTCCTGCTTCCAAATCCATGGGATCCTACTGCCGATTCGCCGCAAATCTGTACTCCCACTTTAGCGTTAAAGTCCCCCATGACAACGGTGTAATGGGTCTTTGTACTGAAGTGGAGGGCCCTTGATATATCATCAAACATATCCTCCACTTCATCGTCTGAATGTGTCGAGGTCGGTGCGTACACTTGCACTACCTTGAGGCTATACCTGTCGGTGAGCTTTATGATAAGGTACGCTACCCTGTTCGACACACTAGACACCTCCACAACGTTATCAGCTAGGGACTTATTAACCAGAAACCCAACGCCACCTTGGGATTGTTGGTCTCCCTCTCGGAAGTACATTAGGTGACCTGATTCGAGGGTTATGGTGTCCTCCCCCTCTCTTCGAACTTCACATAACCCTAATATGTGCCACCTAATCTTCCCAAGTTCCACCTCGAGTTGCGCCAGATGCGAGTCAAGCCGTAGCGTGCGGCCGTTGTACGTCGCAAGAGTCAGTTGTGTTTGGTGGCCTCCCGTAACCCGGAGATTCTTCGCACCCCCTGGCCCGCCGTAACCACGGTCGCCACCGTGACCGGGAATAGCGGGACTGCCGGGAACTAGGGGCCGTGGCTTTTTTGTGCTGCTCATAGAGGTATTTAGCCTACTGCTATCACGCTGGCCAGACGGGTTGATAGAGGGTTTTTTTCGAGTTTTCCTTCTCTCGCACTGGTGTTCGGTGCATTTTTGACTCCATTAGTCGACTTCTACGACACCCACTGGAAGAAGGGGGTAGCGACATATGTATTCTTAAGCCGTCGCTACACGGCATTTTTTTCTTTTTAGCGCATTTAAATAAAAGCTTGTTTTTAAAGATTTTTTTACCTCAATTTATTTTATATTTTTTAGTTTTCACCTGGTAAGTTCCTAAATCTGTTTGTACTTTATTCTACTTGTCAAGCCCTGTCATTGGATACCCATATGGATGGGATTGAAAAAAATAGGTTATTCACCATTTCGTAGCGGCGGCCATCTTGGATTTTTATTTCGTAAAGTGCAATGTGTTCTACTTGTCAATCCCTTTCATTTGATACCCATATTGTATAGGTACCTTAAAAATAACTAGTCCGCCATCTTGTATATTTCGCCATGTTGGATTTAGGATGACGTCACATAGCTTAACATGCATTGTCATCCAAACTAAACATGTATGCAAAATTTCAGCTCAATCGGTTGAGGACAAGTGCCTTAAAATTGAGTTGTAAAATTTCACCCGAACACACATAGTTACATACATACATACATACATTGCAAGTTAAATAAAAGCTTGTAATAAAAAGCTAGGTTAAAATGAAATGAATAATGATAAAATCTTTCATTAATGTCAAGTCAATATTATTGTAATGTAAACAAAACTATTGATATAGTCACAAAATATTGATTTATTATCTATACTTATAATAAATCTGTAGAGAGGTCAATTCTGTACATTGAATATTTTTCCAAAATAACTATTGGGGGGTGATTAGTGATCGATACTGATGCCAAAAATGCAATCAGTAAAATTTTTGTCTGTCTGTCTGTCTGTCTGTCTGTCTGTCTGTCTGTCTGTCTGTCTGTCTGTCTGTATGTTCGTTATGGAAACAAAAACTACTTGACGGATTTCAACGAAACTTGGTACAATGATTCTTCATACTCCTGGGCAGGTTATAGGATACTTTTCATCACGCTACGATCAATAGGAGCAGAGCAGTGAAGGTAAATGTAGGGAAAACGGGAGAAGTTACTCCATTTTTTTTGCTTCCGTCGCGTGTGCAGCCTTAATGGTTAAAGCTACACAGAAACCATGTAGGTCGGAAATGTTCTCCTTAAAATTATGTAACAAATATACCTTGACAGTATATGTCCATCTTTTATGGTTGGCTCACAATGACACGTTTAACTCTCGGTAGCTTAGCAGTTCGGAGCTTTCTGATTATATTTGTCTACTATTACGTTTATAATACTCTCACTCACACTAACTAAAAAAAGTTGACATTGTTAAGTATTCAATAAAGAAAGAATAATATAAATCGGTCAAGAAATACCAAAGTTATACATAAAATACGGTAGCCATCGCGAGTGAAACTGAATCATGCTATAAGGATCATTTTTGTGCAACGGTCGCTGCGCTCGACGCGGCTCGCGGCGCGGTTGCTGCGCGAGCTTCATACAATATTTGGCTGTTGATGCGATAGATGCGAAAAGACGTTCGGAGTGTTCAACCTTATTGACCGACAATAATTTTATTGACGACTTTAAATAATTTATTTTTACTTATCTTTTGTTGTTATTTTATAAAATAGGTAAATATTAGTTATTTTGGTATGGTTTAAAAATTCGTTCAAATTACAAATTATTAATAGTTTATATTTTATTTCTATTTAGGTAAAGTAGTAGTAGATAAGCATAGATTTAGATATTGGATAGGCTGGTGTTTATTAGGTATTTCTTCCTCTCTTTTTGTACAAAGTCCGAATCTAACGCGGACGAAGTCGCTGGCAGAAGCTAGTTACAAATAAAGTTGAACAGGACTTGGCTTCTATGCGATCTCAAAACTTTTTACGGTGGAAGAATTGCGTAGAGGCGTGGCTTTTTTTACATTTAATGTTTTTGGTGGGATTTGAATTTAGCCGGTTACTGTAGTTCCCTTAGGTTTGGGGTCAAACTTCAATATAACAAGGAAGTCAGGTAGGTATTATAATTATACAATATATTTTCAATTTTCCAGAACAAAACTGATCACAATAAGGACCTGTTATTTACCTATAGATTAGTTAGGTACCTATTCTATTTAAAACAGAGTGAGTGAAAATGTCACAAGATGGATCAAAGGGTCAATCAAAATTAAATAACACTCAACCACAATATACAGTAAACATCAATCGACTAAAACAATTCCTTAACTCAACCACACCAGTCCAATGCGATTCGGAATACCAAACACAATTGAACACAACAGCACAGAGATTCTCCAATCTGCATGTTCATTACAGACGGAATTCCAGCCGGGCTAACTATGTTATTTCTTGACGTTTACTCTAAAACCAGCAAACTTTACATTTGTAAGGTTCATCGTTTGTTCTAAAACAAATCAAACTGGAACTTGTGGTGCTAGCTAGCATTTAGTTTATTGCTGCAATCAGCGGCTTAAGCTTTACTTTGCGTAAGTATTTCTTAGATAGTTTCTATGTGGTTTTCTTTACTAATTTAAGAGAAGTAAAGTTTGTGTGTTTGTGACATTGTAAGTGGTACGGAGAATGTAATCTTGGGATGCGTTACTGGTAGTCAGACGCCAGATAGAATGACAACCCGCTGGTTCTCATATTGCTCGAGTTACTGGTTAAAAAAGTTGGGCCATGCTAAATACATACTAGCTTTAACTAGGTTCTTAGCTGAATACGGTTAGACAGGAAGCCTACCCCAACGTTCTTTAGGAATCTATTAGGAATTATAGGAATGTTATTGAACAGACATCTGATATGCTGCTTACGGCATAGCAATTAATGTTAATTAATTTCTGTACGACTGCACTCATTGTAACGCAATTGTTGCAATCTTGATTGTCTATGTTTCACTGGTCACTTGATGCAAATTCATTGTAAGTTATTACCTAGTTCAAAAGCACTACAAAAGTGAAACCGCTAACGGAATCTAGTCACAGAATAAAATCCTTGTGAGATCGACAACAACTCGACACAAATAAACTCATTATAAAAAGCGAGCATCTTTGTCTTTTTCTTAAATAAATACAAGTTCTTAAGAGGTTTAATTAGTCAGAGTCTCTAATTAATTAGATTGCGTCCTAATAAAGTTGTCCAGCTGTGTAAAACACTTAATTGTGCAAGTTTTACGACACCGTGATTAAATATTCTTAGATAAATATGGCGCGGTTTTAATGAGAGTACTGGCTTTATGCAGGATGATACGTGGTTTTATAAATACTTAGAGAACAGTAAGTGAATGGATGATATGGAATTAAGAGTGAAGGATTAAATGTGAAATTGTAGAGATAACTTTGGTTTTTAGCTTTGGAATAGGTTAGGTTTTATATTATGTAGAAATAGTGCAGAAGAGCTATGATCTAAAAGATTTAGGACATGTTTGTGGCTACTAGGATTAAAGAGCTAGTGACAAGTCGATAGATCATAAGTGTATGCCATCAACGGACCCATGTGTTTTGGAACTAACGTTAAATTCAGGGTATAGGCTGTCTTGTCAACACCATTGGCAGTAGAAGCCTTCTGTCTTCGAGATCTTCTAGTAACCAGGCTTACCAAAGGTACCAAGTGGTCCGGATAACGGGTACTAAGAGGTCAGATACGCATTCGCTTTATGTAAATCACTGGTAAACTTGGAAAACCCTCCCCAACATAATTGAGGCTAAGCAGATGACGAGATCTTTATTTACCTGTACATATTTCATCCCCAGAAGACCCGACTACCTCCGCAGCATATCAATGCCTTCCCCCAACATGCACAGCACGCCCTACCCCCGCGTGTCCACTCGGCGTGGCGTCTCAGAGCCTGTGCATCATTCTCCGAGTCCTGACCCCAGTGACTTCAGCTACGTCACCTTCGATGCTCAGACCATCACTGTGCCTATCAGTGTGTGCGTTGCTATTATGGTTGGGTAAGTTGTTCTTTTATCATTCTTCTTCTTCGCCTTGTTATCAATTTTGTTTGGGTCGGCGCAATATGTTTTCTGCTTCTATTCCTTTATGTCACTCGTCATATTAACATTCACTCCCTTCTAACATGTCATCTCTATGACAATGCAACTATTTTTTATCAGTTTTTTTATCCCTTTCTGTTCATATTCATATTTAATGCTCTCCTTAAATAACATTGAAAATTCTGATGAAGAAATCCTCCTGCTAAGGAATAACTACTTACAATAAAATAATTTTCCTCATCAAACCAATGTAAGGTGGTTCTTTGAAATTATAGGATATTAAGAGTAACATACTGAAAACCAAATATTAAATATCTCTACCACGCGATATGCACCTATCGAAATACGAATAATTGTAAAAAAGAAAAAACTACTAGCATTTTTTCATTCAAAGATTATGGAAATTCGACAACGTTTATGACGAAATTATACATAGAAATATACCCCCAAGGTACCATACCTTTGCACAGAGGTATAGCTAGGCACAGCTCACCCGGCCGTATTAATTTAATAGTAAATTGCTTCTCCAATTACTCTATTAAAGAAACGTCTAGGATTTCTGCTGCCCTCCAGTCCCTTTGAACTTAAATAACAATTCGTACTATCGTCTATTATTTATCTGTTCCAAGAAATGATTTACAAACTTTTTAGTGAACTTGGAAAATAACTGCGTTTTGACTACCTAGTTTCTATTGTTTACTAGTATTCGAAATTATTCATTTAAACGTTTTATGAATATTATTTGAATGGATTATCTAACTTTACTACAATTTTTAGGCGTAATAAGACGGGAAATGAATTTAAAACTGGTCTCAAAAGTACAGTATTACTACTCTCTATATTTTTACGTAATTGTCAGATTTTTTGCTTAACTTTTGTAATTTTCAAAATATTTTGTATAAATTCTACAGGTAAGCTAAAAGAGTTTTCACACTTGTGGATTTTTTTTTGCGCTTTATGCTCAAAACTCACAGTTTTACACGTATACATAGATAACTTTCTTAGATTTCTATGTTCACATCTGTAGCTGTCAATTGTTTGCTCCGCCTGTATGCAGTGCACAAAACAATCGCAACAAGCTTTAAAAACATATAAATTGTGTCAAATATGTTAAATTTGAAATCTATACTAATATTATAAAGCTAAAGAGTTTGTTTGTTTGTTTGTATGTTTGTTTGTTTGTTTGAACGCGCTAATCTCAGGAACTACTGGTCCGATTTGAAAATTTCTTTCAGTGTTAGATAGCCCATTTATCGAGGAAGGCTATAGGCTACTTTTTATCCCGGTACGGGAAGTAGTTCCCACGGGATGCGGGTGAAACCGCTGGCAGAAGCTAGTGTCGTTATAAGTTGACAGTAAAGTTACAGTAAAAGTTTATTTTTTTCTTTTTAGCGCATTTAAATAAAAGCTTGTTTTTAAAGATTTTTTTACCTCAATTTATTTTATACTTTTTAGTTTTCACCTGGTAAGTTCCTAAGTCTAAAGTCTGTAGCGGCGATCATCTTAGATTTTGATTTGGTAAAGTGCACTTTATTCTACTTGTCAAGCCCTGTCATGGGATACCCATATGGATGGGATTGAAAAAAATAGGTTATTTACCATTTTATAGCAGCGGCCATCTTGGATTTTTATTTCGTAAAGTGCAATGTGTTCTACTTGTCAATCCCTTTCATTTGATACCCATATTGTATAGGTACCTTAAAAATAACAAGTCCGCCATCTTGTATAGTTAGCCATGTTGGATTTAGGATGACGTCACATAGCTTAACATGCATCGTCATCCAAACTAAACATGTATGCAAAATTTCAGCTCAATCGGTTGGGGGCAAGTGCCTTAAAATTGAGTTGTAAAATTCCACCCGAACACACAAAGTTACATACATACATATACATACATACATACATACATACATACATACATTGCAAGTTAAATAAAAGCTTGTAATAATTAAAAGTCTAGTATGAACTATTTTGCTGTGCCCATCAGGGTCCATAATTATGACTATCATTTTATATTTTCCACCTAATGTACATTATGAAATGCAATAAACGATATGATATGAAAGTTTTATCAAAGTATTGGTCTTGTTTATTCCAGGTACATAATGTTCGGGTCCATGATCTTCGGTATGTGGGAGAAATGGGACCAGCTCGATGGAGCTTACTTCTGCTTTATATCGCTTAGCAGGTATTTACATATTTTCTTTTCTTTTTCAAAAATTTTTTTTTAGCCCAGTTTCCTTACATTTTAAACTAGCTTTTAAATCAGCAGTTTCACCTGTGTTCCATGTGAAATACTTTGGTACACTTGGATGAAAAGTAACCTTACTCAATAAATGGCCCAACTTACCTGCACTTAAATATTTTTTTCAAATTGGACAAATAGTTCCAGAGATAACCGTGAGCTAATCTCTCCAGCTTCAATCAAACTTATCCTCAAATAATAACCATCCACCATTTTTTTTATATTCCTAGGGGTAGACGTGATGAAAATATTGTTGCTAGATGTTTCTAAACTGAAATTTTCTGAATAACATTTTAGTTTTGAAAATATTTTTTGGTCCTTTTGTTCGAATAGTCGAGACTCAATTTTAGTTTTGAAATCGTATGATATTTTTGTCTGTTATCGATAGACGTATTTTAGAAAGGTTTGTGTAAAATCACTTTAGTTACAATTTTCAAACATTTATTTGAGTCGTTACTATCAAACTTTTCATCGAAATTATTCCACTATTTAGGCACGAAAACTAGCTCAGTAGTTTAACAAAAGGTAAACCTATCAACATAATCCTTAAAAAATATATAAATGTGAAAGTAACTGTGTCTGTGTGTCTGTGGGTAACACAGAAGGTTTATAGCAGGGAAGAAGGAAAGATGATCGGAGATGCCATACGGACGGAGACCAATACTATCTGTTACAAGTGAACTTACGAGGCGTTTGGGTTATTTGAGACATGTGACGAAAAAGTTAGATTTTACAAAAAAATGGGTGAATTGAAAAGAAGTCATATCAGAGCGTAGCCAGCAATATCGTTCTCCCCCGAACACCCGCATTTTGGCAATGCTAGATTTTAAGGAGAATTCGCGTTAAATCATCAGATATTCTTGACAGCATAATATACATTATATAATTGTTTGCATATGCAGCATCGGTTTCGGCGACTTCGTGCCGGGCGAGCGAGTGTACACTCCGCGCATCGAGCCCTCCTTCATCGTGTGCTCGCTGTACCTCATGCTCGGCATGGCGCTGGTCGCCATGTGCTTCAACCTCATGCAGGTCAGTTACATCGAGCCCTCCTTCATCGTGTGCTCGCTGTACCTCATGCTCGACAACCTGAAAAAATAATCCAAATAAAAATCCGAAAGACTCCTATCTAAAAAAACAACCCTTTTCCTTCACAACCTTAATTTCACAGTCACTACGTCCAGTACAAGAATATGTATTTTAAATTCCCAAAATGATTCCTCTGCACAAAATATTACCACAAATACTCTGCACAAAATATTGCCCGCGTCAAGATAACTCACTCAGTTGTCGCTACAAATGTACGGAATTTCGACAAATTCTGACAAATTCTACAAATGCAGGTATTTCAGTCGCGTCATGTCGCTTTACAATATTCTCACAAAATATTTAGCTATGTGGATTGCTCAAATAACTTTAGAATATAAATTCTTATTTAGTACTGATATTTCAATACTCGTAGATATTTTTTAGAACATTCCTTGATTAAATAACAACATACTGTTATTTAGACTAAATCTCAAAATTGATAGATCGATTTTTATAAATATTCTGTACCACAATTTTTTACTACATTAGCATCATATACCTAGACGATATACCCTCTTTTAACCTACTTTCTATATGCAGTCCAAGACCAAAATACCAATTTTCAGTCATTAAAACTTTATTTTTATTTCAGGAGCAAGTGATGCACTATTTCGCGGCTGTCAAGCGCGTTGTGAAACGACTCGGCCGCTGCAAGAGGTGACAACCCTGGGTTACTAGAGAAAGAGAGAAAATATATTTACTGTACATAGTAGTATACGATAATATAAATATTATTTACTGTTAGGTTTTAATAAAGACTTATTTGCTGTTTGTTTGAGTTTTATTGTCACGCTAAACGATGTAAAATGAGAAGGAATGCAGAACTATGCATGCATGGCCACATGAATGTTGAGGGAAGCAATAAAAAATAATTTAAAGTAAGTCCGTGATAAGGTACTGTGTTTCATATTTTCGAAAACCTGTTAGACTTATCCTCAATCCATATATAAAACAAAATAGTCATACCTATAATGCTCTTCTACTCAGTCAACAAGTAAATACATTGAACTTGAATAAAAACGAGCTATGAAATAGTGCTACACCAGTAACAAGTGTAACCTAGCACTTCACTTAAACCGCAACTCGTTCTAACTTAACACAAAAACACTGAGATTTTCGAAAAAACTCTCAAAGGACTTTAACAAAACTGCAATTTTAAGAAAAGAAATAAAAAACCGCAATTCTTAGTCCGTCCGGCACTTACTAACATTAGGTACTTAAGACTCGTTCTGCTTCAAGAGCATGCAACCAACTGGAACAGCCACGAGCACAAAATAATCCCTAAAAGTCTAGGTACCAATTAACGAGCGGCTGGCGATCAGTTCCCTCGTGGATTTTCAAACTCAAAAATCAATCTCAAAATATTTATTTCCTTGTTAAGGTATTTTACAGAGGTTAAAAATTTATTACAATATGAAAAACGGCTTACCCCTTACGTTACGCACGCATGACAAAATTAACAAACACAAGCACAAACTTGACGCACTTGTACCTTCTTTACATATATCCAACACAACGATCAACTTGACGCACACATGTAAGCCACTCATTTCTTAGACAGAGCAGAATTCACGGGGCATATCCAGTTAGTTACATGCTCCAAGTACTGCTTAGCACTCGCTTCGCTCAGGACTCAGTGGGACGTGAAACCGCGCTGAAAGCACGCCTTTGTAACACACGTTTGTTTTTTCTTACGACGCATGAAACCGTGCTCAAAATGTTAGCTACGTTCTTTCAAGAGAACTTGCTCTATAAATTACCTACCTACTTATTATTATTTTTGACGCTTTTCAATTATGCTTTTCAATGCGATGTTAGGCTATGAAAATGAAAAATCCTTTCAGGTAAAAGGCCTAATTAAGGGTCGAAAATAAATGGGTTGGAATTGACAGGTCAGATTTTCGGTCATTCATTTTATGGTGCTAATAAATGAAAGACTAAAGTGCAGATTGAAGAACTTGTAAAAAGAACAAAAGCTCAGTTATAAAGGATTTTAAAGGACCACCTTTTTCCTGTAAATCAAACCTATTTATAAACGCTAAAAAACCCAAATACAGGTACTAAAAAATATGTTTATAGGTCCCTCAAATTCGCAAAAATATCGTCCTAGCTCTAAGTTTTTAAGCCTAAAAACTTTCCCACAAAAGCATAGCAATCTCAAAGCAACATGTAAGTAAACATTTAAAAGTCTCGACTGACGAATTTCGCGACAACACGTCGTATTAATTCAAGTAGAACCCTTGCCCGGACGGCAATATAGTGCAAACTTTATGTTCTACGCTTTTTGCTAGCGTGAGGTGCACTTGAATGCATTAGTTCCTATGGGGCCAGTAGATACGCTGGAGCGGAGCGTGGCGATTATTTCTTGAGCTGATTTTAAAATATTGATGAGAAAATGCCCCGCTACCGCATTTTGCGTTCATTCCGTGAAGTTTTTATGCCTAAATGCGGCAGTGTGGCCTGTGATTTAAGCAGAGACGAGCTACAAGTTTGTATAATTATTAATGCAAAGGTTGGTGTACAGTCGCAAAAATTAACGAAGGGATTTTATCATCTCTTTTATTTTACCTACGGTACTTTGTCAGTTGTGTATTAAGTAATCATGAAAATACTAAAACAGCGCTTTAAAATGGCGTATTTTTAACCGACTTCCCAAAAAGGAGGAGGTTCTCAATTCATCGGGATCTTTTTTTTTTTTTTTTTTTTTTTTTTTTATGTATGTTCACCGATTACTCGGAGACGCCTGGACCGATTTGCAAAATTTTTTTTTTGTTTGATAGGGTTTACCTCCCAGGTGGTCCCATAGTCACCAGGTCAGGATCTGATGATGGAAACCCTGAGAAATCGAGGGCAACTTTCGAAAATTGTAGGCATACGTAGGGTAAAAACTTGACACTAAGGCGTATGTCTGATAACACTATGCAATGGTGAAGGTTTGGAGCTGACCTGATGATGAAGACCAGAGAAGGTCGAGGGAACTTGAACAATGAATGTGTAAACTACCTCGTGTTTGGGCTTATTTTGTTCGTATTGACGAGACCTATGCAACAGTAAAGGTTTGAAGCTGACCTGATGATGGAGACCAGCGAAGGTCGAGGGAACTCGACAATTGAATATATAAACTACTTCGTGTTTGGGCTTATATTGTTCGTATTGATGAGAACTTTCCACTTATGCGGATAGTGACAACTATGCTTGTCACTGAAAAGCTAAAAATAAAAAACTTTTTACAAAAAAATAAAACCGACTCCCAAAAACACTGAAAAGCAAAAAAAAACTATTCTTAGGTGCATCGGCCTAGAAGTCGGTGGCGAAATAAACTTAGTTACATCCATTAGACACTGACTTCTAGGCCGATGCACCTAAGAATAGTTTTTTTTTGCTTTTCAGTGTTTTTGGGAGTCGGTTTTATTTTTTTGTAAAAAGTTTTTTATGTAGGGTACTGTCAGTCTGACCTTCATATAAGGCTTCAAAAAACCTTTCACCCTAATATAATTCAGTGCTCTGGTCAGATTTTACAACAGTTTTATTTGTCGCTCCATATTATGTGCTCATAAACCTAAACCTTCGTGTCCACCAAACATATAAAAATACGTTTTATATTTAAATATAAAGTAGTATCGTAATGTTTTAATAGCCGCGGGTTTTATGGGCCGACTACAAGAGGGTATGCTATAAACTTCGGCGCTCAGTAGAATTGCTCGCACAAATTAAAGAGGTTAGTTGGAAGAAGTTGGCGATTACTGCGCCACACTGCCATACGTTTTGGTCGGTTAAAAACTTTCACCATTATGAGAATAGCTGGCTATTTATTTTATTATAGGTTTTGTTTCAGTTTGGCGGATTTTTCCTGAACTTATGTTTCTGTATTGCTATTAACAGATGGATAAACTTTTTCTGTAACAGTTTTGAGACTTGTAATGAGATTTTATATTTTAGCAGTAGTTACAAATATAATGTTCTCTAACGTTTTAATATACCTCTCCCGAATTAACTTAAAAACCGTCGAACAGCTTACTTTTCATCTATTTTCCTCGGAAAAGGCTTATCTGCGTCTGTAGGTATCGCCACGTGCCACCGCGGAGTGCATTAATGCACTCTACGCCGACGTTCGACACATATTAAGAGCTACTCCAAACCCAAGTAAAGTGGAGTAGAATAAAATAATTCAAGATTTACAACTGGTATGTTCCTCTAATGGGTTTCTTCATCATTTCTAAGTGGTCATAACTTTAAAAGAACTTGTTTAAAATACTTTAAACCGCTTCCTCGCGGTCGGAAGCACTAACTACTCGGTATAAAAATTAAAGAGTTTCCCTGACACTTGAGATGAGTACTTAAATAACGTTGAGATAGTTTCAGACAGTTTAAGTTACCTAGCTTGAGGAAGTTTTTGCATTAAACACTGCAACTGTTTAAAGAGGCATACATTCATTACTTTTTCAGTGTAAAATGGAAAAACTGCCGTAGTATTCGAGAAAGTGGGAAAATATAGAAACTATGTTTTTTTGAGACAGGTTTACATACTAGATAGGTAGATGTACCCTAGGTAAGACCTGTGTACCCTAGGATTATTAGATAGCTAATAATTTATAGGCCCCAATAGATTGAGTGGGTCATTTTGATTAAATTGACAGGACAAAAATAACTTCTAGTCCCATGTAACCTTATCCTAATATTATTGGTTAACCGTATCAACTGCCAAATTACACTTGACACAAACCCAATAATAAACGCCGACTATAATCAATCACAGGGTTATTGTGTATAGACCATAAAGGTTGGTATTATGGTACTATACCTCCTTGCTGAAATGAATGGTGTATTTACGGTACTTTGAGTGCCGGGTCACTTATTTTACGACTGATGGTTGAGCTGGTGTGAGGGTATTCGGCGATCTAGTGTTGATTCAGCTTATTGTTTGTTTTGTGATGAATGGGTGTTTTTTTTTTTATTTAGTGTTGTGTGGGAATTGTTAAAATACATAGTAAGGTAAATACAATAACAAGCGCGTATGGCATTTATTCTTCAAATGTAATAGAAACTAGGACGTGAGATCTATTTTAGTACCAGATAAGTAGGTTGCAACCTACACAGAACTATACATAGTATTTTCTTCTAGAAGTTCTAAGATGTAATAAAATGATACCACCTACTATTATTTAGTAGATTATTAAAGAAGGTAGTATTAGCCAACTATTAAGATTTCCTAAAAGAAAAACTAAAACACTATTCAGCTTGAAAACGAAACGACCGCCGCAAAATTGATATCCAAACTTCGCAACCAAAGAAACAAACTTACACGAGCCAACTTTATTCATGTCTAAAAAAACATACATTTTTCAAACAGCCAGATACGCACAGCGTTCTTTATTGTTAAAAACGTACCCTCTTTTACGACCACAATCGGGTAAATGGCACATAACGGAACGGACGCGACCATATAAAATGTATTACTCATACGGCCTGGGCCAAGCTGGGCCATGTTTGACGAAATAAAATGTCCATCGCTGTATTTGTTTTGTAGACTTTTTTTGTTTTTCTTTCAATCTGTTTTAACGTGTCAGTAATAAAGGCCCTTTGTGTTGACTCGTTGTGGATTCGGGGGACTTTATTACTAATGATTGTTATGAAATTTTATGTTTGGTGGGTTTTTTATTTGTTCAAGACAGGGGACTTTGCAGATGTGAATGAGTATGACACAAAGCTATTTTGTCTAAAATAACCGGAAGCTTACCTATCTTTTCAAGGCCCAAAAAAAATGTTTTGTTGGGTCCTAAAAACGCTGAAAACTGTACATGCCTCCGTCTTGTATCGTTGCCTATAGCTTTATCTAAAAAGAATGAACCAAACACACGTATTATCAGTACGTAATGTCTTATATTTTTTCCTTTAATAAAACAAGCACACAACAGAAAATACCATCAATGGAAAAAACCGACCGACCAACATTGGCTCCTGTATCCATCTTAAACAACATGATTAGGGTGAGGCCACACTTACCGGCTTTAAGGATAACTGACTGTGACATATTTCTTTCTTCATTTCCATGCGAATGACGTCACCGTCCATTCTGCCTAGAAGGGTTTGTGTGTACCTTTATAGTGTCAACTTGTCATTTTGCGAAACCGGGAAATGTCAGTTGTCAGTTGGATGTATCTCAGTTTATCTTTCTTGGGAATTATTAGGTTTATCTTGTTTAAATCTTGGTTGTGATGACTGTTTTGGTGAAGAAAGCTGTGATTTGTAGAACCAAACTAAAATTAGAGTACATAATTTTTTAACTGTGTGAATAATTTGGGGATCGATTTTAATAGTGGAGCGGTATTTTAACCAATATTTTGTGAAATATTCGGCCGCTTTTTATTGAAATAACTGTGTTAAGCAGATGCTTGAAAAATGCATAACGCATTTTCAAAAACAACAAAATTAATAATGTTAAAGTCGTCGCTCGATTTTCTTGGTCTTGGTCTTTTGGACAACATTGTGTCCTGACCCTTATATGTATTTTAGGAACAAACAAATGGCCCAATAAACGTGGAGTTCTGCCTCTTACTGTCTGTTTATATCTTTTGGTACTAACTGTCAGTGAACACGTTATTCCGAGATATACCTATTCCATCCTTGAACTGAACATTTACATACCATCACGACTGTTTTTACCCGACTGCCAAGAAGGGTAATTAGTAGAAGGCCTTGGCAGAGGGTTTGTAAGAATATTTTCCAAAACACTCGAATTCAGTTTTTATTTTATGTTTTCGCGCAAAAAACCTTGAACCAATTAAGATGAAATGCAAGAAAATAGACGGTAAACCTGAAGACATAGATAAGACATGACGTGGACGAAATATTCTAGATTGTTTTATGTATCGCCTAGCTTTAGAATATAATAGAGTAGAAAGTTTATTTATTCAAGTAACATGACTCATAATGTTAGTAAAAAACTTAATTTTATGTAAGTAGAAAAACAAAACAAAAATATACACCAATTATTTATGTGCCATCCCGTGAGAAATAGCACAACAGCCATTTATATAAACACAATCCAGCTTATCAGTTATCATGTTTAGGACACTGTTGGAGCTGACCCGCACCCTACTCACCAGGGATGCACACCGCTTTCGCATTGTTGCATAGAAGCAATCTACATGTAATGCTATGCAAACCTGTCTGAAAAGTGTGTTACGCATACTCATGATCTGCATCAATAAACTACCAATAATGTCCATCTTTAACAATATTCTGTGTCTTTCTATATAATTGAACACATCAGCATGATTCCATTTCTTCCTCATGTACATAACATACATACAAAGATCAGTACATTCATATAACTCTGTATCGACAGTGCGGAGTAGGCGCTTCCTTCGCGCGGGATTTATGCTTTCCGCCTCGTGTCATGCTGTGGGGCCATTAGGCACGCGGGTTCATCGGTAATGGAGGGAGAACTTGTGTGTTCGTCGTACGGGAGAAAATGTACTAGAGATGTGGAAGCAAGTGAAAGTTCTTGCAGTAACAGACTAACTCGTCATGAGATGGAGGATGGATCATAATCATCATCTCCCGAGCCTTTTCCCAACTACATTGGGGCCGGCTTCCAGTCTAACCGGATGCCGATGAGTACCAGTGTTTTTACAAGGAGCGACTGGCTATCTGACTTCCTCAACACAGTTACCCGGGCACACAATACCTCTTGGTTAGACTGGTAATAGACTTACTGGCTTCTGACGACCCGTAACGACTGTCAAGGACGTTGTCATGGTGATGTGAAGGATGTCAAGAAGGAGGATGGATAAATTAATTATTTTAAGCCATTTTTTTGAAAAATGTAATGATAAGTTTTTCACAAAAAAGAAACATAACATACAGTTCTCGTAAACTCTCTCAAATGCCTTTGATTCTCCCATTTTAGGCTCAAATTCAATAGTAGGTAGTAGTCAACTTTGGACCAGCAAAGCTCCTGGATAAGAACTCGTCATAAGAACTTAATATTATATAAAGTTTATCAACAAGACATTTGCCTGTACCTAATCTTAAATTGTGACAGCTTTGAAACTTTGTGGCCCAACAAACAAAACAAAAAACTGTCACACTTTATTATTACGAACAAAAAAATACTTCCTTTTTAATAAATCGCCACTTTTCCCCCAAACTATGCCAATTCATCGTTATCAGGAACAAACTTAAATAAATATTCATTCTAGGGAACACTATGTCCTGCACTGGATAAAAAGCCTATCTTCATTTCTACATTATGCTCCTAACTATCCCCATAAGTACCAAATTTAAGCGGGTTTAATGTTTTAGGGAGAAGCCTAGTAATGATGATGATGATGAAACATTAATATTAATTTTCAGTCTATTCTTATCCAAATAAACGATATGTATCACATGTAGTTGTACTAATCACAAGTAGTTGATTTAGAACAAAATTGACCGGTACATCTACATGGTAGTTTTAAAAGAACTGTGTAGTAGATAGGTATAATAATGTCATCACAGAGCGGTGCTGTGGTGGGACTGGTAACACATGCACAGACGTTGTTGACGTGTCCATATTGCATTACTAGCTTCTGCCAGCGGTTTCACCCGCATCTCGTGGGAACCTCTGCACGTTCATTAGCGCGTTCAAACAAACAAACAAACAAACTCTTCAGCTTTATAATATTAGTATAGATTTTTTCTCCTTTCTTTGTTATTCTTCTTTACCTAAAATCCTAATTGAACGCGTACGAAGTCACGGGCAGAAGTTAGTTTATCATAAAAGTCGTAAACACGGGTTATTTTTATCCAAAATCTTGAAGATTTTTCCACATTTTATACATAAAGATCATTTAATTAGAATCTGAGCGAGCGGTAAATAATTGAGCGATGTCCTCCTTCGGGAGGTCTCGGCTATTAGAGGGTAGGAGAAAAATAACGAGAAACGTACTTATAAAGGAAAATTGAATATATCTTGGTGTTAATATTAACTGGATAATTCAGTTTAGGATAATCTTTTATTTTTATAATTGTGTCGTGTCTCACCAACTATTATAAACTTTACTTTAAAAAAAAAACTATAGTGTTCGCCTATGGTTCCACGGTACTCTTTTGGGGCAAACCAAATAGTAGGTATAAAGCTGATATTTACCCAGGTGAAGGAAGGTGTTCCCTGTGTAACCAGGTTATAAACAATTAACTGAAGTATTCACTTTGAGTGGCAGACAGCCAGTACCATTCACTTTAGAGGCTTTGATATTGAGTAATAATTATGTTGCAGTATTGAGTAGCAGGCTTCGATTGCTACACAGACAAGCCATTTCAAGGCTTTTATTTCTATTTTAAGGATTTCATGACAGACAGACAGGCGTACCTATACAGGCATACATGCGAGTTTTATTTCTTGCTTCACCTTTATAACCTTTCTGAATGACATCTAAAAACAATCAGCCAAAGTTAGCGTTGACGGCACCCAAAGGGGTGTTACGCCATTTGTTTTTATTAAAATGTCGAAGTATCGACAAATACAAGAAAAGTAACACCAAATGTATGTAACTTATTTTGTAAAAGATAAAACAAAATATTTTTGAGAAGAACACGTACCCTTTTCAGGATTTAAAACACCCATTCGTTAATGACTGGGCAAAAAAAACGTGCTACATAAATTAAAAAAGTTCGCCCAGCTCCCAAAATTCCAGCCTTTAAAATATAAAGCCTATAGAGGTAAATATCACAAAAGCTACCTGGACAAACCGCAAAAAATATTTAGGTACTCGAGAAAAAATACGTAAAGCAACAAATAAATTTAATTAATTCCGTGTTAGCCGATTAAAAGCGGTTTAAACCAGACACTTACCCTCATCAACATTTATGAAATTAAATAAAGCACTAAGCAAATCTCCGTTCAGCCAAACAAACGCCAAAAAGAATGGATCTTGAAATAACAGAATTCCAATAAAAAAGCTCGCATTAGAATCATATTAACTTTTGTGTGTGAATGTACTCATTATTACGCTTTCGTGCGTATATATATGTAGTGACGTGGGGCGCGTGATGTACGTGCCTGTACTCCTTGTCATATGTATTTTGTTTGTGAATGTACGTGTTGTGTTTTTTATCCTTTGGATGAGTAATATCGTATTGCTGACGTGTAAATACACGTTGATGCCAGTAAATCTCGTACAAATAAGTATAAAATGGAATTGCTGTTTTTTTGCAATCAGTGTAATGCATTCCCTTTCTGTTTACACTTGTCGAACACTGTAATGTAATGTTCATTATCTGTTCCGTTTATTTGTGTGAAAAAATCAGGTATAATAATATTTTGTAAAACATTGGTAATAACATGTATTTTAACAATATCTTTAATTTCCGCAAAATGAAAAGCGATTGCATTTAACGCATTGGTTTTCCTTTAAACCATGAAGTGGTTAATTACAATGACTACCAAAATGATACTGTTTAAAATTGACGTTTTAACCAGTTCCCCTGAATTCTGCACCACGTTAACCAATATTTAATTTCCCCGAGTGACTCATTCCTACGATAAGCGTGTAATATATTTCATTTCTGGGACACGGTCTTAATTTAATAAATGTCTGTATAAATTCGATTTCTGAAGATATATTCCCGATCGTGATAAATTGAATTAGCAATGAGGATCTATTTTGAAGGATCAGATCAGGTTCGCTTCAATGAAACAAAGGTTGTTCCAAAATAAATTGATTTTAATGTGCTCGCTTCGACAATTCAGCGGTAAGTGTGTCACAGATGTCAAATTGTAAGATGGCGCACAATTTGACATCTGTCAATACAATCGACAATCGAACGAATGGCTTGAATAAATCGTTACAAACAAAATGCAATAATAATAAACAAAATACAAATCGATTATTTTTAGAAAATGTTGCTACACGACTAATTACAATATTATTCTACAATCACAATAATATGCACTCCCTACTATACAATTGTAGGTCATGTGTCTTACAGCTCGGCCGTCCTTTAAAGAGTGAGTCCTCTCACTTAATTAATATCCATCAAATCAACATAATTGTTATTCACTGATCTTTTCACTACTTCACCATCACTTGCACGACACTTCTTCTTTGCCGCACTCACCCGCTCACACAGTCCAGTCTAGTCTGTCTAAAAGGTCTGCACAGTCTGCTATGATCTGCAGTCATCTGTGCGATGTCAATTGCTTGACACCATTCGCTTTCTGCACTGACTGCTCATAGCCCATGCTCTACTTCACCTAGTGCACAGTCTGCTATGATCTGCAGTCATCTGTGCGATGCCAATTGCTTGACACCATTCGTTTCCTGCACTGACTGCTCATAGCCCATGCTCTAGTTCATTTAATGCACAGTCTGCTACGATCTGCGGTCATCTGTGCGATGTCAATCGCTCGACACCATTCAATATCTGCACTGACCGCTCGTAGCCCATGCACAGATTTCTAAGTCATACGTCTACTAAACAATCTCTCTCTAATTGTCAGGTTCGTACTTGTCAAGTCCAGTCTAATCTAATTCAAGTCAGTCAATTCTAACGCTTTTATCTATTCTACCCTTTTATCTATATATATGTATATGTATGTATATTCATAACTACTCAAATTATATTCTACATTGATTCAATCTTTGCCTATTTTTTTTTTTTTTTTTTTTTTTTTTTTTTAGCCGTCTGATTCAACACTGCTATTGTCGTTTTCGGTGTCGTCACTGGAAATATTTTTATAATTAAGCCAAGGGTGTATCTTATCCGCCGCTACTACATTTTCATACTTTTTAGTTCCTCTCCTAGTAAGGGGTGTATCTTCAATTAAGTACCTATCGTTCTCTAAAATTTTAATTATTCTGTATGGGCCATGAAACTTTGGTATAAGCTTTTTAGATTTACCTATTTGCTCTTTGTCTACTATAGTTCTTTCAACTCGAATCAGATCACCAGTATTATAAGTTCGCGCCTGTTTTCTATGTCTATCAAAATCATTCTTTGACTTACGTTGTTGCTCTTCCATTCTAGTTTTAGCCTGAGATCTCATTTGTACCAAATCTTCGTCACTAACTCGATTTATAACTTCATTTAAAACTTCATTAATAATATTTTCCGACGTGTTTAAGACTTTAAATCCAAACAAGAGCTCTGAAGGGCTCTTTCCTGTAGCCTTATTTAGAGTAGTATTCATACCTAACTGGATATCACCAACGTACTCATCCCAGGTATTATCACTCTTCCCATGACTTTTAGTGCTTAAGGCATCTAAAATGGTTCTATTGTATCGCTCAATTTGGCCGTTCGCTCTTGGAGTGGCAACCGCGTTAAGTATATGTTTTATATTGGAACTTTCTATAAAAGATTTAAATTTGGTGCTTGTAAAGCAAGTGCCCCGGTCAGTTATAAGACGTGATGGGGTGCCAAATACAGAAAAATGTTCTTTAAATACTCTAATCGCAGTTGCACTTTTCGTATCTCTTACTGCTTTAATAGTAATGAATTTTGTAAAAGAGTCAATTATTGCCAGTATATAAGTGTTGCCTCTCCTAGAGCGAACAAACGGGCCCAAATGATCAGCGTGAACCGTGTGAAAGGGAGTATCTACTTTGGGTATTGGATGTAGCATACCCTCCTTGCGACCGCCTGGTGCTTTGTGGTGAGCACATTGGAGGCATGCGGATACGTACTTTTTTGTAAATCGTCGCATTTTGGAGAACCAAAATGTTTCCTGTAACCGACTAAGTGTTTTTTCAAAACCGAAGTGGCCCACATCATCGTGGTTCATCCTAAGAACCTGCCATCGCACAGATCTTGGAACAACCCACTTTATTTTGTCACCTACGATTCTGTATACGTGGTTGCCCTTTAGTTGGTAGTTTTTGTGTACATCTACGATGAAATTTGTATTTTTGTCGAGCAATATGTTCCTGATTTTGCCTACTTCTTCATCGCTACTTTGTACAGTCGAAATCCAGTCGGTAATATTAATATTTAACACATCGAGCGCGTGCGTCTCATCATCATCAAGTGTCGGGTCAGTGACAGGAGCACGACTAAGAGCATCTACATGTGCCATTCGAGTTCCAGCACGATATTCAATTTCACAGTCGTACTCCTGAAACTGCACCCACCAGCGAGAAATCCTCGGTATGAGGTCTCGTTTAGTTAAAGTCGTCCGTAGTGCGTTGCAGTCAGTCACAATTTTAAACTTTAAGCCTAACAAATAAACGCGAAATCGTTTTAAAGATGCTATTACGGCCAAAGTTTCTAATTCGAAGGAATGTAAATTTTGTTCATCCTTGGTTGTCTTCCGACTGTAATAAGCTACGGGTCTAAGAATACCTTGACTATCTCTCTGCATCAAAATACCCGCAACTCCAAGCTTTGAGGCGTCCGTATGCAACTCAGTTTCCAACGTCGCGTCATACAAAGCTAAGATAGGGCGTTCTACTAACTTTTGCTTAAGGGTTTCAAAAGCTCTCAAATGCTCGTCGGTCCATTTCCATTCAAAATTAGATTTAAAAAGATCAGTGAGGGGACGCGCAATCATTGCAAAGTCTTTCACGAACCTTCTGAAGAAACTTGCAAGGCCTATAAAACGTCTTACGTCGTGGACATTTTTGGGAAGGGGAAAATCTGATACCGCCAGGGTCTTACGTGACCCTGGCCTTATACCCTGACCACTAACCTGGAATCCTAGGAAATCAATCTCCTTAAAGAAAAAGTTACACTTTTTAAGTTTCAACGTTAAGCCTGCCTCGGATATGAGTTCAAGTACCCTCTCTAATCGGGCGAGGCCCTCTTCAAATGATTTTGCAGGTATGAGGACGTCATCCATAAAAATAATAGCAAAATCTACTTTTGATTTAGATAAAATCTTATTCATTGCCCTCTGAAAAACTGATGGAGCGTTTGCCAAACCAAATGGCATGCGCTTAAATTGGTATTGGCCATCGGGTGTGACAAACGCCGTTTTATCCTGGGAACTATCTAATATAGGCAATTGGTAATAGCCAGAAGCGCAGTCGAGAGTGATGAACAACGAATTCCCAGCCAACATGTCGAGCTGGTCGTCAATTAAGGGTAGGGGGTAATGTTCCTTTTTTGTCTTGTTATTGAGGGCTCGATAATCTATGCATAACCTCTTTTCACCAGTCTTTTTCTTGACCAGTAAAATGGGACTAGCGTACTGAGAGTTAGATTCGCATATAATATCGGCATCAATCATCTCTTGTATCATTGAACGCACAAGTTCTCGCTCCGGGTACGAAAGTCGGTATGGTCGATAAACTACTGGTTTATTATCGGTTAATTCAATCTCCATCTGTATAATATTAGTAAACCCTAAATCTTTTAAATTATTTGAGAAACACTGTCTATATTTAATTAATAAATCTTTTAATTGATCTAATTCATATTCACTTAAGTCAGGGCTATAATTAAGATCAGAACAGAATTCATTTCCTTCAACATTCAAAGCATTTACACAAAAGCAGTTATCAATTTTCAAAGCACGAGTTATTAGAGAATCCTTTTTTAGTTCAATGATGTTCTCAGACACGTTCTGGATTAATAGATTACCACAGCCTTTATCGATTTCATATTCGCCAGGAAGAAGGTAAAATTCATAACCAGGGTACCCACGAAGGGACCCTCGGACGTATATGGTTCCCGAATACTCGATTGGGCAGTTGACTAGAATAGCGCACATCTCCTTTGGGTTAATAGAAGTATTCGAAGTTAAGGTTAGAAATATTTTGTTACCAACATCACGCATAAATTTCAGAGAGTCATAGGTTTTGGTAATAACAATGCCGGGTTTTTCGGTAAAACTATGACCGACCAGTATAGGGTACTTAATGACATCATCAGCCACAACTAATACGTCTACCTCTTCTGTAATACCTTGTATTTGTAAGGTAACCACAGCAATCCCAATCGGTAGCACAATATTGTTGCCTATACCCCTCATAGTCGGTAAATTAGATTCGTATGACCATATAATTCCAAGTTTATTTGCGTCATTGCGACGTATCAGAGTGCATTGACTGCCTAGATCTATGTAACCCGTTATTAATTGTCCATTGACTGTCATCTCCATAATGTATTTATTGTTATTACAAGTAACGAAATTCTCAGTATCCACGCGTAATATTTCCTTCTGATTCGATTTATCGATCTTGCTATTATCATCTACTGAGGGTAGTTTTGTGCAATTAATAGTAGTGTGCCCTAGTCTCTTACAAATGTTACATTTAAGAATTTTCTTGGTACATCGATAACTAAAGTGACCCGGTTCGTTACAATTATAACAAACAATACCACCAGTACCACCAGTAGCACCAGTAGAATTTTTAGCCTTCATGTCATTATAAGTGGTTTTTGTATTGCTATTATTTGTCGTAACGTTAATCGGTCTCCTGTCGTTAGATCGAAACTTATCTATATCGCGCGGTTGTTGTTTAATTGACTGAAAGTATTCTAATACCTGTTCGGGTTCCTGACATTTCAATGCTTTCGCACCTAATCTTAATGATCGGTCGTCAATACCATAGAGTAAACAGTCTACAGCGCGCTTACCCCTTATATCACAACGAGTTAACAAATTAATTTTTTCAAAATAATACATTTCTAATGAGTCATTATATTTTACGCGTTTGGACAACATTTCCGTTAATAATTCAGCGTAGTCGTCACTACTAGGGAATGATTCTAACAACTTGCTTTTCCATTCAGACCACGAAAACGACATAGTTGGTAAAGCTTGGTACCATGCTTTTGCAACGCCTGTCAATTTAGGTAAGGCATAGTGAATAATTTGATCATCACCCCACTTATACAGCCTTGCACATTCCTCAACTTTATTAAGCCACATATGTATCGTCTGTCCCTTAGTCATCGGGTCAAAGTCAGGTATAATATTTCCTAATACAGGGAATTTATTGCCTTCAGGGCGGTTATTTACTAAAGTATCAACTAACTTAGTCAAAAGTAAATGCGTCATATTGTCACTGTCAACACAGTCACTAGTATTGGAACGTCTTACCGGTGAGCGGGGTGCCTGGCGTGATGACGTAGACCCGCTGCTCATCTGCTCCGCTCTGCTACTACTCCTCTGCCGGTGCTCGCGCCGACTGCTGCTGCGCTCACGTCGGCTGCCGCTGCGCTCACGCCGGCCGCTACGATGATGTTCATGACGATCCCGCGAAGAGCTTCTTTGCAATGACGTATCCGTGTCTGAAGTCTCGCTTATTGGCCTGTTCCCGCGTTGTTTCTTATGTCTCCTTTTGTTCTTATGACCATGTTTCCTTTTTCTTGTCTTTGAATTACTTGTCTCCATTATGCGATTAGGTTAAGTACCACGTGGAAGGAAAAAAAAATATCGGACTGAGCGCTAACACTAAAATATACAGCTAGCCTGTCCAATCCCACTTCTGAGATGAAGGATCAGATCAGGTTCGCTTCAATGAAACAAAGGTTGTTCCAAAATAAATTGATTTTAATGTGCTCGCTTCGACAATTCAGCGGTAAGTGTGTCACAGATGTCAAATTGTAAGATGGCGCACAATTTGACATCTGTCAATACAATCGACAATCGAACGAATGGCTTGAATAAATCGTTACAAACAAAATGCAATAATAATAAACAAAATACAAATCGATTATTTTTAGAAAATGTTGCTACACGACTAATTACAATATTATTCTACAATCACAATAATATGCACTCCCTACTATACAATTGTAGGTCATGTGTCTTACAATTTGAAGCAGAAAAGTTATATATATCTATCAAATGGGATTCCCACCTCTCTAGATGCCATTGGAGAGGATTTGCATCTATTGAGTTACGATTTATATTATACTGGCATCTGCCCTCGGTGTTGCCTGCCCTTTTTGCCGTAACACCGTATGTTATAGCACTCAGGGATTATCTCACTTATGGGAGAATTTTTGCGCAACTCTGCACACTTTTCTTAAAAAAGTATTTCATTTAGGAAAGGGATAGAAAGCAACCAAGACATGACTTTTGCCTGCCTATTTTTATCAAATCATGCATTGGATAGACTGCTAACAAGTAAATACCAAAAATGATATATATTTTACTCCAGAATCAAAATAAACTCCACATGTTAATTTTCATCAACGCATTTTCTTTACCGGCTTCATACGTATGTACCAAAAGGAAAGTTTGACAAAAAATATTCAATATCAGTCCTATCGGAATATAGTTTGGGGTCAATAAAGATCTCAATATATCGCGAGGGGCAACTATCGGCGACTGCGATTATTTCGCAAAAGATTATTGTATTTGCATTCAACAATGGCTGTTGGTACAGCTTTGCTTTATATTGAAATTGATGGAGCTTTCTGACCGAACTAGAAAAGTTACGGGGCATTCATGCTGGTTTATTTTTTTTTGAAATCCCACGACAGAAAACTAACAGAGAAG
Organism: Helicoverpa assulta; assembly: GCA_963856015.1. Classification (NCBI taxonomy): domain Eukaryota; kingdom Metazoa; phylum Arthropoda; class Insecta; order Lepidoptera; family Noctuidae; genus Helicoverpa; species Helicoverpa assulta. The sequence continues at coordinate 11,727,794 of CAWLCW010000011.1, forward strand.
AAAAAATAAAGGTTGAGGTAGCGAGCTCAGACGTTCTTACTACGTTTTCAATGGCCGTAAATCAACACAATATCCTAGATTTACTTAGAAAGATCATAAATGATAAGAAATTAACTCGTATTTATCTTGTTCATTTTTATATAAATATTTATTGATAAATATATATAAATATGCAACATGAGACAAAGGCGGATGCAATAGTCATTCATTCCAGTCAACTTTAAAGGTTATGCAGACATTGGTATTTGCATCGCCAACATACACAACATAATATGTGTGTGTTTAAGTATGATTGTGTTCGCTTTAATCCGCCTTGCTCCTAGACCCACAGTATCTTTATCGGTTATCCAATTTCTTTCAGAATTTTTTCTTCTATCCACTGTAGTATCTCCCTAACAGTAGCAGCTGGAAGGCATCCCTTTGACCTGAGCAGAACAAAATGGCGGCCATTGCAACCGTTTCTTATTTACCCGACTTTGTAGGAGCAAAACGTGGCAACACTTGAGATGTTTCTTTGATTGTAACAACTATTTAGTTCACTTTAAAGAGAATTTCATTATGAGTTGTGTATGGATTAATTGTTTAGTTAAAAGCCTAACAGTAATATCTTAGTTTCAATGAAATTATGGTTTGCCTTTTTCTTGAAACGATAGGAGAAACAATAATTTCGCTGTTGCAAAGAAATGAGAAAGAAAATACCTTAATGTCACTAAATATGTACATTTTAAATAACTTTTATTTATTTACATAGTTATATACAAAGATATTTACAAAAAAAAACTATCCTAGTAGAACAATAAAAAATATATATATATATATACACTATATCTAAAAGGCGTCAAAAAATTCATCCCCATCGCTGTCAACTGGGAGCGTACCCAAGAGGCTGGCAGCATTACCTCGTTGGATGGCCATGCTGATCCTTTGTCCGAGGTAATAGCCAGCCTTTTGGTCACGAGAAGCGTCAACCAGCCGCCTAGACAGGTCTTTAAATAGGGTATGCGCATTCGGACCCCACGACCCGAGGGTTTCAACCCCAAACGGTTCGAAAATATAGTTGCCGACAAGGCCACTATATTTCCGCCGCTTGAGGTTCTCCGCGGCCGCAGCGGCAGCAGCAGCACAGCACGCAGAACTTGGAAGATGGGATGGCGCAAGAGTATCGACGCAGGTTGCGTCCCATACTAAAGGCCTACCCATCTTCCAAGGGAATAAAGACATACCGTCCGGTCTCTTACCGTCGTCGCGTGCCAGGCCATTTGGTTCCAGTACAGCTGGCACCCCGACGGCAACAAGAGCCCGACGAATAATGTCGTTGATATTTGCGTGCCGCGCAATACGGCCCGCACTACGGCTGCACGACAGGCCGTGGTGTCCGAGGCTGGTGACAGCCTCACCACAGTGGCAGCGATGAGGGGAGCAGCACGGTGCTCCTATACGTAAACAAGTAGCGAGGCGGAAAGTTGTATCGTCAAACATGGTGCCAATGTTTGACGACGGTAGTGCCTGAAGCCAAAGCCCCGACTCCCATCTACCCACAGCCAGTAGGCGCGCTCGCTCAGCAGGAGTAATTGCCGTTTCTAACAAACTATTCCGGGTTACTCTGCAGAGCGGCTCATCCCACTGTCTTTGGGAAGACGGGTTGCTGGGTAAATTTTCGTTCGGGCATATGTATGTAATATGTACATTGATTGAAAATATTTTCATTCTGACTTTCTCCGACTTCAAGACTGCACAACATAAAATAATTAATTTTAGCTACATCTATACTAATATTATAAAGCTGAAGAGTTTGTTTGTTTGTTTGTTTGTTTGAACGCGCTAATCTCAGGAACTACTGGTCCGATTTGAAAAATTCTTTCAGTGTTAGATAGCCTATTTATCGAGGAAGGCTATAGGCTACTTTTTATCCCGGTACGGGAAGTAGTTCTCACGGGATGCGGGTGAAACCGCTGGCAGAAGCTAGTTAGTAATAACTCTTTTTACAAGTATAAATCTATACTAATATTATAAAGCTGAAGAGTTTGTTTGTTTGAACGCGCTAATCTCAGGAACTACTGGTCCGATTTGAAAATTTCTTTCAGTGTTAGATAGTCCATTTATCGAGGAAGGCTATAGGCTACTTTTTATCCCGGTACGGGAAGTAGTTCCCACGGGATGCGGGTGAAACCGCTGGCAGAAGCTAGTTAATGAATACAAAGAAAATACATAATTTTTATAGTACTTTTTGAGTGCATGGAAAACAGCATTTTAACATTATTTACCTATTTATTTACATGGGAAACCTACAGCTAAAGAAAATAAACTAAGAATAGTATGGTAAACGGACAGCCAATTACAGGTCTCCTCGTATACCTCCTTGCTTTCTATTAGAGAGAGAGAAACAGTCTTACAACTATAGCGCAAGGCCCTAAGTTCCAATAACTTTGAAATACTTTAGCCAACGGAGAAAGAGGTAGATACAGATGGGTGAATTTCAACAGGTCCAATAAAATCTTCATTTCCGTGGATTTTTTTATTCTTCAACTTTAGAACAAGAAAAAATAGTGTTTACTCAAGTTTTTGATAAGATATGTATTCTTACTAAATATCTAGTAGATAGCTTAAAAAACTAACGAGATATACCTCTACAAGATTAAAATTTTAATGCCACGTCGATGAAACATGCATGCACGGCAATGAAACATGCGTCCATGGCAATGAAAGAACTTTTCACGTCGGTTTTTTCAGACAATCTTTTTCTTTCCTTTCTTCCGATAGTTTCGGTTTAGGCATCTTGGCTTTCTAGAAAGAATCAATCCATTATTATGTTTATAATTAGACTGTAGTATATGTGAGTGAGTGAGTAAGTGAGTGTGTGTGCGTGTGTATGTGGAGGTGTGTACGTGAGTGTGTTCGTGTGAGTCCGTGTGCATGTGTGAGATGGTGCGTGTGTGCGTGTTTGAATGTCTATCGTGTGATGGAGTGTTAAATGACAAAGAAAGTCGAGTGGTGTGTGTGTAAGTTTATCATTTTGTGAGGTGAACGTGGAAATATCTTTTTGTAGTTGACTGTATAGTACAAATTGATTTTTTTCTTAATCATGCCGTGGCGATGAAAACATAAGTCACGGTAATGAAACATGTGGCCACGGCAATGAAACGAAATTGTTTTACAAGGCATGGCAATGAATTTTTTTTCATTTCCATGTATTTTTTTTCATTGCCATAGCAAATTTTGACCACGGAAACCACGGAAATGAGAGCGCGGCGATGAATATCAAGGCTAAAACATCAAAATACCAAAAATCTGTTAATAATTCACAGTAATTAACACGTCACAAATAAACATAAGATAAATGGCATTGTACTGAATGATCAATTAAGAGGACAAACCTATTCAAACAGAAGTTAGACCTATCCAAGGCGATGAAAGAAAAAATGTCCAGTAGTAAAAAAATTGAATACTTACATTTATGGCGCGAAAACGCAGGCACTTGCACACGTGATTCCACGTTGAACACTTGACGTCCACTAATATGCAACATTTAGCGCACAGCGGGAGGGACGCAAAACGTTAGAAAAAGCAATATTCTCAAATATGTTTAAGACATGGCGATGAATGGTAGTTCTGGGACAAACTATTTTTTATTTACCATTTGTTGTATTGTTTAAATATTTGAACAAATGTAGTCCGTAACTATACCTCTACTTTAACTATTCACGAATCAAATAAAAGTAGGTTTTAATATATATAACTAATACATTTTTATCAATAAGGTCTAGTACACATCAAGGTGACGTGTGGACAGACACGGCAATGAAAGATTTTGAGGTTTGATATTTTTTTTTGGAGAACCAATTAATCCTATTAACAAAATATTTAGTGCTACACATAGATTACTATTTCACCTACTTAGAAAAAAATATTAGAATATTATAACCATGTTTTTAGTACCGATTTCATCGATGCCACGCAATTTTTGGTCCCGGGAAATTCACCCAGATGTATACAAACAAGTCTGTGAACAACATTATATAAGAACAGTACTGCCAACAAGAAAGGAAAAATAATAAAAACAAAATCAAAATATTACAGTTTGGTTGATTAAATTAATAATTATGATGTCTTTCCATAGGATATCATATCTTCGAAGCAACTTTAGGAAGCCGGCAAAATAAACACAATACTCCCGTCCGCTTTCGGGCTAAGTTCGCAAGTAGTAGTTGTTCAAGTAAGTGCTAAGTTGGAGCTTAGGAAGAACTTCTAGTAATTAAGTAGATGATACCCGATAGGTTCATAACTGACAGGTAAGTTTCCACTAAGTACGTAATGGAAGAGTAGCTATTGCTGTATTTTGGAACTTAACTATAAGTGTATGGAAATCTTGAATTTTGTGAAAATGTTGTTGTATAACCACAGGTTCGTGATATAATATAATGTCGTCCATGGCCGATTTCGGCCACGGAGGCTGTTCTCATTTAAGAAGATCAGCCAGCTGCGCAGGACATATTATAGTGCACGAGCATTTGCGCAGACAAAAGAAAAAAGTCGTGGTGGCCTAGTGGGCAAAGAACCAACCTCTTCAGGTTTGGTTTGGTTTGGTTTGGTCAGGCAAGTACCAATGCAACTTTTCTAAGTTTGTATGTACTTTCTAAGTATATCTTAGACACCAATGACTGTGTTTCGGATGGCACGTTAAACTGTAGGTCCCGGCTGTCATTGAACATCCTTGACAGTCGTTACGGGTGTCAGAAGCCAGTAAGTCTGACACCAGTCTAACCAAGGGGTATTGGGTTGCCAGGGTAACTGGGTTGAGGAGGTCAGATAGGCAGTCGCTTCTTGTAAAGCACTGGTACTCAGCTGAATCCGGTTAGACTGGAAGCCGACCCCAACATAGTTGGGAAAAAGGCTTAGAGGATGAGAGGATGATGAGCATTTGCACAGACACAGGTGCACTCCCTATTCCTTCATTCTTATAGCCCGATGGGACGGCAATCCGACACGACCGGAAAGAGATCAGGCGCAGGACCGACACTTACGTGCTCTCCGATGCACGGGTGAATCAATCATCAACTTCCAGACAACGGGCTGCTTTGTGAAAGTTTTGTGTTCGTGATAACTGGAGGATGATTGTAGAGGAGGCCAAGACCCACAAAGGCTTGTAGAGCCAACGGAAGTAAGTAAGTGTAACCACATGTTTAAGCATGTTCTAACTAATATTATGAATACGAAAGTAACTTTGTCAGGCAGACAGTTACTTTCTTAACTTAAACTCTTCGTAACTAAAACTTAACTCCAAATTGCATCCCAAAACTATTGAACCGATGTAAATAAAATTTGGTGCAAAGATAGTCTGGAACTATGCACCAACTATACCATAAGTAGTAGTAAGTACCTTTTTCTTGTATTTTACCTCAAGTAGGTCCCAATGGGGAAAAGTATTATAATTAATGTCAATCTTCTTGTTCTTTTCATCGGCGGTGTTCCGCCATTAATCAACCCATTGAGTCTTCCCCACTTTTGTGGCTTCTGCCTATTTCTGAACGATAATATTCTTCTTTCACTTGATAAAATTGTTCTTCCTGGTGTCTTGTTTATTGTTAAAGCAACTGAATTGTTTTTTCATTTATATCATCAATTTTCTTATTATACTAACGATATTAAAACTTCAAGTAAAGCCATCATTTATCCTTCAAAACCTATATAATATCGGACACATTAAATCTATAATTATATATAACTGGAGTAACTGTTAAGCACATACAAGAAAATCCCATTAAACACTGAAATTACATTCCCCAAACAGAATGTAACCAATAGCATTGAAATGTAACACCACATTATCACCAGAATTAAATGAATTAAATGAAAACTGTTGTCAAATGAAGTGCAGTTGTCGGAAACAAAACACGGTGTGATTATAGCGTGCAAGCATCCGAGAGGATTCCGGTTATTTAAGAGTCAGGGCCTAGTGATGAGCAGTAGCGGGTTTAGAAAGATATTCAAAGTACACGTAGACACCTTGGTACAGGTAAAGATTTTTGAAGGCTTCTAAAGAAATAATGTCATAGATGAAACTGTTTAGATGTGAAAAAAAACTAGGTCGATCAGTTTGCATAATGTATTTAGACTCTACAGAGCCTGCATAGCAATTAAAAAATATATGCTATAAAAATGTACTGGTAGTCAGAAGCCAGTAAATCTGACACCAATCTAACTAAGGGGTATTGGGTTGCCCGGGTAATCGAGTCGAGGAGGTCAGATAGGCAGTCGCTCTTTGTAAAAACACCGGTACTCAGCCGCATCCAGTTAGACTGAAGGCTTGGGAGATGGTGATGTTGTTACTATAAAATTATTTATTTGAATTAGCTACTGCTAACATAAGTCTTTTTAAGCGGTTTTATCAGCTTTCAACCGTCTCTGGTCCAAAACTATACTCAGTTTTGCATTCACAATATTTAGAAAGAAGCAAGAATGTTTGCCCCGCTCCCGCTACATCTCCCGCTTTCGGTCATACCATACACACCATGCAACCTTACCACCCGCTACAACACGCATTGTGCACATCCCACCTCACAAATACAAAATTGACAACATTAATTAAGTACAAGTCAGTAATGATCGCTAATGTTTGTGTCTGACAGCCGACGCGACGAGACGGCCTCTGTTAATTAGTTATTATCTGAACACGTGCCTTTACATGAAACTTACTGGAATTGCTCGTTTTATAACCTTTGAAGTGTTTAGTGTGTGGAAAATAACCAGACTGTATTTTGTAGTTTAACTGCCACTTTTGATAATTGAGTCTTATACCTCTATATAGGGATTATGAAAAATAAACATTATCGAAAGTTGACAAACCCAAAAACTTCAAGGACAAATATGAGTAAAATAATTGAATAATAAAAAATGTTGTTACTTTCAGGCAGCCTGAAAGCTGTTACATGTTACGCATTAATTTGATTAGTACATAAATCTATCAAACTTAATAGTGCTAGTCAGAAAATATAGCACATTAAGAAATAAGCTTTTCGGCTTTTTATAGCACACAGATGTTGAATAAATAAGGAATGCAGAGTGCATCGTTCCATTTTACTCAATTCTGCGGTGTGTACATAGATAATGCTCTTATTTCTTTAGTTTATATGATAGTACTTTAGATTACGTCCATTTCATTATAGATGTTTTTCTGATGGCTCCCCAGTGCGTCAGCGTTTTTTACTTAACATGGGCTATCTAAGTTTCAAAAAACAAAAACAATGTAATTTAAGTGTAAATTAAACTTGCATTGTTATACGTAACAGACTTAAGCAGACAACTTTGAAGATAAATCGTGTTTATTTAAATCTACTTTACAACTTAGGCTAATGTACTAAACTTAATACAGGCACAGCTTTCTACGTGCAAAAACCAATTCATCTAACTTAGAAGTTTTTAAACTAATCTGGAAACTTTGGGACGTGTCTTTGGCAATTTTTTAAATCTATCAGACCTAACTACCCGTCAACGATATACGACGAATATATAATAATAAAGTGACCTTGCATAAACGTTTGTAATTTGATTAGGACGCAGCTGCAAAGTCACTTTGCGGTCTCAAGGGACGGAGAGTGTGGGCGTCGTTTGATCTCGAAAAATATTCTTTTAAATCTGATAAGATGACGATGTAGAATTTTAATTTGAAAATAGAAATTAATTATTGGAAACAGACATTATACTTGACGTTTGATGTATGATAGTTTTAGAATTTTGCTCTTGTATTGTATATGATTTGGCTGGTGACAAGCAAGTTCCATTGTGGCTAGATTCCACTAGACTAGTTCGAAGTGAACAATATTGGAGAGACGCAGAGATTGTTGGCAATCTAGTTAATAGTTTGATTATGATGGATGGTATTGTGCATTTACTATGTAAATGCCAATGCCAGATAGAATTAGTAGCATAAGCAGAATTCCTGTACATTTTGACTTTACCTAAAATAAGAGAGCTTTAGAAATTGTAACTCTTGTTTTCTTGCAGACAACTGCTTTATACATACAGCCACGGGGATGATCAATCATAAAGTTAAGCAACGTTTGGTGCGGTCGGTCCGTGGATGGGTGGCCAATCATCTTCAATCGTATCATGACGTGGGTCTTGGTTCCTTGTAAAACACTGGTACTCAGATGCATATAAAACTACTTCTTTTTAGACAGCGTATTAGACTGGGCCCACAATAATTCTTTCGAACAATCCCTCAGTTTGCTGATCATTGCAGTAATTTCTCATTACGTTATCTCTGACTTGATATACTGCATAGTAGAAGTTAATTAGCCATTAATTATTCTCTATTGTCTATTTATTCAAGAGCCCTGTATATGTAATTACTGTTTCAATAATGTGGTTGCACAATTGTACATCAATAGTAAACAATAAAATATATACAGTTTTAATGTATTCTGCAGTATACGTAATATTGTTGTTGTATATAATTTATTGTAAATATACATGAGCGATTTTTGGTTATTCTGCCGTGGACAAGGCTGTTAGAGACAACTATGGTAACAATGAAATGAAAAAAGATTTCTTTGCATATCTATACTAATATTATAAAGCTGAAGAGTTTGTTTGTTTGTTTGTTTGAACGCGCTAATCTCAGGAACTACTGGTCCGATTTGAAAATTTCTTTCAGTGTTAGATAGCTCATTTATCGAGGAAGGCTATAGGCTACTTTTTATCCCGGTACGGGAAGTAGTTCCCACGGGATGCGGGTGAACCCGCTGGCAGAAACTAGTTTATTTTATAAGAGGTAACTTGAAATTCCAAAGAAAAACTATGTACTCTTTTTTATTTATTTCTAGGTAGTTGTTCCCCACGGTATCATTCCAGTCCTATTAGAACTATGTTTTCACACACGGATAGAGAAGATATTAATTTAAAGTATCATCAAAATCTGTTAAGTAGTTTTTAGCTGAAATAGTAAGAAACATATCCTAACTTTTACATTTATCAGTGGGAATGTGTCACTCACAATAATAGACCGTGTAAAGTAGCATGAATCAAATTGCTTCCTAATTTTTTTATTGACACACAAACAGAATAACAAAAATCTAAAGTTTAAGTGAAAATACCCTCTTTTTGCCTGGAGGGTTAAAAGACAAGGGGTTCATTTAAAATTCAGCATTTACTCCTTGTCATCCAATTAGCATACTGATTTATTTTGCGTTTTCATTTTGTACTTTTTTATAATTGCACTTGGGAAAAGGGCTCGAAGCATTATAAATTTTGAGTTACTTAAGAGCAAATTGAGGTGGATTTTGAAAAACAACAAACAAAATGAAGTGAGTTTTTTGAAATAAATGAAGATTTTTCTTGAAAAGAATGTGACTGATACAGGATCAGTCAATTTCTGGCTATTTGTTGTGGTAACGGTTGTTTTTAATGAGGGTTTCGTTAATGAGGGTCGGCGGTCGAGTCGGGGGTAACAAACAATTTTGTGTTGCTTACAATTGATACTAGATGGCGCTAATAGTCTGTTGTGAAGTTTTAATCCGTCTCTGATAATGTAGTAGGTTTATTTGGATTTCTGAAAGATTTATTTTATTTTGTGTTTTAGTTACAATTGCTAGCTAGCGTTATTTCCTTGTATACAATTGTAATTGTTTTTCTCAATTCAATTTATGTACTAAAGTTTATGTTAAAACGCAATTTATAATACTTGTATATTACTATGCCCATAAGTTTTTCCTAATGACAGATTAAAAAAAGACCCTATTTAACTAAATTGCAGTACCAATTTAAGTAATTGTTTTGATAACTCTGCGTTTTTTAGATTATTGCAAAAACATTATATTTTAAATAAAAAAAATAATCTCTAAAAACATGTTTTAGTATAAAAACAATTTCTATTTAATTGGACAATGTCTGCAGGTCATCTAAAAGGTCTTGTTATTAGTAATAATAACGTTTTATATTGCTTTTATGTCTGAAGGACGAATTATTAATTGCTCAGAGCTAAATGCCTACTAAGATATTATCTAGATTCATCTTTGTAAGAACTTATTGAGAGATTGATAATATTGTTATTAAGATTCTAACTTTTAATTGATATCGAATGCAAGAAGACAATTAGATTTAATTATGAAACTATATTGAGAACTGATTATATTCTTTTAATACGATTTATCTTTGTGGTTATTTGTAGCTTTTTTTTTTCATTGCGTATTATTATATCCTTATATTAAGTATGTTATTACCATATATATGTTACATGTCACCATTTATAGTATATTTATGTATTTATACATGTCAATTAAACCAGTAAATAAAATAAAAATATTTTAGTTTTCATACTCTCACCTCTAGTTCGATATGCAGCTACTTCACGTAGGTACCTAAATGTTTATTACCTCTGCATTCGCCGAAACAAGATCATAAAATTCATCATACTTTCGAAATATTCTAAGTGTCATTTATATTGCCATAAACCGGATGAGAACGTTTATATTATTTTGTATTTTCATTATTTTTGAGAGCAATTCAAGGAAATCTTTAACAAGTGTTAAAAGTTTCATTCACCCACTTTTTGACAAATTATTACAACAGTTACGTAAAAAGCAGACCTGCTTTTGCAACATAAAAGACACCACAAACAATATTTCGAAAAATATTGAACAGAGACATACATGTTACTGAATAATATTCAGTTGCAAAAACCGCACGTACAAACCAGTTTTCCAATAAATATTATTCTGACCGACTCACAGTTCCAGTGGTTAGTTTCTAACTATTCTGAATGGAACCGTCGGGTTCTTTCATAGACAAGTACTGGTAGATAGCGGAGAGTATATAAGAGCGGTGCGATTGAACTACCACTTGAGGTGGGCAGTCGGTTTAGGAGGTGTGAAGATTTGGATGTGGTAATGGTGGATGATGGATTGAAGGGAAAATGTTGACATTTGTTATGTGTGTCAACTAGATATAAATGGTAACTACAATTGATAATATCTCAAATTGAAAGCTCATCATATTTATGTTACAGAAAAACCGTAACATTTTTAAGCCCTTTATTTTAGGGATTAAAACCATCAAATTATTTGTTCTGCTATAGAAACTTCGAGAAGAAAAAAAATACTGACTGAAGTCCATGCTCAAAATTTATTTTGGAGTTAAAGGCTTCAGTTTACCTTAACTAATCCAGCCGCTTTAGTTGCTAGCATCTTTTGCTCAGACTAGCTAAAACCCTACTAAGTAATAAATAGTGTCCACCTTACTTTTGATATAATAATACCACTGCCATATCCACACATTCACAGTTGCATCCGTCGTGTGGCTCACAGCGACACTGATCGATGTTCGCCACAAACTCTTCGCTGATGGATGGCGCCCGAATTCACTGATACGAACCGCTACGAGCGGCTACGAATCGCCACGAGTCGCTACGCCGTAGCTACTACGCGGCTACGAGCCTACTCGGTTCATTGGCAATCGCTGACGTATTGATGATTTAGTAAGCGTTTCAATTCGAGGTTCATTTTCTGTCAATTTGAAATTGAGGAGTTTAGACCGTAAACGCCTCAATTCCATTGTAGTTTTGGCTTTTGGTGTTCAGTGTGTTGACTGCTTTTCTCAACTGAACAACTCCCCGCAACCGTATAAAAAAAGTATCTTCATCAGTCAACATATTAGTTAGAATTATGACAGAGCATACACAGCTCACATATTATACCTAGATTAGTATAATTCCCTTATATATCATGTTGAAGGAAGCCAACAAATTCAAACTCAGACCTACAAACGAGAAGTCAGCTACTTGAAAAACTCAATATAACTTTGTTGGCCCTGGGAATTCAACCAGGTAAGTACTTTCTAGTAATATCGCTTATTCTAGGTAAAGATTTTACCTATATATATGTACATAGAAGTAATAAATGTGCACTATATGTAAGTTACAGCCATATCGGTACATGTCTCAGCTGTGTGATATATTTCACGTTGATTTACAGCTAAACCTGCATATTACTTGAAATACTGCTAGAAATGCAAGGTGGGCGGATCTTTGAAAATATGGTTTGACTTAGAGCGGTGTTTGGAAGATTTTAGTTTTTGATTTAGCTGGTTTAAAAGGACTTGCTGGTAAATAACAAGGTTTGTGCATAGTGTTTGTGTACAAAACTTAGCTGTAAAAAGATCTGAGATTTAATAATTAAACTCCACTAGGTAATGTGTTAGTTAATGGAAGCAGCTTGTTAACAACCCAACTGTAAACTTACATTGTAAAGAGGGTTTTTGTTTGTTTGCGCTCTAAAAGCTCTGAAACTGCTGAACCGATTTGAAAAATTACATAGGGTATTTTTTATCTCGATAGGGGATGAAGTTACCCGGCACCACTAGAAATAGACAGTGTTAAATAAATGCATTTTTCACAATGTTTCCATTTGTTCTTTTAACCAAAAGCCGTCGTCGGTAAAACCTCAGAGGTGCAATTCCTGAAACCAACTGACTTCGAGGAACATTTTTAACAATAAACGAAATCTCTTAGCCATAACTCTTTTTAGTCCCGAACTAAATTGTAATGTATTTGAAAGTAAATATACATTAATCTTGCAACTGTACCGAAGGAATTTCAGTAAGTATTTGATCTGACATTTCCAGTCACGTCACTCAGCTTATATTTCTATACTCGAAATAATCTTCGCTGTCAGAGATCGTCAACCAATCAGTCAGGATTTTGTTTAAGGAAGATCTTTTTTCTCTCTCTATCTCTATTTCGAGTACGCAATACTGTCATACGCTCCAAAACAGGAATCTTCGATGTGGGCCAAAAAACAGCAAAATTAAAATGGGACTGGGCTGGGCACGTCAGCCGAATGCATCCAGACAGGTGGGCCAATGTTGTTGCTCAGTGGATACCACAGGATGGCCACCGCAGACGTGGTAGGCCCCGGAAGAGATGGCGTGACGATCTGGACGCCTACAACCCTGACTGGTGGGAGCACTCAAAGGATCGAGAGTTGTGGAGACAAGGTGGGGAGGCCTTTGCCCAGCAGTGGGACAGTAAGGGCTAAGAAAAAAAAAGATCTTTTTACTGCATCATCATTTGCCTAGCCTTTTTCATAACCATGTTGGGGTCGGCTTCCAGTTTAACGGTATTCAGCTGGATATCAGTGTTATACATGGAGCGACTGCCTATCTGACCTCTTCAACCCAGTGACCCGGGCAACCCAATAACCCTTGGTAAGACTGTTTGTTACACTTACTGACTTCTGATTTCCTGTAACGATTTCTAAATATGATCAAATAACAGCCGGGAACTACTATTTATCGTGCGCTCCGAAACACAGTAATTGGTGTCCAAGATACACTTACAAAGTACCTACATACTTTAACTTACATAATTTGCATTGGTACTTGCCTGACTTGGAATCGAACCCACACTAATACTTGAGACGTTGTCTTTACTCACTAGGCCACCGTTTCTTTTTAATGATTTACTGCATGTTTAAGGAAAATAGCGTGCACATATACAGGTAAAAGAAGCCTCCATTAATGAAGCAAAAACACCCCGGTTCTGCCTTATGTCGGGTAGTTCCGTGGGGGTCGTTTTTTCGTCCGTCGAGTTTCGAGCATCCAGCGTTCTATTCATCTGTTTTGTTTTGTCTTTACATGACGTCGTGTATTCTCTTTATGTTCTGATTAGCGCAATAAAAGGTTGTCTTTTATTACTGTTTGTGATGTGCAACTAAGGTTTAGGACATAGTTTAATCCACAGTAATTCCTTTTAGTATATAAATATTAATTTAAAAATACATTTTTTATTTCTGTGTACAGGTATAATAAAAAAAAGTCAGTTATGTTTCTTCATTAGCTATTATTTGTATTTACTTATATGACTTTTGCAGTAGCCGTTTTCTCGCGGTTTCACTCTCGTCCCGTGGAAACTACTGGCCATACTGGGATAAAATATAGTCTATGTTCTCCGAGAAGAATGTAGATTCCTGCAGTAAAAGAATTCAAATCCGTTTAGTAGTTTCGGAGCCTTCAGCGTACAAACAAAGAAACAAAAAAGTTCCCTTATATTATATTACTCTTAAGTAAACTCACTAAGTATGTACAAATCACAATAACATTAGGCCACTAAAAAGCCCCACCAGTCAGACTAACAAAAGGTTGCACACAGCTGGTCTATTTCGCGGCAGATCCCCGAGCCGGGAGTCAATACGGCGCGTGCATTTGACTTGCAACTGTTGACTCCTGCCAGCCTGAGCAATGCAAGGGGAGAACACACTTGTTCCTCGTAATATTTTTTTTATAGTTGTATGAATATTAGGATAGTTGATCAAAGATTAAAGGCAACTCTGCATCTTGAAAATAACACTGTCGTCAAAAAAAACCATACACACACAAAGACAGCCCCCAAAACGCCAAGACTTCACCACTTCCTACGTGTTATTGCTGGGAAGAAGAAGTGGCGCAACAAACTCCCCAGCAACACAAAACAAGAACTGTAAAGTGCGATCATGTTATGCTATAATAAACTAGTGAAATAATAGCACATAAGAACACGACTATTACGTCCATGGTCAAAACTTTCCACATTTATTAAATGTATTTAGCCAATCTTCAATGTAATTACAAAAACGTCATAACCAATCAAAGTGAAAATTAATTATAACTAATTTGATGGCTCCAAAACAATAGAATTATATACCTAATAGAATATTACAGTTTCAGTGTTTTGTGCTTCAAACTGAACACTGAACGTTTATTCATAATTAATATCGCTTTTACATTTTGTTCATAACTAATAATTATATATTTGTTTGTTTATTATATTATTGAAAATGCTTTGTGATCACGCTGATAGGTTTTTGTGCCCGTTAATTGAACGTTATGACATTTAATTACAGAAATTAATATGAATGTTATCGCAATGATTCTAATATGCAAATTGTGCCAAATGATAGTTTAAATTAAACCGATCGGAATTTAAATGGCGATAGATAATGTTAATTATATTCCGCTGTTTGTGAATATTTATTGATCATGCGGAAGTATGTGGGGTAAACATAGGTAGGTAAACCGTATTTTTATGAGATAATGTACTCTTATTTTGAAACTGGTTAATTGTACTTTGGTACTCATAAAAGCGAGAAAAAGTTCATATTATTGCCGATTTAAAAAATAATAATAATATACATTTTCGTCTAAAATATTCTTAAAGAAATCTTTCTTTCAAGTGTAAGTGCACCCTAACTCCCTGATCCAGCTCGCGAGCTCCAAAATGCAATAGATTTAGCTGCACTGGAATCTCTATATAAAGTAATGCGGAGTAACCTCGGCGCCTATGACGTTTATTGCACCACCGTGCAACGCTATTGTGAATGCACTTCCAAGTATTTCGCTTTGGATATTTTTGACAGGAATCTTATAAATTGGACGAATGTATTGTATTGTGAGGGGAAATAGAGTAAGGTTGGAATTTTTAGACTAGCTATGTTCATATACTTATATTTTAAGCTGAGTATTGACCGTTCAGTTCCTTAGTTATGTCGTGGTGTCTTTGTGGTTCAAAGTATGTACCAACCTTTGGAGTACGAGAGTATGGGTTGGATTCCAAGAACGGCTGTTGGTTTAGTCAAGGCCCATGGGTGCGCAGTTAGCGCCTATTGGCTTTACAATTGAGATGTTAGCCAATTGACTCCTTGCGCATTTGTTTGCTAGTCCGAAGTTGGTTTTCAACAAATACTACTACGTATACATGCTAACTTCAGAATGGTTAAGATATAAATCGAAATGTATATAGATTGGTTATTCTTGCAAAATAATGCGGTGTATGTAATAAAACAAATGAAAAATATTAAAGACTTTTAGGTATACTTTATTTGACAATGTATGTAACATAATTAAATTATGTATTAGCATAGTACATAACACAAGCATATACTTTATGTTAATATTTATAATTTATAACATTATTCGTAAAATTTTAGATATATTTAAACATTATTAAAACTTCTCACTTAGTTTTTTATTGAGCATGTTTTGGCAACGACGTTTCATATTAAAAATATTTTGAGATGAATTATGATTGATGTAGTATAAAGATAATATTTTAGTACATGTATTACCCACCCAAAACAAAAATGTGAAAGAGTGCCAAGTTCGATAATATGGAAATCCTTCGCCTATAAAAGAAGTGAGATCTGAATAAGTACCAAGTTCCATACACATACCTCAGTTAAAAATAGTTACTTTTTAATGATGTTACTTGGCAAGTTTTCACACACCTTGTTATAAACCTACTAAACGCAATGAATCAAGTATTTAATTTTCTATTAAAACTTGCCAAGTAACATTATTAAAAAGTAACTATTTTTAACTGAGGTATGTGTATGGAACTTGGTACTTATTCAGATCTCACTTCTTTTATAGGCGAAGGATTTCCATATTATCGAACTTGGCACCCTTTCACATTTTTGTTTTGGGTGGGATTTCATTTATTTTTGTAAGGTTGTTTATTTTATTTTTTTCTTATGATTAAGTTAGTTAAGGAAATGTCTCATTTATACTATCTTTCAGATTTTTGAATATGCACTATGCTTCTTACAAAGAAATGAACTAGATTAACTAAATGGATTAGATTTACCAATTGACTGACATGACATGTTATCATATATTATGTTCGTGGATCAAAGTTACACATTCGTTATTTTCGAAAGTGACTCACACTTGGCCGTTTTCAGATTTTTACTTTGACTAAATACAAACCTTTGTAACGAATTTCAGATCGGTACGACCATTCGAAGATATATTATATAAATATAGATAAATTTAGTTCGTTTTAGTTCCTTAGGGGTATAAATTTACACTGAGTATTTTACACCTTCATTATTTTGAAACCGACTCACACTTGGCCATTTTCAGATTTTTCCCTTTACCTTGACATAAAGACCTACCTCCATGCCAAATTTCAAGTCAATACGACCATTGGAAGTGGTCTAGGTTTTTGATGAGTGAGTCAGTCAGTCAGTCAGTGAGTGTATAGTAAAAATAGCGATTTTCTGATGTCAATATCTCAAGACCTACAATAGGTATATTAATGAAATTTTGTATTTTAGATAAGTGAGGGGGTCTCAACAGATACTAGAAATTTGATATGCGTAAATAAAATAGATTTTGAGTTATAGGGGGGTCGAATTTGGCCCGAAATGGTTCGTGTAATATAACCCACGGCCGGTGTGTCGCTTTTTTGCTCGAACTTGGCGGACACTAAGCCGTGTGTCTAGATAAATAGTCGTAGATAATATTTTAGTTAAGTACCTACCTACATGGTTTTAAGCATTTTGAAGCAAACGTAGGTAAATAAATATTCACACATCCACATCCTTTTTTCCCAACTATGTTGGGGTCGGCTTCCAGTCTAACCATAAATAAATAAATATTACCTTACAATTTACCAATACACAATACAATTTACCAAAGGTATTCAAATAAATATTCATGTGCATAAAATATATTATGTACAGATTAAGACTTTTGGCTCATCGTAGATTTTCATAAATAAAAATGTAAGGCTTTGTGTATTTATATGCATCGCTTTTGTATGGTTAAATTGATCGAATTTAATTAAAGAAATACGACCCGAAAAAACAAAAAAAAAGATGTTAAAATCACCAAGCGCTCATTTTGCCCGGGAACCCTTCATTATATCCTCGAGCATTAAAGAATACTAGAGCCCTTTTACTAAACGCCTAGCCCTCTCGTATAAACGCCTAGCATTTCCCCCGTTAAGCCTTAAGAGGCTCTGAAGTGGTGACTCTTGTCTTTGTGTAAGTTTCTTATCCTGAAAGCTTCGTTTTATTTGACAATATAATGTCACCTTTTCAAGGAGATCATGGGTTTTGACCTTCTTAAATGTCAACACTGACCTTAGCTATCTAATGGAGAGATTCCACCGAAATTGTTCGCGAAAAAATATTGTTATTTTGTGGACATTTTGGCACTTAATGAATAGCGGTTACTTCAAATATTATTACAAACAAGCTCTAATTTAATTTATTATCGTGTCTATGCCTATTTCGTCTCCTGGCTTAACTTTTTTCCATACGAGATAACATCCAAATTGGTTCCATTCCTTCACCAAGAAACAAACCAACATTTCTAATAACATATAGTAGAGGTAAAGACAGAAAAATTATTTGACTTGCACTGAATTCGAATATGATATGAGGGTTTGATCCTGAAGATGGAGAGCATCAGGTGTTCAGATCTGGTACTCCTTGTAGTTCCAGTTCCAGGTCTTGTTGACGCTGTTGTACTCGCTGCTGTGGCTCAGCTGCATCTTCATTGTGAGGTCAGGCTGCAACAATATCAGTTATTTAAGAGGAGCTCGTGGTTAAGCAGCGGCCATACAGGTTTCTATAGATGAGAACCTAGATTTTTAATATGGGCTGTCATTTTGCGAATGAATTTCAGCCATGCACAGCTAGCTAGATTATCAAAACATAACGCTAAATAGCTGGAAGTGAGACAATACACTTATTGCTTGAAAATTTTAAATAGACATCAAATATCACGTAAGTTGCTGTCTTGGTTCATAGTTCTCTTTATCAAAGTCACGTTACATGCTTCTAAGACGCATGAAATAAAAAATATTTTTAAAATACTTAGGGAATCATTGATTATCGACTCCTTTGTTCTTTTATGAAAACTTTTATGAATAGATATGCTTGCTATTGTTATTGTGTAACTCAAGCAACAAGAGAACATGTTCTTAATTAACAACAATACGGATTTATTACGTAGTGTTATCTTTACTTTGAATAAAACTGGTTTAAAGTTAGCTTGTTAGTTAGAACATCAAAATAAGACTGAAACAATGGTAGAAACTTTTAGTACAAAAGTAGACTTAAAAACTGCTGTTCAAGCAACATTAACAGTGGACGTTCGTTCACAATCTGGTAAATAAATAAATTTCACCCAAATGGCATCCTAAATACTACAATTCCATTCGAATTTACATAACGTTGTTAATCTCTGGTTTAAATTTATTTTTGTGTGCCTAATATTTTTCATGTTAGCGTCCATTTTTGGCGATTCCTGTCCAGGTAAAATATGAAGCCATTAAGGTCATTGTTCGGACTGTATTGTGAAATATTTTAGAGATATGTGAGAGATAAAGCTCTGCAAAAAGCTTTGCCTTGTCTTTTTATTTAAGTCTCTACTTGTGCTCTGTACTGACTCTTAAGAACAAAGCTTTATTTCCACTAACAACTTTTCCCAAAATCCAACCCATCAAGTCATACCTACTGGCACTACCATTGGACAGAAAACTTCAAGTTTTCGCAATAACTTCAATCGTATTCATAGCACCATCTGCGTACAACATACAGCTACCAGACCAGCTTGCAACGCGACAAAAACGTGCGACTCCATAAATGGTTGGCAACGTGACGTATCGCGCCGCACCCCCCACTACGTCGGGCCACGGTCGGCGACGCATAAATCTGTAGCGCGCTCAAGTTGCCTCTGATTGCTAAGCTGCTGCCGTGTTTATCAATGTCCACTTCGTTTGTAGCATGGAGTTTTTTTGCTATTTTTCTGTTAGGCTACTGCAGGTTGTTACAGAGTTCTGAAGTGCCCAAATTAAGATTTTACGACTGTTGAGATGTATATTTTTTTGATCAGCTTTATTTTCAACCGACTTCAAAAAAAGGAGGAGGTTCTCAATTCGGCTGTATTTTTATTTTATTTTTTTATGTTTGTTACTCGATTTCTCAAAGACGCCTGGACCTATTTCAAAAATTCTTTTTTTATTTGAAAGGGTATGCTTGTCATTTGGTTCCATCGTCATCAGATCAGGATCTGATGGTGGAAACCCTGAGAAATCGAAGGCATCTCTTGAAAATTGTAGGCGAGCATGGGGTAAAAACTTGACACTCAGGTGTATGCCTTAAAGCACTATTCAATAGTGAAGGTTTGAAGCTGACCTGATGATGGAGACCAGAGAGGGTCGAGGGAACTCAACAACTGAATATGTGAATTACCTCGTGTTTGGGCTTATATTATTGGTATTGACGAGACCTTTGCAACAGTGAAGGTTTGGAGCTGACCTGATGATGGAGACCAGAGAGGGTCGAGGGAACTCAACAACTGAATATGTAAATTACCTCGTGTTTGGGCTTATATTATTGGTATTGACGAGACCTTTGCAACAGTGAAGGTTTGGAGCTGACCTGATGATGAAGACTAGAGAAGGTCGAGGAAACTCAACAACTGAATATTTACATATTATATTACATAATACCTCGTATTTCGGCTTAAATTATTTGTATTGATGAGAACTTTCCACTGATACGGATAGTGACAGCTATTCGTATCACTGAAAAGCTGTAAATAAAAAACTTTTTTACAAAAAAATTAAACCGACTTCCCAAAACACTAAAAAGCCAAAAAAAAACTAATTTTAGGTGCATCGGCCTAGAAGTCGGTGGCAAAATTAACTGAGGAACATCCATAAGACACCGACTTCTAGGCCGATGCACCTAAAATTATTTTTTTTGGCTTTTTAGTGTTTTGGGAAGTCGGTTTAATTTTTTTGTAAAAAAGTTTTTTCTCTCTTCTATCCCTCTCTTTATAACCAGTTTATCTGTTTGAACATCATCATCATCAGCCTATCGCAGTCCACTGCTGGACATAGGCCTCTCCAAGTACACGCCACTGAGATCGATTTTCGGCTTCTCGCATCCAGCTCCTGCCAGCCGTCTTGCGCAAGTCATCACTCCACCGTGCCTAAGGACGTCCTACACTACACTGTCTGTTTGAACACATGATAATAAATTAAATAAGAGTTCTTACTTTACCAAAAGTATAGCTAACTGACAACAAAAGCAGTATTTTCGATATTGATTACTCAAAAACTAATCACATGTCTATTATCGTCACTATCAGTTTCTGCAATAAATTCCATGAGACCATTAATACAGCTCTTAACATCATTCCCAATACCTATTACTGTTATTTAACTTCCGAATATCTCATGATTACCACTACTACTAATATCGCCATTAACCTTACTATAAAGAGCATTAGTATCGGCGGGTAGTGGTGTAAAGTTGTGTCATTACGGCGACGTCTGCCCGACATTATCCCTCGCAGTTTTACTGAAGTTCTGATGCGGTGACCAAGCTTCGTGTCAAAGTTTGACGGTCTCGGTTTTTCAAATATTGGTATTACCGCACCTACGCAGTTTCGGAAGACTATACATAATGTAGCTTCTGTAACATAAGGAACTTCTAAACTTTTTCATACACAATAACAACACTAAGTCGATCTCTCATATTATTTTGTTTGAGATTTCAAAACCTTTGATAACCAAACCATTCATTGAATATATGAGCGTCGATTTGTGCTGATGCTGTTCAATTAAAACATGTGTCTAAAACATGGTCACCCTAACCACTTCGTTAACGCGGCAAGAATCTTACCTACCACTTCTTTCAGTGAATTTGAAATTTTAACTCTGACTGCCATTAGTAGTAAAGTGTTATACCAAAGGATTATTTTAAATTGGCTCTCAGCTTGATTGACTTTAATTTTTCAACCACTTAACCATTATTTTTAGGGCCTTTTCATGTAAATTAATTTAATGAACCCTAGAGATTATAACAAAGTGTATAATGGAAGAATAATATTATGTAAGGTTTATTATGCTTGAAATATATTCAATTTTTCGCAAAATAATTGAGTGTATTTTTATCTCATTCAAAATTAATACGGTGGGAGCAAAATTGTGTTCATAAAAAATGTAATAAAAATCATGTAGAGTGTAATAAAAATTAAATAAAGTGAACGAAAAATAAATTGTTAAACATTTTAACAGCGAAGTGTAAGTTGAATAAGAGCTGGAGCTTCAAATAAAAAGTTAATCAAGGTTTATGACACTTCATAAAACCTTTAAATCCAGATTAAACCGGTTTTTAGGTTTAAGAATCGCGTTACCTGTGGCATAGCAATGATCTCCGACGGCATCTTGTCCTGTATGACATGGGGTAGCTCCGGCTGGGGGCCCACGGGGTCCAGGTTGAGGGGCTCGTACTCATCAGAGACCCCGCTGTCGGGGGAGTCGGGCGCCAAGCTGTTCATGTACCCCTTGGGCCCCGCGCGGCTCTTGTGCACGCAGTAGTCCCCCGTGAATGGGTTCTGGTAGGCTACTACTGTCCTGGAAGTGGGGGATTTTTTTTTTAAGTTTTTATTTATTAATATATTACTTATATGTATATATATTACGTTTATACCTGTATATACCTATGTGTATATATATTACCAATTTAAACTGAACGTGGATGGAGGTTTTGAAGATTGCAAGCAATGTAAGAATGCATGCATTTAAGTATAATTTATTTATAAGAAGCACATATTCTGCCGAATCAGTTTCTCGGTGATGGCAAAAGGATATGAAAAATAATTCAGTTGATGTAGCTTCATTTTCATTTACGTCATAAATGACTTGGTAATTTTATGTACAAGCTTCAAGGAACCAGTCGCATAATTGTTTAAAATTACGTTAAATTAAGCTTATCAAAAGCTTTTAAAGCACTTTAAATAATTACCTGAGTTCCTCAGTGGACTGGCCCTCCTTCTTGTGAGAAAACACAACTTTGGTCGGCCTCAACAAAATTGCAATCTGTAACCAAAACGTAAATCTAAAGTTTTTAATTTTGATATCGTGAAACAAGTCCATTAATAAATTTTGACGGAGACAAAGCAAAGTCCAACAGTTCCGTGAAATTTAGATTGATTTCAAATTTAATTACAGTCATCATTACAACTTGTTATTGTTTAATTTGTTTGAAAATATGAAAATGGAGAGAAGTCTTGTCTCTTTATTTTCATGAATATTATTTAATAAATATTATGTTACTTAGGTAGGTATATTTATAGAAAATTAACATCTGTTGTTTATTGCTGGGCTTTTCGTAATTTTTGATAACCTAAACATATAAAAAAGGTACCAAATTATTATGACAAAAGGTTAAAAACGCTAAACCCTATAAAGAGCAAAAAATAACTTTTAACACTACGTAAGTACCAACTAAAGCATGTCAGACTAAACTAAATTTTGCCGTGTCGGGGGCCTCTCTTAGTATTAAAATCATTATTCATTCAATATTGAAAATATCCAGCCTTTATGTAGACCAAAATACTTTTACAACAAAATCCAAATATATCCCAAATCGGATCAATGTAAATCTAGTTATTATTCAAAATATAAGTATACTAAAGTTCCCTTCTTTACACAATGGATAGTATGGACCTTATGGAGATACTTTTCCGATGTAAATTGTGCGTATGTGGGCGCTCTGAGGTCAAACGTGGGTGGTCCCTAGACCGCAACGGTATTTTCTATAGGCTACCGTAATATTTTAACCATTTAAAAAATCTGAAATAATTCAAATGGAGTTTTCGAGTATTTTTGACATGATTTTCTCTTATGTATAAATATTAATGTATTTTAAAGGGTTTCTTTAATAATATTGCTGGCTGTTTCATTCAATTTAATTAATTAATCCTTGTCTTTCAGATGCTATTTTCGTGAAAAAATTTTTTTTCTTTATTCAATTTATAAAATCGTAATAAACGATAAGTTAGAGTTAGTATGGTATGCGTTACCTCTCCATTTTGTCTCATTCTGTTGACCCGGTAGAAACAATAACCACACATGAATATTGTTAGACATAACTGAAACAAAAGAAAAAAACGTTATGGAATACCATTTTGTTTTTTACCTTACACAGATTTTATTTTATAGCATTCATTTAAAAAAGGCAACTCGTTTTTCCCTCGATATAATGCAGTTACATTCAAAATGAGACATCTACACTTTACGGTACTTTCACACTGGAGAATTTTCCGTTCGGCTTTTTTACGCGCGATATATTTCGAGCGGCAAAAATCCTGTCGTGCAATTGCACGTGTCGTCATTGGAACCGACATTTGTCTACTGTTTATTTTTCTACCATTTGTGTAGCAACAATTTTTTTAATGATATATTTTTGCTGTTGTGATTATAATTTTAAGAAATGGTTGAAATTTCAGTATTTCTTTGCACCTCGCGAATGGTACATTTAAATAAACTAGCTCGGCAAACAGGTGCTACAAACGAGTCGTTCTCGAGCGAGAAACAATATCCTACGTGTTACGACCATTTGTATTTAGACAGTTTACACGGTTGCTATAGAAACTAGCTTTCAACGAATTTTCTACGCAAATATTTGATTACCTAGAATTCTACCGGTGCTCGTTTCGATGGAGCTATTTATTAAATTCCTGTTTGTTTGTTAACTTTTCATGCTTTATCATAAAATAAAAGGCAACTACAGAATATGTTCATAACAAGTCCAAATTCGTATATTTCTTTGTTCTGAGAAATGCAGTTTGTCGACTAAACATAAGGTTAAGCAACATTTGGTGCGGTCAGTTCGAGGATGGGTGACCATCTTATCATAACAAGTTCCTCCTGATTTTGACAGTTGTCTTAAATTGCGGGTACATCATAGACGTCAAGAGGTAGGTACCTACTACATATGTTTTTACTAACTACTACTGCAGTTGAAGGTATTCAGGTAAAAACTTCAATTCCACAGCAATATAAAGTGGAGTAAAAGTTGAAAAAGTCGGTGTAAGTTTACCCTGGCAGCTCGCGTAACGTCGGGGCTTAGTGCGCCTGGTCAAGCCGAGAGATCCCCGAGATTCTAGTTCTAAACTTAAACTTCACTATTTTAAGGGGATTTTCAAAATGTTTGAAACGTAAGACTGCACTGGATGTATGTATACCTATCTATACCTATGTAGTTTCTGTGTATTTTCAGTTAGGTACTAAATAAAATGTCTTCTCAGATACAGAGATACCAAGAAATTGTGCACCTGTGTCTGTGCAAATGCTTGTGCACTATAATAAGTCGCGCGCAATTGGATCATTATTCACAGTGAACGAATTAGTCAACTGCAGAATTCAGATCACGAACAAAAACACTTGATTGTTCGTTTACTTTTATAGGCATCAAAAGGGGCTAAGACCTTTAAAATACAGGCATATGGACCACTGCTTATATATACCTACCAAATGCCATTGGCACATAGACATGAGTAACTACAGTATCTATGAACAGTGAATCATCAACGTATGTGATAATACCACAATGTAAACAGAAAACACCATGAGCAGTAAGAAATTACGTCACAACAACTCACCAGTATGATCAACAGCAATATATCAATGTAAATAATGATCATTTTTCACTTCTACACTTATCACTTTTAACACAATCACCGTATCTTCATTATTTCACTAAATATAAACTATTTTTGTTTAACAATACTCTGAGTTACTAAAAATATTCTTCTCTGAAAGATCCTGTAACTCCGTTGGGTAGCCAAAACGCTGTTGGTATTTTCCTGCATCGTGATTGGTCAGAATATATTTTGGCTATGTCCTCATTGGTCGACTATCGATGGGAATATGGGAATGCCAATGGGGTAACTCTATAAACAAGGGATGCTTCGTCTGCAGTGAGTTTGGTGAGGATCAGGTGAAAGCATTTGGTGGTTTTGTGCCTACATGTTGATTGCATCTCCGAGGACAATGTTATGGACGTAACTTTTTGAAATGCATTTTGGATTCAATCATAACATCATCATAACTGTCGAGTTTTTGTGAGTTATCTTGACCTTTATTTTAAACTAATAATTTTGTAACTGATTCTGGTAGACAGGGCACATTACTGATTGTAGTCCTAAGTTTCCATTATTCTGGTCAAGGAAAAAAACATTACTTACTCCATGAACTACCTTCTTAATCACCAGCCAGACATTTTCTACCTACCAAACTATCTGCAACATTACCCTACTCTTTGTACCCCCAGTGGGTGCTGGCGCCACCACTGTCGCGCCGTCTGTCGTCTCTGCCGACCTACTTATGTACTCTGTGTATCTCTGCTCATAGCCTTAGCGTATGTAAGATAGCGTGATGGTATGCTATGAAAATAGGGGAAAGTGAGCAAGTAAAGTTGAATGTGGAATTCAGTTTATGTAAGATTTTGTAGATAACTAGATTTAAAAAAAATCTATGTTTTTTTTTTGTTATTGAAGGTTCTTTTAAAGATGTTTGTTTATGGATGACTCTTTATAAATGAAAAAGACATTTCGAGGCTTTTAAAGTTTTTCTTTGTTTGCAGGCACCCAAGCCTTCGAAACTACAGAACCTATTGAAACTACAGAATTATTTTACTGTAGGAGAGTTTCTGAGTAACATAAGCTATATTTTATCTCGGTACGTTCACTAGTTTCCACGAGACGCTGTTGAAACCTTGGGAAAACGGCTAAGTAAGTACCTACATAGGTATAGAACGAAATGAAAAGTTTTCATTCAAGAACTTCAGAACTATTCAAACATCTTTTTAATACAAACTTACAACATAATAATATATATTGTGTACAGAAACATCGGGGATACCCTTCTTAACTTAGAAAATAGCCGTAATATAATGTGAAACCTCTTTAAATATATCCGCAGAGGAAAAACTTTCCCCTACCTGGGACGGAAGGAGATTGGGTCCGAAAGTGTTAACTAAAACAAAACATTGTCGTCTTAAACGCCAAGCAAACGGACGAATTTTGGGGTACTACAGTACGAGGGTAATGCCAGAAGTACAATAGCTTTATATCCAGGTTTGAAATTAGTAGAATGATAGAAAAACTCATCAGTCAATAAGAAGGTGGACATGTAAATAGATTCTTCCCATTTGACCTCCTTCAACTAGTTACCTGGGCAACCCGATACCCCTTAGCAAGATTAGTTTTTGGACTTTCTGTTACATGCATCGACTGCCAAAGATTTTAAGTTTTTTTAAAGTTTAAATCACATCTAGGACCAATTTAACATACCTTTCGAATTACGGAAGAACTCTTCATGGTCAGGTGGTCACCCATTAGCGGCCCGAACATTCCACGCCTTACTCAACCTTATGATTGATCTTTCTGTGGGGTTCACTACTTACCCACGATCTCCTCACATCAGTTATATTCTTAAGGACTACACAAAGTGAAACTTCTGCTCACACAGTTTCCTAGTTCCCCAACAAACAGTGTCCCGAATTCCCGATAAGTTCAAGTTGATACTAGTTCAGGTACAGGGTGCTCTAGCAGGTACTTTTGAACCTGTTCGGGCAAACTATACGATATTTATTGTTTGTTAGTCTTGCCCATGTGTGAATTACTTGGTTCTTTGTTTACTACTTGAAACTTGTAAGGGATGTAGGTATGTCATTGTTATAGTTTTGTTCGCACAATAATAGGAGAAGAGTGAGGAGAACAAACATTTTGGACTCTCCTGTCGGCTAATGTTTTTTGGCGTTTTTACGAGGAATATACATCAGGCTGAAGTCCGGACGGCTTAAACTTACTTACTTGTCAGATTTTGAGACCGGAACTTCAATATGCAAATAACTAGTGCTTTAGAAAATAATTATATATATTAGAACAAAGGTTTAAATAAGCGCTAAATAAACCAATTTTTTCACTTTCCTCAATCTCTGCAAGAGAAGTGACCATGATGGATCTGCGTTATAATATGAAATCCTGCCAAGCCCAGGTGCTGGGTGTAACATTGTTCATTTTCCTCAAAAGGCCGCTAAATTACACTTCATTAATAAACTGCTATAAATAAAATGTTTGCGATTTATTTTTACTGATTTTCAGAAAGGTGTAAGGTCTGTGGAAAGGAGAATTTAAATACGGTATACTTATACTTACGGATAACAATTATGTAATACAGAAACCAACAGAGATAGCCAATTAAGATTCTTGTCATTCTGTCTTAAAATCATATCTAAGTGCTGAAACTTGCCAGTTAATTGACCAGCCATTTCGCTATCTAGCGGCAAACCCACAAATCCAATACAAACTATCAGTTTCCGAACACTCAACGCTCACAGTCATGATTCTGAGAAAGCTATCAACAATCACAAAACAACCATTGTACGGAACTTAGAATAACCTAACTAACCACGAAGTAAGAAAAGACGAGCGGATATGCCATAATGTAGCTAGGTCAGGCGCCTTCTTCTAGATCAAATTCGTACGGTGGGCATGACTAAAACGATCAGTTACAAGTGAACTAACGAAGCGTTTGGGTTCTTTGAGACATCTATCAACGACTTTTGGTATTACAAAAAGTGGTGGGGTCCAAAGAAGGCGCATTAAGGCAAAAACAGTAACGTTCTTCGTCCCCCACTCACCCGCATGGCACCTCTAGTATTTTTTTTCTCCATGTACCTAACTAACAAACAAATGTTAACAGTATTAAGACGGAATTCCAATTAGATTTTAATCTCTTTCATTGTCTTAGTCCTTGCGCTAAGTTTTAATTGATCGTGCGAATTAATGGCGTAATAAGCTGCGTCAGATTTATTGGTACCCGTGTAACGTTTAGTAGGCTACCTGAAACTTAGAGTAGGTAGCCAACTGGAACAGCTTTGAACACAAACCTCTGTGCGAAAAAGTCTGCCAAATTAACGCATCGGGGGGCGAGGCAACGCCACAAAGACTGATAGCTCATTCATGTATTTTAAAGGATTTGTTGCGCTGCATACGACGAATTTAACGAGCACGCTTTTAGAAGAATATACTTGAGGCACATGATGTGCATACGAGCATCAGTTTTGCATCCATATCTTTAGCTGTTCATGGCATTTAAGCTGCATATGGCACGTATACGGCATGTCCTGTTAGTTAAGTACTCTAAGCTCTGAATCTAGGACTACCTAAAGTATGGTAAGGACTATTACACAAGACTTAGGTAGACTAGGTCTAATGATTTGTGTAGTTTTGTTAGGCTTAGAGATTAATGTGGACATGATGTATGGTTGTTCTTGAAAAGGGTCCGCAGTTTATGTAATCTTATGTGTCGGTAAACGGTTACTTGTGTTGTTTATTTAGTCATTTGTGCCAAGGAAACTAGACAAGAGCAAAGAGGTTATGTTAGTTTATATTTTGATAGTATCGAAGAGGTTTTAGATATTTATTTTCTTAGTAGCTAAAGGTATTTGCAAGTTTTATTACTAAAAGTAAGGTCCTCCACAAAATATAAAATAATTAGTGATATCTTAGTCAACACCAGGAGCCTGTTATTTAAGTAAAGATGCTTGACAGTTGAGGGAATTCTTTGTTTCAAAATAATAGCTTCTTACTTAAACAGTTTTTTAAAAGAAAAAAGTTCTTTATTCCGAAATAAAGCTTCTTGCTTAAGCAGTTTTAAAATGTGTCTTCTTAAATTTATAGATGTAAAATTATATTAAAAGTACAAACTTCCAAAGAGTATTGTCTATTTGTTTACATCAAACAAGAACATAATAACGTAACCCCCTCGTCAGCATTACATCATTACAAAAGTATATTTATACCCTCTGTATAAAAAGTATCATTTCAAACAAAATGCTAAACGAAAAGGGTTAAATCTGGAGGATAAATTAAGCAGGATATGAAATAATTAAGGGTAGCATTTTCGGGGATTCATTAAAGGTAATTCTAAAATTGTTGCGTTAATTGGAACGGGTTAGGGTTATTGATTGCGGTCCAAAAACGTGCTTCGAGACGTCTGGAGAGACCCATAGGGTCACTTCTATCTGAACTTTAGATAATAAATAACTCACAAAAATATATAGGTACTATAGTTTGTAGGTACTAGCTTTGTATAGTCTTAGAAGTATCAAGAAATGGTAAATGAAATTGTTTTTCTTCCTTCTTCTAAACAAGCAAAGTATATTTTATATCTATTTGAGAAAAATCAGTTCTTAGAATTCATTTGTGCTGTAAATAATATAAAGGAGTAAGAATCGGAAAGAAATAAAGCAAATTACCAGCTCGCTGGATGCATAAATAATGCTTATTTTATACCTGCATAAAACTTCTACATTTAATGAAAATATTTCAATTCTCTATATCGATAAGTCACGATCTATGAATGGTCCAGTGACCCTTGAAATGGTTACCCGAATTCATTTAATTTCTTCCAGTCGACAAATGTCGTAAAAGATCAATTTCCTATCCTGAAATATCTTGGCTTTTATCTTTATTTACAAATATAAAGTGTTTAGCGAAGGGCCTTACAGTTGGACCCGGGAAACTCGATCATCCTACTAACAAGTTCCCGAGGGAGAGAAATTCGATATTATTTGAAAAGTAATCCTTTTGATAACAGCGGGCTCAAGTTCACCGTCACCGGGATGTTTTTAAAAGGTACACTTTTGGAGAATATTTTTTTTTATTAAGAGACGGGTTTATTTGATTACTTTTTTGAGGTTGTTCAACTGTGAGATAAATAACGATTGTGTGTACGAGGTGTCTTTTGATTGATCTTTTTTAATTGTAAGAGAAATAACATTATAATATAAATATTTTATATTCTTGAAAAAGTTTTGTTATTAAATAGACTACGTATGTACGTGAATTCCATTTTACTTTTATCTGAAAACTTCTACACAAGAAAGCTCATACGGCGATAAAAGACGAGTAACTTGGGAAAAAAAGTAATAGATGTAATATTTTTACGATAACCACAAACGATAAAGAAAATGGAATCTTTTACATTCCAAACATAATGTTAGCAACTCAAATAAACATGAAACTTTTAAAATTACGTTTTATCTGGCGTGCACTCAACTCGCCAAGTTTTACGACACAATCTTACAGAAAAAATGCGAAATGTTCCACGTCGAAGTAAAGTTATACCCTTAATTATTTCCTCATTTCAGCACATTGGGGAAATTCGCGTAAAAATTTGAGTTGGAGAACAATTTTCTTCTAAAATATTCTTTTACAAGTTTATTTAATAGGGGTACTTTCTGAGATTGAGTAATTGAAATAAAAAAAGAAAGTGGAATATGAATTATTGTATCAAAATTTTATAGCTTTTGTGCTGCGTCTGAGGTTAAATAAACCCGCATTTTACTGGTTCATATATATTTCTACGTAGGTATATGATATTTTACTACGTAGATATTTACAAATTGACATAGGTTAATAAACTAAGGACAATGGTGCTCGTCGGATTGTATCATGAAGAGCGTATTTGCAGCAATACAATAAAATAGCCTATTCACATAAAAACTGCAAACTCATTAATGCTCATAAATATTCTAATCTATTATTGGATGCAGCTAAGAGCTTATATTATACCTATTTCAAAAACGGTGTCTCCCGAAAAAGGCTTGCTTCAGGAAAAAAACAGTAGATTTTCCTATAAAACAAACATTATTTTCTATCAAACGAATAGTTCGCCTCACCATAACTAAAACAGTGAATAAAAACTTCGTTATAAGCCAATATGTCCCAAAACTTCTAACTTTTTGCTGCAGAAGGGTCTGACCCGAAATAGAGGGTCCATAATTTAGTCTGATTAAGTGGTACACATCGTAATATTAATAAAATTGACTTGTTTCGGTGCTCCTTAGCAAGGATAAGAAAATTGATTACAAGCGGAGCAAGATTTATAGGGAAATGGATATTAGCAAATTATGATCGATGACTCGAAGGGGTTCACGTACGACGGCGATGTGGCGTTATCTGAGATTGATATGTTGAGATATTTTGCTGCTTTCAAGGTTATTTGGAATTTGTGGAAGCTGTCAGATTTGAAACAGGATTAACTTATTAGACGAAATCCCGTAATCTATTTATTTCTGTATTATTACATAATAGTAAACCGTTGTTTTAAAAACACTGAGGTTTATGTGGTCGGTGAACCATTTCTTTAATATAAAAAAACATAAACAAGTATTTACGAAACATAACAAACACGATCGCACAAGAACTCTTTAACCAGAGATTCATAAAAAGGTATAGATATCTCATATTTCCCAAATAATTACCAAAAATATGAAGCTATTTGATACGGGACGAACATGATGTTCTGATGAGGGTATAAATATTATAGCTTGGACACGGGACTGCCCCCAGGGGGTGCAAACAGAGGGTAAAATTGTGGTGTCGAAAATATGCACAATCCGGATAATTATAAAGACTAGGGAAATCTGTAATAATATAGCTGTTTTTGTTCATTAATGTGAAGAAGGAAAAAATCGTTTTTTAATAAGCATATTTTAACTTAATTAGTGTTTAGTCATTTTAAATAAAATAAATGATAATTGAAACAACCACAACAACTACAATCAAACGGCTAAGCAACATAGGTAATTATTCATTAGTACAAAACCTACATGTTTTCTCCATTCAGACCTGGCTAGACCCTACACTCGCTCAAGAGCTATCAACTAAGTAATTGGATAATGCGGAGAGAAATTAAATATCATGCGTTATTTACGGGCTTTATTTCCCCAAGGAATTTATGGTCAATCAAAGAAAGCCGTATTACTTACTAAGTATTATATTTGTGATCATGATACAAATACGGACATTCTAGATTACTCTAGAATAAAACAGTATGGCTCAGTTTTAACCAATTTAACAAAGCAAGTCTCTAAATTATCGATTAAAACTGTTCCACAAACACTTCTAAGTTTTCCTGTTACTAATGCAGCTGAATCATTTTGGTATGCAATAATTTGCCGAAACATGACGACCATGAAACCGCAGTACTAATATAATACATAACTGTATGATTCACAGGAAAATAGCCATGCACAACAGTTTCTATAACGTCACATATACCTCTTAGGGTTTTGATTCGAGTACATGTTTGTTACTTTTACAGCCAAAAACTATGTGACGGATTTTGATGAAGAATTGACAATAATAATATCTGGTACATGAAAATAACAAACAGCGTACTTTATTGGTAATATTTGTAGGTACATAATTATTACTCACGTGGACGTGGTTTTAACCTTGTCATCTATTTATATCTGAACTGATTCTCGCACTTAGGTAACAGGACCTTGAACTATGTATCTTTATAGTAATTTTTATGCAAATTGTTTCAGCAGTTAATTGTGCAAGCGTGACAGAAAAACAGACAAAAACTATCAGATTTATTATTTTGCTGCAATGAGGATACAAATAAGGAAAGATACAATATTTATTGTACAAACCAACGTGATATTTGGCATGTTTTCGCTCAGTTGCTTACTTGTGCTTGTAAAGTTATTAAAAGTGAATTCAGTGAATATAATGTGGGTTATTTTGAAGATAATGATTGTCACATTTGTTTCGTTGGATTCGACTACTTGGGCTCTAGAAATATCACTGTTTAAAGCAGGTATTCTGTTCACACATTGTCATGTTAATTCAACTTTATGTCCATACTATTTAAATTATGTTGTTACGTCTATCACTAGTATACATATGTATCTGCTTCTTTGACAGTCAAAGCTTTTTCTTTGCAACTCGTGTGATTATTTATACAGAGGTATGTGCTCTTATAGAATGTGATATCCTTTATGTGGAATTTGTAAACATATTATAAAACTACAACTTCATTAGAAAATTAAAAATGTTGTGAAATGCAAGATTTTCAAGTACAGAAATTACAATATACTTGATTACTGTTTTACGATAACATACTTATTTGCAGTTGGTTACAGTAAAGGCATTTTTTGCAGATGGTACCTTTTTAAGAGATTTTTATGATACGTATCCGTTTCATTTTTACAAGGAAGCCTACTTAAAAATGAATTTAAATCTAAAGAATTTAGCACCGGGATTGGATACTGAATTTTTAAGTAAGTTTTAAAATAAAAATCTAATTAAATATGTTAATGATTTCCAGATTATTTGATGTATACTTAGTTAAGTAATAATTAAAACTTTGTTTTTACATTTCAGCCAATAATTGGAATAAAACTGTACCCTATCCACAAACAAATCCTAAGATAAACCATCCTTTAGAACAGCACAGCATATATAATGTTACTTTAAAAATATGCGCGAGAAAACCAGACTGCATATGGAAAACAATTGTTCAAGGAAAACGAGTTGAAGATTCATTTGCTTTATCAGGCGAAGGTAATTTGCTCATAGGTACATATATGTGAGTCGTTTTGAAGCATGCGGGAACTATGTATGTACTGACTAATGACATTGTGTTAACGACCAGTAAAATTGTTCCTTTAGTGGACAGTCTAGAAAGTATAAAGTCTGACTTTCATTACATCATCACAGATTTGTATGGTGTTTCTTTGTTTTAAAGCAAAACTACATATGTTGTGATAAAACGTAAAGACGATGGTCTGACCACCACAATATGTGACATTTAACTATACCTACCCCAAGAAAGTCATTACAAAATGTTATGATTTTTTTAATAATTCATAAATTTCAGATGATCTTTGTTTAAAACAATACCCGTGCACTATTGAGGTGGATTTGTTAAACATTACAACGGGTAAGAAATATTTTCATATTCTCTAGGACCTTTTTGACAAATTAAGCAGTACCTACACTATTAAGTTTTTCTTCTAAGCTATAATAAGACATCGAATAATTTTTACCCAGTTGTTCTAAAACACGATTAAAATAAGGCAAGGAATATAAATATTGTGTGTTGCAGAATATATAAAACAAGAAGCGAGAGTTTTGAGACCCACCGGTATGCCTAAACCTACCTTTAGTAAGTATTTTAAACTGTCATTCTCTTCGAGTAGTCATCAGAAATTTTTGACTGACTTCTTCTTCCTCCGAGCCTTTTTCCCAACTATGTTGGGGTCGGCTTCCAGTCTAACCGGATTCAGCTGAGTACCAGTGCTTTACAAGAAGCGACTGCCTATCTGACCTCCTCAACCCAGGTACCTGGGCAACCCGATACCCCTTGGTTAGAGTGGCTTCTGACTACCCGTTACGACTGCCAACGATGTTCAATGAAAGCCGGAACCTACAGTTTAACGTGCCAGCCGAAACTTTTTGACTGACTAATGGAGATCAAATAGGTGATCATTCCTTGTAACATATTAATACCTATCTGCCTTCAATTAGACTGGAAGCCACTAAATTATTAATTAGACTGGAAGCCGACTCGTACAGAGTTAGTGAAAACTGGGCAATGTAAGATTTCTGTCTACTCCGTGCAAGCGTTATAATATGTTAAGGTTGTAGGATTCTAAGAAATAGTTAACGTAGCCCTGGAACATATAGGGATCCTGAAAAAATGTGAATGGGATCTATTTAATCTTTTTGGAAACCATTTGAAACACTCCTTTATTCTACGCAAAATCAATGTCCTGAACCTTGTTATATTTAATACGTTTTATATAAATATGGGTTTAGTTTATTTTAGATTGATTAAATATGTAATGTTAATATAATATGTGAATACTACAATAAAAATACGTTTGTATATTTTTCACAGACAGTACAGATACAGTTATCCCGGATAGCCTTCAACCAACGGAATGTAACGGAATTCAAACGTCTACTGTGATATACATCGCAGTGGCTATGATATGTCTTTTGATATTGTTTGCTATAATGTACGTGAAAAAACATCGCCGGCAGAATTCGAGGCCAGTACCACCCGTGAATTTTCAAAATAGTGTGAGTTCTCAAACTGATATAATTTCCATAATGGTACCATTCCCATAATGATACAGGCGTTTAACGCGTCATGTCTGTGGGAAGCATAAAGTAAGTATAGTCTTTGGTGGGAAGCAATGGGTTGCGGGACGCGGGCTGCTGTTGTCTTGTGTCGGAAGGGTACCTTTAGACAATACAGCTAGAAAATACAAGTAAAATGACAAAGTTTCAAATGGTTTATTTTGTTTCCAGTCTTCTCCAAATCAAGTCCTGTATGCTGAACTTAACCTGCCGCCGACAGACAAGCCACCAACGAGCACTTGTGAAGAATCACCTTATACGGAAATAATTGGGGTGTTGAAACCAAAGCCTGAGGTTTCAAAGAAATAAAACTTATTGTATATGTGGTGGCCTTATCGTAGACTTGACCACTTCATGAAATGACTCGACCATTTCATGAAATGGTCCCGTTTCATGAAATGTTTCACTGTCCATTGGCCATATCATGATATGACTTGG
Source organism: Helicoverpa assulta (assembly GCA_963856015.1). Taxonomy (NCBI): domain Eukaryota; kingdom Metazoa; phylum Arthropoda; class Insecta; order Lepidoptera; family Noctuidae; genus Helicoverpa; species Helicoverpa assulta. Next base: position 11,763,797 of record CAWLCW010000011.1, read on the forward strand.
GCAAATCAATGATGAGAAATCGTTTCTCGATATGTGCAACTAAAAGCTCGGCTTCTTCATGAAATGATCAAAATTAATTGATCACATCGTAAAATAGTTATGTAAATTGCCCCTAGGGGCGCTGCCAGCGCTTTATTTACTTTTGAAGATGGCGGCCGTTGACTGCATTGAAAATTCTCGCAGCGAAAAATTGAATAATTCGTTTGAGGAAGAAAGTGACAAAAGAGTGTACGACGAAAATAATAATAATATAAAATAATTCTACGTTGGTGAATTATAACAACGTTTTTTAATTATAAGGTTATAAAACAAATCAAGAACAGTAGGGTGACCACGCTAAAGAAGTCCATGGACTATTACTGGCTGTCAAAATATGACGTTATGTAAACTGCAGATGAGGAACATCTTATATTTAAGAAAAAATGCGTCGACGATACTACTATCCGTATAATTCCGATGGAGAAGTATTTTGAAATATTGAAGGAAGTTCATAAAACTGATGGACAAGGTTGACGACTAAAAATGATTCAATACATTAAAAATAGGTTTATATCCCAAAGAAACCCATTGAGCTATTTATTGACTATTATTGTGTTATTAATAATAATATATATGACAGAAACATACTTTGCTGTTTAATTAGCTTACTCCAAACCCCAAATTATTTACCAGCGATGTAACCCTTATAACCTCTTGCGAGTAGTAGCGAGTGTAACATCCACCAGATACAAGAACCCACCGCTCTCAGAACGCATCCCAAACGAGCCAGCTGAGCGCAGACCTAGGTAAGGTGGGGAAACTCATCTACCCCGATAGTCTGCAACATAGTATGCAACAATAATGTCCTCTTAGCCATTTATCGGCTACGGCGGCTGTTCTCATGCAAGGAGATTAGCCAACTGCGCAGGACATATTATAGTGCACAAGAATTTGCGAGGTGATACACAGACACTGGTGCACTCACTATTCCTTCACTTCCATAGCCCGATGGGACGGCAATCCAACACGTCCGGAGAGAGATCAGGCGCAGGACCGACATTTACGTGCTCTCCGATGCACAAATACCAACTTCCAGGCTGCGGGCTGTTTCGTGAAAGTCTCTAAAACCTACAAAGCGATTTCGGATGGACCCGGGAATCAAACCCGAGACCTCGTGCTCGACAGCTGCGCTTGCGACAGCTAGACCAACGAGGCAGTGAACCTACACGTTACGTCATTTTAGATTACGTGTGTTCTATTTTAAGATTCCTAAAATGTTACTAAAGTTCCTGTTTTATTTAAATTATTATGTATGTCGGACTTAAAGGACAATTAACAAGTTCTTACTCTTAATATTTGCAATTGAAGTTATGAAAAAAACCTAAGTTTTTTTGCCTCCTGACAATTTTGAGCTGTGAAAAATTTCACAACTACCAGATTTTATGAAATTAAACTCCAATGGGTCGACCCAAAATATTGTGGATTCATATTAAATATTTTATGGATACCCTATTATACCATACGGCCAGACGTGGATGACAAAATCGAGAAATGTTGACGATTTAACGATCTGGTCAAATTAACATGAACATTTCATGAAACGCAACCATTTCATGAAATGCTCAAGCTTTTCATGAAGTGGTCAATTCTACGATATGGCTACGACATATACATCGTGAAACTTTGAGGCTTCCGGCGACTCGGACCGCACTTAACTAGGACCGCGGTCCCGGTCGCCGGGTTCATAAAAATTAAATAATTTTCTTCCGGCGACTGGGACCACTCATCTGTAACTTAAAAAAAGAACAGTCAACAAATGAATGTTTTCATTTTCTGTGTCACAAACATCATCGGCCATATTTTGTCACAAGTACTAGGGTGACATAACTTAACAGAAGATATTCGCTATCGGATTACTAAGTAATGCACACACAACATAGACATAATATTAGTAAACAGGACTGCGCATATAAACCCAAATAACGAGCCGAGTGAAACAGTTTGTACGGAGGCTGTCTGTCCCTTTCTAATAGGGTGACTATGAGATTAAGCTACGTGAGACAAATCCGAATTTGCTAAGATTATTAAACGCAGATTGGTATTGAAGTTTTAACTTACGCAGTTTGTGACGTTAAGATACTTATAAAGGCTTTTAATAATTAGCGGGAATTAGCAGTATAAAAGCAGGAAGATTCGAAGTGAAGACTGTTTTTTTTGTATTTCTACTTCATATATAGACTGCTGAGCCATTTATGTCGCCTTTCTTCATTTTTTGGGAAGCTATAACAATAGTACAACAGTTTTAAAATCCATCACCCATATTTTCACTCATTACAAGAATTCATGGGCACCCTAGTTGTTTGGTTTACGAAAATGTTATTATTAGCTAACCTGTGGAACGATATATTGCAACCACCATAGGATTCACTTTTACAAGTATAAACGCAACACTTTTTCACCATTTAAATAGTTTAAATTGATTTAATACAAAAAATATAAACAAAATTTTAAATGCTGATTACGCGCCAAGAATGTTCAGGGTTACCGCTAGAAAATAAAAAAAAAAAAACAAAATAAACATTTATGTTGTTTATGTTTTAAGAATAATAATTTATTCGTATAATGAATTAATGCGATTTTTATTAATTTGTTGACTTACAATTGTTAAAATAAGATAAATATATATGTGATTCAATTGTTTTTTTGGGAAGACAAAACTGTTGATCACAACATTTTTTTATGCTGGCAAGGTGTTAGAAAGAGACAAACGGCCTCCGTTCTAACTATCTCTCTCGGCTCGGATTTGCCTCTGTGTATTATGCAACAAATTTAGTACCTTATTGCGTTGGAATAGAGTTCATTTTCGTAAATATATATTTTGAGCGTGCGCAATCTTGTTTATTATATTACATCTATGACACACAAAAACAAAGTATTATGAATAAATACTACAGAAGGTATTTGAAGTCTTCTTCGATAAATTGCAGAAAAACAAGTATGTGCATTACTTAGCAATCCGATTAATATTGAAGATAGAATATCTTCTGTTCAGTTCTGTTACCCTAGTAGGTATTCGTGACAAACAATGAATCGATTTCAATACCATTATTTTATTGTAGAACAGTATTAAAAGTTGCTAATGCAGGCTTCAATGCACTTATGATTTCCTAGTACTTGTACTAAGTAGCTTGGGAGTCCATGTTCGCGTTTGAAGCGTTTGCTAAGCGGACGTTCAGTGGCCGATGATGTTTGTGACACAGAAAATGAATACATTCATTTGTTGACTGTACTTTTTTTAAGTTACAGATGAGTGGTCCCAGTCGCCGGAAGAAAATTATTTAATTTTTATGAACCCGGCGACCGGGACCGCGGTCCTAGTTAAGTGCGGTCCGAGTCGCCGGAAGCCTCAAACTTTTTACCCCTCTGCGTCAGAAGGAGGATTACGCTTTTAAGCGACTTGATATAACTTTATAATTATTTCAGTTTTTTAATCGCCTCGTTCTTGGAAGGCTGTCAAGAGATAACCAAAACTATTTAAAAATGCCTGCCTCAACTAAGACCTAGACACATTCTTTGTCACTGCTGTTAAATACGCGACATATTGTAACTTTTTCAAATGGAACTGCAAAACAAATATTAATAGGTATCCCTCATGGCACGTCTTACGACCCTCGGCCGTATTCCCGACATTAGCCAAGAAGTCCCAGCTGAACATTTCCGAACATTCCGCTTTCGGCTCAACAAGATAAAGTGGCCAAAATAAAAATCTTTCGCAGTTGTCAAATGAGGGTAGTTTGTCAGCCGGCAGAAACACGGTTCCGTATATGTCATTACGGGGACAACGAATTGGGAATATTATTAAAAGTCGCGACTAACAGTCAGTACAATTTGTTGTTACTTATTTTTAGAAGCTTTTTTACTTAGAGTTTGGGTGAACTTCATTGTTTTTTCTGTTGTTAAGGACTTAAGGCTTTAGTATTTTCTTGTTTCTTTTTATTTACGTACCTCTCTTATTTTGAGAACTTGAATGTTTAATACGGAATCCATTTTATGAACGAATATTATTTAGAAGCTGCGTGTTTACTACACGAGAAGGGACTACGAAAATGTATTAAAAGGCTGGCAACATATTTGCGATTCCTCTGGTATAGCGGGTAATTACTATGAGTTCACCATAGTAATACCCAGTAGCGGCGTAGGGGGGTGGGGGCGGCGGTCCGCTCCGGGTGCCACGTCTCGGGGGGTGCCATCTCGGTCGGCACATATCTGTACGACCAGGATGGCGCGGGCAGAAGGGACCAGTCACTGAGGGTGCCATTATAATTTGCAATGCCTAGGTTCACTACTAGGTTTTAAACAAAACTACAACAGTGCATGCGCCAGATGTCTAGGCGGCACTGAGAGGGGTAACACAGTCCGGCTGTCATCCCTCTCTTTCTTGTTTATTTTTGTTTTTACCTGATTACCTACTTAAATGAATTCCTCAAAGTTAGAATAAAAAAATCCGCTCGCTTCGCTCGCTGTTTTTTTATTTCTGGTTTATTCTGCGCTTACTGCTTGAGTCCTCAATCTAACAAAAAGTTAAAACGCCGAAGTAGCAATAACAACTGGCGCTCTACGCTGACGATTTCTAAGCTGTTTAGGAAGGGGAGGACTTTTGTGTCCTAAAACTCAAAAAATTTCACACTCTACGTTCGCAGTTTCTTCACTTTACAGTGTTTTTTTTTTCAACTTGTTTGAGCACTTTTGTGTCCCAAGACTCAAAAATTTCGCGCTCGCTACGCTCGCGCCTTTCACTAACACTGTTTTTTTTTTTCTAATTTCTTAAGTTATCATTGTGTCCCAAAAATAAAAAATTTCGCTTCAAACTTGTTTGGGTACTTTTGTGATCTAATAAAAAAATCGAAAATTCGCGCTCGCTGCGCTCGCGCTTTATAATTTTGCAGTGATCAGTCTCCGGTTATTTTATGTCAAACCTAGCAAAAAGCACCATGAATGATTTCTACACGATTATTAATCAATTAATTATTTACAATTTTGGTCCGTGATTATATTTTGCCGTTTTTTTTGCTCAATGGGTAGTCCGCCCAGGGTGCCACCCGATGGGCCGCTGACTACGCCGCCACTGGTAATACCATGAGTTGAGAATCTTTTCAAACATTTTTATTCAATGATCAACATCAATGAACTATGTATCTATCATTAATATCAATGGCTCGAAAAAGTATAATCAATCTGCCAGATTTTAAAAGCGTTGTAAAAAGAGCTCGTACATATATATATTTTGTCTTCGCACAGAGCTGACGAGGCCACTTATATGTTTAAAATCAGCGTGTTTGTGCATCGCGCTGAAAGAGCGCTGATTAAAGGGCCCGTCCGGACAGTCGTCGTGTGACCGCAGCCCACCGCATCGTCATATCTGGTCCTTGGATTCACGAAATGTGGAATGGACAAGTAAAAAGATATATTTTAAAAAAGAGCACAGCTATTATGATTCTACTAATATAATAAGGAGGAAACATTTTTTCCGCGACTACTGAGCCGATTTAAAAAATTCTTTGGAAAGCTACACTACACTTTTCCTGAGTAACATAGGCTATATTTTATCACGGTATGGACAGTAATTCCCACGGGACCTGAGTGAAACTGCGATACAATGGGTAGTTTTTTATAAATTGCATTTCATATTTTTTACCTTTTTATATGACAAATTCACGAGCAAGTAGTATTCACTGCATCCCGGAACCTGTCAATAAACAAAGTAATGAGCAACTTTATAGCTTTGGTTCATAACGCCTAAATTGTCTTTTATTTATATTTTCCGCATTTTTGTTATATGAACAAACACAAAATACAACCCCTCGTTATTCAGCAGTTCGTTAAAAAATACGTATTGACTTCGCTGCCTATTTTTATGACAAATTCGAGGTGACGTTTACAAAATGTCCTTTTGGTGGGACACATGAATAAAATATGATGTGGGTCAAATACCTCTATACTCGTTCATCCAATTTACCACTCTTAACTAGATTGTGACGGATACTCGAAGGGTAATGTGACCTGATGTTGGTAGTTTATAAAAGAAGTTTTAAGCTCTTTAATGAACAAAACAGGGTTGTTTTTATACTTAAGTAGTTTTATAAGTTGACCGCAATACCTTTTGCCTTTCAACAGCAATGTAGATGTAGGTATATAAATTCGTATTTCAAATTCCATGTACGACGGATACCGGTGACCTGTTTTTTTTTTTTGCAATAAATATAACATCATAATATTACGGGGGTATATAATCAAATCTGCAATTTGGAGGTCGTGTGGCGTAACAGACCCTCCCAGGGGGCTCATAATTTACCGCTTGTGGCATTTTTAGGGCGAGCTATAACTGGTATCAACCGGTTCCAACTGGAAGCGACGCGAAAAGATGAGGCCGCCTGATCTTTTCCTTAAGATTTGATATAAATCTCCCCACGATTGTTCGCGGGCTTACCATGTAAACGGATTTGAGTTATAACCCTTTTCTTATTTATTACTTTTGACCATTGTGTTTGTTCACTTTTGGGTCGAATGGTGGTTTGCGTTACTTGCATTCTTTGCTGTTTGAAGGTAAAACTGTAAAACATATATTATATTGCTTTGTGTGAAGAATGCGTAACCATTAATGTTACGTAAAATACATATTTATGTGTGCTACAAAACATTGGAGTTACATAAACAAGTTCCATTGTCTCCAGTGCTTATTTCTCAGGTAAAACCGCAGCCCCTAGCTAGCTAATCATAAAATGATAAAACTTTCAGTACAGCATTTGTTAATCCTCTTTTAGCGCGAACTACGCTTTTCCAGAACTAAGCAGATTATTTTCATTTTTTTTCTTTCTCGTATTTCTCTTTCCATATGTATATTTTGAAGTCAATAATGTGATCTTGTTGGTTTTGTTTGTGCATCATATAAACCCCTTCATGCACTCTGTGTTATATGAGGCCACTTGACGCACTTGGGTAAGAGTTGGTAAATTATTAAACCTTGTCAAAAGTTGAACCTGTCAAGAGGTTATCTAGGTTACCGTGACACAGGACCAAAATGTCTCCATAAGTAAATCCATAAACGAAATTAACTTGCAAATGCTTTTATTTACAAGTCGTTTTTGCAGTTTCATCTACACACAAGGGGCAACTTTATTTTCCGAAATTATAACATCAAAGTTGTGGTCATTCGTGTCCACATGTTCGGTAGTCTAAGCGGGTGTATCGAAACAATAGCATTGCAATCAGCGCTGTGGCTGCACCACTGACTGTCACGTTTGTGTATTTATTATATTCAAGAACATTACTATATTTCGGTTATTTATCATTACTTTTTATATGGTTTCATTGTTTGAGCCCATTCAGTGCCACGTTAATACTTCGAGGCTATGGATTTCCAAGAAAATATAATTCTCATAAGATTGTTACATAATGTCCTCTCGGTTTTTAGAAGTACAGAATTTGTACGAGTGCATGTCTGTTTACAAAATTACTTAGAACTTCAAGATAAGAACATACTAAACAGGTTAGTAGCTACATAATAGAATATCTTATCAACGATTGTTATTTTGAGTGATTGTTAACCATGTTATGTTACAAATATGTTGAAAAAGTTCAAACTGCATTCCTATTAAGTTAATGAATCCGAAACAACCGCCATAAATATGAAAGACCATAAACTATCAGCCAGAATGGAGTTATTGCAGCGCGCAGACAAAGCGGGTTATAGAGATAATCTTCAGAATTCCCACTCGCAACAATAATAAATCAGGTTTACAAGTTTCGAGGAATTTACAAGTTTCTTTATATTTCACTGCTGTTCCTCTTAAAAATCCTTATACGATTGGCAAGTCGACGACAGACAGAGGATGCATTAATCACCATCCTTTCTTAGGGTACCATTTATTCGAGGGTGCAAGGTTGCATTTATTCCAAACGACCAATTATTGATTCTACCAAATTATTTTAGAGAGAACAACGAAATATAATTTTACGTAAGTTCCTTGATATCTGTGTTCGTACTGACCAGTAGCCGATCAAGCACATTAATTCCTACAATACTTGCAACGGCCTTAAATACTTATGAGAAGGTAGACTTTTGCTATCACATGTTTGGTGACACCAACCCCTCTCCTTGGCTAAACGCCAAGTTGTAATCAAACGACGCACGAGCATCACCAGGGCTCTAATACAATAAGCAATCATAATAAAATATTGCTAATAGCATTGCCACAATATACATAATAGAGGAATATCGTAATATGTACCTATTAGGAGGCACTCAATAGTCGTATAAGTATGGAAACAATATACTTAGCTGTGCTGGTTTTTAGCGTTTTTCTTTCTACCTGATAATGAGGCTAGTTTCCAGCATAACAGTGTTGGAGTGATTGCGTGTATAATCTCCTTAAATCAAGATATAATCTTTGCCTAGTTTGGACCTTACCTCTCATGTAGTTTATTACGCCAGGAGTTTCACCCGACAACTACACTCGTATAAAACGCAGCCTTCCTCGATAAATGAGCTAATCATACACTAGGAAAAAAATCTAATCGGCCCAGTGGTTTCTGAACTTAGCCCATAACTTTCAGCTCTATAATATTAGTATAGATACCTATAAGTATTTTGTAAATGTTTCAGTTTTTGAATACCTACATAGGCAAAACATCAAAACAAGTACCTAGCTACACCGGTCCTGTGAACTGTATCACAAACGCCATTGGCCACACAAATCACACTCCTGCGCTCATGAATATTAATGCTCTGCAAGTCTATTAGCCTACAGTCGCCGCCCGGCGCCGCCTGTATTTACCAAGTGTTTGTTGTGTGTCATCCCTTGTAGTGTCTGTGTAAACGTGTGTAGAGGTACAGTTTGTCATATGCCTAGCCTTTTCCAAATGTTGGGGTCGGCTTCCAGTCTAAGCGGATGCAGCTGAGTACCAGTGTTTTATAGGGAGCGACTGCTTATCTGACCTCGAACACGTTACCCTAGTGTAAAAATACAATTGTGACAAAACTAAGTGAAGGATTTTATTAAATTAGCTTGTCAATAAGGTGGTTTTTATTGTGTAAAAAGTCCTTTTGTTTATAACTAGCTTCTGCCAGCGGTTTCACCCGCATCCCGTGGGAACCTCGGCACGAACCCGGATAAAAAGTAGCCTATAGCCTTCCTCGATATAGATAGAATAGATTTTAGTTACCGGTATTTTTTTTTTCCTTTTCACTAGTCTATACATAATTGGTGAAGGAATAATAAATTTTCATCCATTGATGTCATGTGCAAAGCTTAACCGTTACATAAATGTAACGCATGATTATTAGTTAATTTGTTTGTTCATAAATTATGCTGTTAGATATAATTATTTCCTAATTTACGCTTTTGATGTCAGAATCGAATGGAACGCCGAGCTTTCCAACTATTCAGCTAAAAGTGTTGTTCACCGCAGGACGCGTGTTTGAAAGCGCAAAATTCCAAAAATTCATGGTCTATTTCAGGCAAAACCGCAGGGAAAACCTGTTGTATCAATAAATTAGTGTGGAACGGATCGCAGGGGCGGTCCGCGAACAAAGCGACAAAATAACTCACGGCCGACGTCTGAAATGTGAAAAATTTAAATATTTTACAAAGAAAACTAGCTTTTTAGGGTTTCTTTCGCGAAATGGGGTACTTTTGTTCGTATTGTAGTTGTTATTTATAGCGATAAGATGCGGGAGAATGTTCGCTACTTACTGTTGGCGACAGTAGTTGAGTCAAGGCTGAACAAAACAAATGTTTTATGGAGGGCTTGTTCACAATGTTTACGGACTACAATAAAAATGTACATCATTTTTATTTGTTTACGTAATGCTTATATAGGAATATTTAGGTAAAGTTTAGGTTCTGTGGCAGCGCTCCTCAAACTGGAAATGTTATTATTCAGAATGCTGTAACCGAGTTACTGTTTTATTTATTCTCACAGATTGAAGCGAAGTTTTCATACCTGAAGCGCGCAAACAGTCACTAGAAAATAAATAAGATTAAAACTGCAGTCATGGTGCAGTTTTCAATTACATTTAAGTAGGAACACAGACACAAACATTGTTTTTTTTTCGGTACTTATATTTTTTCTTTTAAAATATATATTTTAGTAGCATGGGTAAAATGCTATTTTAGCTAGGCCTTTAAAATCAGCCTTTCTTATTCATACTGCATTCCTTAATCCTAATACCATTTACAACCTTGGAAGTTTATCTCCCATTCCTTAAACAATTTCAATCATAGAAGTTGGCCTATCTGATGGTTATCAATGCGGTTGATAGTCTCAGTACTGTGCGGTGACCTTAACACAACATTGTGAACTCCAGTCAAAACGTTACGGTCAAGATATCAGAGGTTTAGAGGGTAAATGACCCTCAAAGGGTCAGATATGGTCACTGTTCAGCTAGTTAAATGATTCCCGGGGTCAGTTTATGTGCTGTTTGAGGTAAAGTTCTTGCTAATTGCGATTGAATAATTATGTTTGTTTGAATTCTTTGATGTAAATAAGACTGCTCTGATCTTATTGAAAATAAGGATGCATAAAATATTGTCCTGATTTACAATACTTACCGATTATGTCAGACGCTTATGAAGTCCCATGTGATTAAGAAAAATAATTTGCATAGCTCATCACAGGTTAAACACAAGGTCACAATTGAAGTAGGTACCTTTTTTAGCTCAAGAGCAAAAAAGCCAGACTATGAGCACAACAAGACCTACATTGAGGCACAACGTTTGAAACTTCTATTGTGACCATCGTTACAGTTTCTTTCACAGAATTCAATCTTCCTCGAGCAAGATTAAAAGGTTTTCGATCAAAACTCACTCACTGGCGAGTGCTTCAAGCAATCTCTTTAAAAACTTATCTTTTCGAGGCATTACGAATAATACAGCAGTGAATGGGCGAGTTCGCCTCTTTATTACAGCTCAAAAGAGGAAGGGTCAAAAATTTCGATTGCAAAATTGTCGACTTTCGCTCGAGTTTCAAGTTGGACGAAACGAATTGGTCGGCTCGAAGCAGGGGCGGCGGCGATCCGATGCATAGTAAAAAGTATGCTAAAATCTGTTGAAATTAAAACTGGGTTATTTCCTAACCAGATGTGGTCAGTTACAGCCTCATATATATAAAAAGATGACTACATTCTCAACACCGCTATAACCCGCTAAAATGAGTTCAGAATTTCCAGTCTCAAATATTGACTATTCCATTTATCTCCGACCACCATTTCAGTAAATCCATAGTAATAAACTTAACTACAATCCGAGTTTTTATCACCAGAAAAAGCTTTAATCAATAGTTGGTAACTGGCATCCATTACTCTAGTTTAGTTGACTCCTAAGCTTAGCAGTTTCATTTATTTCTCTGTCAGGGGCTAATTTATTATGTCTTTAACTCAGGGAGCGGTAATTGATTGCGGACAAATGGCCCGAACACTTTTGTGTCAGGTTATATCGGAAGACCAGGATACAGGATATTGGGCATTGTTTACAAGTGTATATGAACTAGTTTGCGGTGAAGGTAGGTTAAGGCCAGGTGACAGTATAGGAAACAAATATTCCCATTCCTGTTTCGGGATTGTTGAGGAGCTCAATTTGGTCTTATCTAATTAATGGATGCCTGTTATGAGACATGTGGAGATTCTTCCGGCTTTGTATGCATGTAAGTGTTTACACCAGTCCAAAGCAAGCAAAGCATTGAAACCCAGAACAAGGTTATAATATTGATTATTACAAAAGACCAAACTATATTTGACTAGGCTTCTATTTATGAAACTTTGCTGCCGGAATAAGGCCATAACAGACGCTTAATCTTTTTTTTGCAAAAACTGCATGATATGATTCGCTGTTGGCTTGGGCAGCAAGCAATCGAGTAATGTTGAGCCGCGGCCCACTGGCTCATGAAACGGATATTTTGTTTGAAGCCACTCTTTGTGGACTCAACATTGTGAAATTCGTTGACGGCAACTTTCCGATATTTTCTGTTAAGCTGCCTTAATGGCGGCAACTTACCGGCTTTATGTGCCCAAACATTTGTGATTTGAGATTTTGAAATCAATTTGGGGAATTTGGAATGGCAATCGGTTCTCTTGTTTATCAGAAGTTGATTTTAAAAGGCTTGGGTCAGTTTTTCTTCTAGTGTTTTTCGCAGAATCCCAATTAAATTACCCCTGATGAAAATTACTTTACATGTTATTTAATAAGTTATCAAAGTAGCCACTGCGTTACTGACTAAATTCAGTTATTCCTATAAACGACATTATGTTCCGCCCTGCTTCAGTTCTAGGAATCGTTCATGCAATTACTTCACGCTTTAGGGGTAGGATATTACTTGGAACTGATGATGCCAAAGGTCAGATCCCAGTTTAATAAGTAGGTAGATATAATATCTTTACTCGTAGGTGTTGATAATAGGTTAATTAGTGTAATGTGTTAAGGAGTGTCTCATCCGCAGAAAATTGTAGACGCGAATTTGAAAACTATATAAAAAAATGAATGTTCCTAAAATATAAATTCTGAACAATAAAAACAATTTGTTGAACGTAAACAAGGTGTCCACAAAATATTTGAATTGGAAAACAAACGTTTACACTGCCCAAACACCGTTTTAACGTTTAAACCATTGTGTATAAAACAAAAAAAGGTCAAGGTCAAAGGTCACACTAGAAATAAATTTGAAGTTTTATAACGAAAATAAGAATATTGAAGAGATTGGTTGTATCTTTACCCGAATGTACCTCGTGTGATATTTAGCCGGCCGGAAGGGATGGTCCTACTAAATAATGAAAGGGTGGCTACTACCCGCTCTGACCGGACAATGTGCGTTGTCCTGTCGTACCGTACTTTATGGTCACCCTGTCATGCTGCCAGCATTTTTCCAAATCCACCTTAATTATGAAAAGAGAACTCTATTTGCAGGAACATAAAGTTCAATTTGTAGTAGCAAAATGTCACCAATATTGGACCCAATACACCAACTATGGTGCCACCATACGATAAGCTATATGTGGTATAAGTGGTCACAAGATGGCGGTTCGCGTTTAGGCTTGATTGGAATCCAGCGATTTGTGTGACCCCAGTTGTCTTGGAGATTGGTTCTATTTTATTTTTCCACGTCTAATTCAATCAAGTCTCTTTATACTGTGTGATCTACAAACAAGGTTGACATGTTTAGTCAAGTTCATACGATTTACCGATAACCATGTCATTTCCGAAGACTTTACCTACTCCTTTTTATGTTAAGTCATGATAAGTATGTACTCCTTACCTTATGACATCAGTTAGTCAGTCTAGACATTTAAGAGATTACACCGAACCAAAGATAAAAAGACACAGGCTAACAAAAAATATTTCGGTAAAATAATATACATTAACTTGACTAAGTATATAAAACATCATGAGCCTTAAGTAAAACTCTCTTACTTAAGCCTGACAAACCGACACTCGAATTTTATTCATTTACAAAGCTGAAAAATAACAAGGTGGGTGCTTGACAGCAATATCTCAACGTAAGGGAAGTCACTGGGCTGTCAGACGCGACGTCTAGCAGACACTCAGATCCGGCAGCCGTCAGTCAGACTCACTTATATTGCCGTCGGGCACGCGTACTCAGAGGGAAATTATTTCGACTAATGAATAATTTGTGATGATGTGGAGTGTTCTTGTAATTTTTATTTGGATTTAATATCGTTTTTTGTTTATTTGCAATTGTAGCAATATTTTTTGTATAGGTCTCTCTTGGTAAAGCATTGCAACTGCTGCCCCGAAGTTGACTCAAATATGGTTGGGAAAAGGCGGCAAATAATGACGTAGTTTCCACATTAAGCATGCAGACTTTAAAGACTGTACGTGATGAAAATACACTTTTCAGTTAACTTCATTTTCACGCAATACAGTACGTAAATGACGCAAAAACACACAGATTCAGCAGATGATTTTATATTCAGTCCGTTACTGAAACACAGACTGAATATAAAGTCATCCACGTAGATAGCAACAAAACCAGAAAATACTCCGCAATAAATTCCCCACAAAGTTAATTCAGTTTATTCGCGCTCGCCACAATTTGACAAATTACACAAAAAGCTATGCGGCTGAGAAGCAGGTGAGATTCGATCTTTTAAATAAATAAAGTAAGACTGTTGACTGTTCAGTACAAAAACTTGTAAATTTTGCTTGCATTACATTGCCTATGTATCTCTGAAAATAAGCTATTTTGTTCAAACTATTGTATGTAAAAGCAGTTTATCTGCAGACCGATCGCTTCACTGTTCGATAAGAAAGTGAAATAAACAAAAGACAAGTCTCTGTTATTTCCGACCTGAAAAACATAAACTTTCTTGGAAAAAAGTAAAATCTAGAAACAAAGATTTTTAAGCGTAGGTACATTTTCTTCCCAAAAACATTGTACTTACAAACATTGTAACTTGACATTAATAAAAAAGCCTAAAATTCCATCCACGTAAAACAGGGTCTCGTTTTAAAGCCTAGACACACTCACATCTGTTCTGGGCGTACTATTTCTATTGAAACAAAACACGGAGCTACACGGCGCTACACGGGTACACATGACGAGATAAAAGTGTCGCGTACTTGCTTCGCTAGTTTTTTGCTTTCATTTTTATGACGGATAGAATGTACGCCCGCGTCGTTTGCTACACGTCTGTGCAAGCCTTTGCAATGTTGGTCCAAGATAAGACTTGCAACTTAATAGGAAAATAATACTAAGTATACAATTATGTAACAGTGAGTTCTTTTTGCAACTGCACCGGAAATAAATCAGGCTTAAACTTTTAATTAACGACTTCTGTAAATATTTACATACAATCAATATAATTATTCCGATGCTCACAATTTGTATATAGTTCCACGAATAAGCTCAACTGAGTGGCGAAAAGCGAGCAAATTGATATAATTACAACATACAAAATTAAGCAAAATTAAAAATTTTGAAAACACCCCCGACGGTAAAAATCTTATTGAAAAATAATAAAATAACTCAAAACCCCCGACTTAACCCAATTATATAGGAATATCCGTCGGGAGCTGCCATTAAACCAGCTAAAGGATTCTAGTGTTGTGAATACAATTATTGAAGAATTGTAGATGTTTAACGATGACATAAAATACACTCAATTAATTGTTGAAATTTCATATAGAAAAGGCAGCCCCCGACGGTTATTCCTATATAATTGGGTTAAGTCGGGGGTTTTGAGTTATTTTATTATTTTTCAATAAGATTTTTACCGTCGGGGGTGTTTTCAAAATTTTTAATTTTGCTTAATTTTATTTCAGACTTTTTAGAGAACATATACGAATTATAGTCTATATAATATGTTATTGCAATATTATTTTGCACCGATATTGTAGCGCCCTCTAGTGAGTTACAGGCGTAATTTTTATTATTTGGGAACATGCACGTACACATTGCTGATGAAAACAGAATTGTAATCGGACGTTTTGATTATATTGTAACATTGTTTGGCACTAATATTGTGGCGCCCCCTAGTGATTATTAGCCATGACACCTATCTAAGAACATGAACTCATCGAACACAAAACTGTTATTGAAAACCGCATCAAAATCGGATCATTAGTTTAGAAGGTAGGTGGGAACATTACTTTGCTCTTTTGCACTAATATTGTGGCGCCCCCTAGTGAGTTACAGCCATGACACCTGTCTAAGAACATGAACTCATCAAACACAAACCCTTTATTGAAAACCGCATCAAAATCAGATCATTAGTTTAGAAGATATGTGGGAACATTACTTTGCACAAACGCACATCTCTCACCCTAAACGCATATACCTGCTCCGTTCCGTCGTGGGTAAAAATAACATATTTCCCCAAAGTGTCAAAGAGCTTGTTTTGTACAAAGTACATTGAAAAGCTGAAATAATTTTCAGTAATTAAGTGCTGCACAGCCACCAGCAGGCATAATTACTTGCAGGTTTCGAATAATTCGCATAATATTCGTATAACTCGAATAATTGGCGTCATGCCACCAGCGTGTCAGCACTCAATGTGTTATGAAATGAAAAGGATTTTTTGTTTGCGAAGCGTTATTATACGTTTCTTCAAATTGAATTATGGATGACGGGTGTTATCATATGCCCTGGCTTCCATAATACTATACACTAAACTAGATTTAATGTGCTTGGAATGCTAGACGGAATATTATACAGGGTGTGTCGTTCACAATCACATTAAATCCTATCGCATATACTTTATGATTTTAATTGTAAAAAGTAACCTTATCCATTCAGTGGTTTAACCACAGGAGTCATTTTTCGTTTTTATAATTTACAACATCATGTGTAAAGCAGAGATAAAGTTAGGAGTATCGAATGTTTTGATCAGTTGACAGCTGTCAGTTTTCAAGGGAGAATTTCAGTTGTTTCTAATGACTGACTTTTATATGGTGTTCTAATTTTCGCACATTTTTATTCTATTTACTTTGTTTGAAAAATTTTTATTTTTACGTATTTTTCTTTTATCTTCGTGTTGATAGACATATATTAACCAGTATATTAACGCATTTCATTTAATGTGATTGTGAACGACACACCCGATATAATATGAGTCAGACAACTGCCAAGCAATCGCCGAGTCCTTCGATAAAAATTATCATCTCACACAGAAACACAAAACATAAATCCGCAATCATAACCGATTGATCTCGAAATTAAAATCAATTAAAAAGTTAATACACGTAAAGGTTGGAATCGCAATGCGGACGATTGCACAAAGTAATGAGGAACGAGCTAACGACCAGTGTGAACACGGCTTTAATTAATGGATGCGTTAAGCTGCTAATGATGGATGGGTGTGCATTTGAAGGTCAGGGGGTAAGTTAACATGACTAACATATTTAATTTTCTAGAGTTTGTTTCGGTATTTTCTCTACAGTACTCAGGAAATTAAGAGTTCTGAACATTATTTTGTTCGCAGATTCGTCTGCTACAAATCTGAAAATGGGATATAAGGATATTATTAGCATTTATTTTAGCTATCCATAAAAAAGCAACATATTTACTTAACTAACCATTTTTTATCCTTCAACCTAAATAATTTAGCATTTCCTTCTTCTTGTCTTCAGGGATACAGCCCTAATAAATCCCAGCTTAATTTAAAATTCGCTCACAAAATAACTTCGGAACTTGCCAAAAATAATTATAATTTTGGACTAAATACTAGAGTATCTTTACTTAAAGGCCCAAAAGGTTTTTAACTTAGAGATTTCGGAAGCTAACAGAATTATATTCAACTTTGGTATACAAATCCCATTAATGTAAGAGCACTTTGTGTCCAACAACGTTTCCTATTTGATAAATTAGAGGCTTTAGGGTTTCTGAGATAATACCAGTGAGACTACTAACTAGTTTGTATTTAGTTTATCTGTAAGTAATATCATTCGCATTGATTGACAAAACATGAAATCAATACTAAAAGCATGACATTTATTTCCAGTAAAGTTATCGACATCTACAATGCCTAAGTTGACACTGATGTTTTTGTGTAGATACCTTCTTTATAGGAAAATCGAACAATACCAAGATAACAAAATATTTTATATCCGAATTGAATAATCGATGTATTTAGGCATACAAATCACATTCTTATCAGTAATTCGTCAAAACGTGGAGATAAAGAAGATTACGATAAGGCCGGCTCCACACGTTGGCCCCAACGCTCGTTCCAACGTTGGACCGTAAACTCGGTGAGGCGTCCACACGTTGGCGCATAACTTAGTTCTTTCCCGTCAGGGCCAATGTAAAGATGTCCGATACAGAAATCGAAACTGCTCTCAGCGCGTTTGTAGTGATGAGTGCAAATTTATATTTGTTACTGAGAAAAAATAAAAAACCACGTCAAAGAAGATGGTGGATGACGACACATCATAAAACACGAAATCGTCCATGCCGGTGGCGATTTGCTAGACGAGGAAACCATTTTTACTCGACGTACGCACTCGCTGCGTGTTGAGGCAGAACTGAGCAACGCGCCAACGTGTGGACGGAACGCCAACGTTGGCGCGCAGATTCCTTTGATGAAACCGACACGAGACGGCCAACTACCAACGCTCGCCCCAACGTTGGGACGAATGCCATTTTCTCGATCCACACGTTGGACGAATAGCGTTGGGACGAGCGTTGGGGCCAACGTGTGGAGCCGGCGTAAAGTACTGGTTCGATAGCTGGTGCATCGAGTCGATACTCGTCCGCCATGGAGACACGACACCTGCTTGTTCTGTGCGCTGTGCTGGGCCTGGTGGCAGCAGGAAAACATGATATTTACGCCAGGTATCCCTTTTTGGAAAATTTTGAAATCTGTCATTATTTTGTAGTTTGCCTTAAGTTATGCTAAAGCCAGACTGTTTAAATAAAACTACTTTTACGGATTTTATCGCGGTTATATGAACATTATTTAATCCCGACGTTTCGGATCCTTTACAGCATACATGGTCACGGGCAGACTAACTAACTAACAGACTTTGTTGTCTATCCATTTGTACAGGCATTCAAGAAGGCACTAGAGTTTAAAGGACTATTATTTGCTACCACATTAGATAAGCCCTAAATTAGGATACCTTCGGAAGAATCCGAAAACTTTATAACTGCCACAACAAACGTAGAATGCTGAAGTTGACGTTCTATTCAGGTCTTCTTCTGTATTACGGAGTCACAATGCTCTTGCCTTATATTTTACCTAAACCATCCTACCATCTTTCTACAGGAATTCAGTCCACGGAGTCCAGCTCCGTAACAAAGCGGACCAAGACTATATTCACCAGTTGGAAGTACAAATGGACCTGGACATCTGGCAGGAGGGAGTAGCAGGACGCAGGGATGCTCAGGTCATGGTGACTCCTGACAAGAAGGATGCCTTCCTAAAGGCTTTGGACGATAGGGGAATACAACACTATGTGCATTTGGAGGACGTGGCAAAGTAAGTTACACTGTCTGGTCTGCCTTTGTTTAAATACTTGTGGTATATCATTAACGTAGAAGAAAATGTCTTCGTCAAATCCCATACTTGTATCTTTAATTCCGATGAGACATCGTTTTCGAGGTAAATGTTACAGTGTACTAGAATGTTGGTTTGCTTATTGAATGGTGGTTCCGACAGGGCCTTCACCGACTATGACCATCAAGTTGAAATGTGGCGATCCATGAGGAAATTAAGAATGATCTTCCAAGACTATCCGCGATATGCTGAAGTAAGTTTTAGACCTGTATATATGATCGAAATAATTAATTTGTTTGCATATTTTTTCTGGAATAAAAATAAAGGACAAATTGAAGTATGATATAAAATAAGTTTTACCAAAACTAATTTTGAATTTAATCCCAAATATTCAAGTTTGGCACGGTCTGTTATGTCTCGTCCATAACAAACTAACCGATAGTGGACCATTTCAGCAATAAATTATAAACTCTAGGTTTGCTAATACATTGTCGCTAATCCGATGTTTGTGTGATTTACCCGAGAGCGGAATAAATGCTGGCAACATTATCTATTCATTTGTTAGTTAAAAGCTTTGCGGATTTGTTGCTAACTAATTTGTCGTACATTTCCGAAACACACATGTCATACATTATGAATCAGTTCTGTTTATTTTAATTTACGTTTGCTAAGTTAGTCTGTCCTTTTGGATTATCTAGAATGAATAAATAATAGCCCTATGTTGGCTAGTTTTACATTTTGTCCTTTGTTTTTGAAAGAGTCCACATCCATATTTAAACTGATTAATGACGATTATTTTAGTTGAAACTAATCTGTAATTTCAATGAAGATTTATTAGCTACCAGTATGAAATATACTCTTCTTGTATTTAATCTGATAGATATTCAGTGAGTATCATTTTACAGGTTGACGCGTATTTAGAGAGAGTAGCTGCGCAGCATCCCGATATCGTGAAACTAGTGACTGCTGGAAAAAGTTTTGAAGGTCGTGACATCAAATACTTGAAGGTAATTCAAATAATAACGACAAACAACTAAAGCAGAAAGCTTTCATGTGTTTTTACAAAACTTACACACGTATTTTTTATACCTTGTCAGTCAACAATAACTTTGTATACTTACTATACACAAAAATAACTTTGATTGTAGCCTAAAAATTACAACTTTAACACACTTCAATAACTCCCAATCTTATTTTCCTTTGACTGCAATTATTTTCGCCATGTTTAGATCTCGACAACCAACTTCGAGGACGCCAGCAAACCAGTATACATTCTGACGACGATGATCCACGCGCGCGAGTGGGTGACGACGCCGGTGGCTCTGTACTCCATATACCGGCTGGTGGAGAACCTGCGCAGCGAGGACCACGACCTGCTGCGAGACATCGACTGGATCATCATGCCGCTCGTCAACCCTGACGGCTATGAGTACACTCATACGCATGTGAGTATACATATATTGTTGACTAGTATGGTAAGTTGAAGGATAAAGAAGGACTTCTTTAAATCTGCAATAAGGTGGTAAGCTAAGGGAGATTTTAAAGCATCAAAACTTACAT
Source organism: Helicoverpa assulta (assembly GCA_963856015.1). NCBI lineage: Eukaryota > Metazoa > Arthropoda > Insecta > Lepidoptera > Noctuidae > Helicoverpa > Helicoverpa assulta. The sequence continues at coordinate 11,784,342 of CAWLCW010000011.1, forward strand.
ACACTGATTCGGAGAAAGTCTGAGTATCTACGCAAGAAAATAATAATACTGTTTTCATTGAATTTGCTTGAATGATCAAAAACGAAAAAAAAAAAAAAACAAAAATGGTCGCACAAGATGGCAAAACATTACGTAACATTTTCTTTCTCCAGGAACGTCTCTGGCGTAAAACAAGAACAAAGAACGTCACCAACCACGAGACATGCGTCGGAGTAGACGGCAACAGGAACTTCGACATGAACTTCGCTTCTTTAGGGGTCAGCAATGACCCCTGCCACCTGACCTATCCCGGCCCCTTCCCCTTCTCCGAGGCAGAAACCCGCTACATTCGAGACATCTTCCACGAGTACCTCGGCAGGATCCAGTTGTTCATGGATATTCACAGCTTCGGGACGAAGACAAGATGCGGTTGAAATGAAGAGAATGATGTCATCAATTGTTTTTTCCAAAAGTATTTAATTCATTATTTACCGGTTAAATGTATTTTCGGCGATAGATATCTGAGATTTATGTTTATGAGATATTAATCTTTATATCTGTCTCAGACAATTTTAATCCGCAGTTAATGATAAAATTATCATAAACATTTCATAATTATCGTTTAGCTCATCGACAAGAATATTGTTTAACTTCTAGAAGCATTAGATTGATGCTAGCCGGGAGCAAATTTCATAATTATGATGCTTCAGATGCCTCGCATCAATATTGTAAAGATAAAAAGCATCTTATATATTCATATTATAACCTGCCTAAAAGGCTAACCTTTGGCTAGGAAGTGATGGACGAAATCCCCTTAAGGTTGCAACAAAATACACACCTCAAAAAACGTATTCACTTGACTCCCTACTAAAAGCATATTATTCCAGTCCATAGGCATCCCGTTCTCCTACACGCTGGAGCTGCCAGCCTACGGGTACGACTTCAGGGTTCCTCCACAATACGTCGACCAGATCAACGAGGAGACCTGGCATGGCATCGCCATCAGCGCGCGACTCGCCAGGGTCTACTATACCGCTAGGAGGAACGCACAGGCTAACTCTTAAGAATTTTGTAGAAGTGGATTTATTTTTAAAATTACATTTAGCTTTTTATATACTTTTATCTAGTGATGTTGTTTAATTTTTCTCTCATGCATCGTCACAATGTTGGTGACAGTTTTCAGTCTAACTACATGCAACCAAGAACTTTTCAAAATCTACAAATATATTTTCCTCAGCTTTTACTTTTGCTTGGCCACTAGTTTTTGTGTATAATAAAAAGTTTACCTATATAGAGACATGGTAAAATGATCAGGGGGCGTATTGTTATCAGTGGCGTATTGTAATGCAAAATAAAGAGAGAAATATTACACAGTATCTATTTGATTACAGCTCTATAAATACAATGTACTTAATAAAATAATAGTATCACCCACTTACTGAATATTTCCGTTAATAGAGAGTGTTATTGAAATAGCAAGTTCATCAATCATTTTGGCAATAATTTAAGGGGCCTCTATCAATCAATAGCGCCTCTCTAGTTGACACTTTATATCGTCACGGACTGCTGCAGGATTTCAGCAATGAACTACTTCTTCGAAAAACTGAAGTTGGAACTATAAAAGTAAACCAAAGAAGAATCTCGGTCCACCAGCTTTTTAATAAAAAAAAAACATTCGATAAACAGTATATTGATTTGTACCTACTTATACTTTACTCGCAATATGTGTAGGTGCCTACTGCAATTATGTGTAGGTGCCTACTGCAATTATTATTCACAAGATTCCTGAAGTTGAAATAATAAAAAAAATATGAAATTATAATGTGAAGTCATAAGGTCGTTATTAGTTCATAACCAGTTTTATATAGAAGTTATTGGGCTTATTATCTAACGGTGATTTACCTGTACAGTGATTGTACGTAAATTCTTACAGGAAAAAGATTAAAATAAAAGACTGATTATCGTGATGGTTTGCCTGGTATTAATAGTTACGAATACTATCTTAATCTATACTAATAATATAAAGCTGAAGAGTTTGTTTGTTTGTTTGAACGCGCGTCAGGAACTACTGGTCCGATTTGAAAATTTCTTTCAGTGTTAGATAGCCCATTTATCGAGGTAGGCTATAGGCTACTTTTTATCCCGGTACGAAAAGTAGTTCCCACGGGATGCGGGTGAAACCGCTGGCAGAAGCTAGTGTAAGTATATAGATATTTTATAAAATCATCAAAATTCAGCAGTCGTTGGTATTAACAACACAATACTAGATTTTAAACTCAACAAAACTTCCAAAATATTACTTTTTGTTTCTCATTTTCGTAACAAAAATAATGATAACACCAATTTTCTTCATTTTTTCTTTCTTTCTCTCCAAAGAGATGTTCGGTAATAGAAAAAGTTTTACACAAACTTTTCCTTATTATTTGCCTGACTAGATATTTTTCATAAAATCTATAGACCTTGCATTATTTATTTAGAAGACCATAATAATTTAAATTGAAAAACAAAGGAAGGACTAAAATAACTGTAGCACAGATAAAAAACGGCAAGGTGAGCGTGTGCGCATGGTACTTGTTATCGAATGACGTATACGCGCGACGTTGCCGCTCCGTGCTTGACAGTCACGCGCCGTGTTCCTACTGCCGACACAGAGACGCACTGTGTCACCATTCACAGCTATACTAAACTATTTTATTACTATGTAACCTACAAGAATGTTTAATGACACATTATAAAATAAATCATTGTAATAGTTTATCGAGAGGGTTTTGCTTATCTTTAAAAATGCGAAGCACGTAGAGAGGAATAGAACAATCGGATGTTACATCTCTTTCGGACACGTTATTCGTCGTATTTGCTTTCTTTGTCAAGTTCAGTGGAATGTGGCAACAAGTCTATAGTTTCGTGTACGTAAGTCTGTGGCCTACCTGGCCAGTGTGACACAGTTCAATCAGTGTGTGTTTAGTGATAGCACCGTCGCGTGCGCACCAACTGTTTACATTTTTTATCGAGTTTTGTTGTATTTTGACAAGTGCTAGCTCAAAATGTTTATGTCTTATGAAGTGTTCGCGACTTTCGGGATATCTGCTGTAAGTGAAAAGTTTTTAATCCTTTGTTTTTGATTCTTTGTTTAATTGTCACTGGTGAGGATGTTGTAGGCTGTGCATAATAATGAGGTTCGATTTGACGTCTCTATCACGTTGTCTTTTCATTCAAGAGCTAGTTTTTTTATGAATGGAACATTTTGCTACTTTCATTTTTGGCTTGTAAGTTGTAAGGCTTTTAGTTTTAATATTATTACGTTTCACTTTTCTGTTAAGTGTTTTTAAGTACATTTCATTAACAATCACAGGTACAGTCACGTGCAATATTAATATTTATACACTAGTAATTTCTTTGGCAAATGTTGCTTTATCCTACTTTGAGATGAAATCTATTTTGTAATATTGTGGCTTAATTTTTGAACGTTAATCTATACAACAGGAAAAACACTATTGAATTTTGTGTGCGTACCTACATATTTTGCTCTTAACTGTACTCAAATATGGCCTCTCCGACATAAAAATAATTCTTGCTTAATAAATAACGTTCATCAAATTATTCCAGAGGTACAGACTGGGTTTTTAGTGCTTATATTTAAATAATCTGCTTAGTAATAAATACGTGCCTTGGATATAAATTAGAGGCTAACATGTAAAGCCATTAATCCTTATTCTATTTCTGTATATATTATTATTAAATTATGGATATAATATTAGTATGTATTCGTCAGTAAGTTAATTTTAATATACAGAGCATATTATTATTATCTTGCTAAGTTGCTATGTTTATATATACGGTATATCTAAATCAATTACCATCAGTATCTTGGAGCTCTATTTAAAAAACGTATTTCAGGTCGAAATGACCTTAAAAATTTCAAGTAGCTGCTCGGAGATTAGTCTTACAACTCCTAGTCTAGAAACCAATGTTAGAACCACTTTGTATATAATTGTACCTAAGAACAAATAAACAATCCACAAAAAGAACACGATAGAGTGAGATTAACTTCCAACTAAGATTAGAATACCTAGGTATATTGCGTTTGACTTTAATGGACACACTCAGAGACATTTAATGGTTACGTAAGCCGTTTTTTAGTGCAGAATTTCTATGAGAATCTGTCACTAAGGAGTGACTTAAGTAATCATTAAAATGTCTCTGAGTGCGGGGGTAAGTAGTTATTCTGCTTTTTTATTCTGCATTGCTTATCTGTTAATATTAAATTCCAGATCCTGTCCTTCACTTTATCAGTAATCCTCCTACTGATAGTGGCAGCCAAGAGAGGGTTACTCCGAGTAGGGGCCAGTAACAAGCCAGCCAAGTTCAACCCACTACTGCTGCCCAACACCACGCTAACACCCAAGATTGTTGAAATGACGCCTTTGAAAGACCCCGCGTATTAAATGACTTACAGAGCTCGTCAATTAACTTTGCTGCTCTGAAGTTGGCTGTAAGTTACTTCAACAGGGTCAAACTGTCGAATAACTCCGAAGGCCGTTTGATGGTAGCCAGTTGATGCTTTCTGATAGTGTTTTATTTATGAATTTTGACTGTTGTGACTATTAGCCAACTTCAGGACAGAGCTGTATAGACAGAAGATAAACCTACCCGAATCTGACAATTTTTGCCAATTGAATATAAACCTTCCACTATTGTGATAAGGTTGAAAATCTATTGAAGAAATGTGATAGATTCAGGTAGGTTGATGTGCTGTGTGTACATAAGCTGCGCCCTTTTTACGTAAACGATAGTTATCCAATTGTCATGATTTAGAAAGAAATGTTGAAAGTTACAACAACGCAATAGAGATAACATTGGATTGCGGTAATAATAAGTATTGCAATTGTAATTGAAAGATATTATGGTAATTACGTAATTAGAGTGCTTATGATCGTAGTGTTTTTAATATTACTATTGTCTGTTCGAGAGTGACATGAAGATATAACGACATATCAAGCTAAAATACTTTAGAAAATTAATTATGTTTTGATTAATCATGACACGCCCCCTCAGAAATTACAGGGGGCGTATCGTATCATAAAGAGTGTACAGGATATTGCATATCAGCTAAAAAGTTTATACTAACTGCTGTTTGTTTGTTTATATATTCGCTTCTCTCTCGTACAGCAATCAAAATAATATGAGGTGTAAAAATACATAGAATTTAAACCAAATTCATTCTTACTTAGGATAGAAAATACAAAGTACTTAATGTAAAATTTCCGTCCACAATCGGATTTTTAAGAGTCACAAAAATATGCATTCCATTTTACGATAATTTTGAAAAAAAAAAATGAAGATTATAACAATCAGTGTAGTCTATGTACCTTGCTGTATAATATAACTAGTCGAATAATATATTTCAGGTTTACAAAGTTCTTTTGAAGAGCATTTTATTTTGTTATAGAATCTCGTAATACTTCAGAAAGTATGTATATAATGTAAAAGCTTTATGAACTCTATTCGTTTATTAATTAGATGTGCGATTACTGTGGTCAGCTAATATGTTAATTCAAAATCAAACTGATTAAAGTTGCTATGTATTTTTGTAAATAGATACCATATTCTAAAGTAAACTTATATCCAAATCTTTGGCTTTGCAAACGAATTACAAAAGCGTGTGACTTGTAAGAATAATTGTAACCGCATAAAATTTACTAGAATTCATTCAAGAACCATCAGTATTTACCTAAGTTAATTTGCATTAACCAGCATTAATTATAACTTGTACTTAACGATCGCCGGAATAACTTAACTTAATCGCTTAATCGTCATACAAATTAGTTCGTAAGTGCCATATAAGTAAGGATATTATTAATATAACTGTAGAGTAAGTGTTTATGAGCCGGCTCTAACAGGATCTGCCTACATAATTAATGAAGCATTCAAATATAATTTTGTTATAAAATTAGGGCCTTTATGTCCTCTGGTCCTTAGTGGTCATAAATTATAATAATATTCAATAAACATTTCCATTTTACAGAGAAAATCCAAATTCAAGTTCGTTTTATTTCTTATTCACGTGTAACCTACAGAGGTCTTGAAAGGTTTTCTAGCTTCGAAAATAAAATAGTGACCCTGTTACACTTATTAAAAATATAATGTAATTTCCTAATCATTATATCTTCAACAGACTTAAAATTACGTTTACTAACAATTCTAAAGAAATCGCTAGAAATCGCTTGGCTCCTGTAATATTAGTGCGAGCAATACGTATTAGATCTGAGGAAACTACAGAAATGAAACATTTTACACAAGAATTGTACCTACTATAAATAAAAAATGAATTTGTTATAAAGTTATTATATATACATATATTAAACAAATTATTATTTATTATGTTATCACTATCACACAATGAAATCCAGTCTTCATAATTTGTCGTATAATACTTGAGGCTTGAGGGTAAAAAGTTAAGTAGGGTCAGTTTTATCACAGTCACAATTAATTAGGCTTACCTATTACAAGGCATAAAAAGAGAGCGTTGAACCTTTTATGAGTCGTTGACATTTTTATGAATTAAAATGCGATACGATTAGATAATACTTAAGAACAAAAGTTGTGAAGCATCTGGTCCAAATTACCTGTTCAGTGTTCACGTTGAACAGACGTGCAGCGTTCTCTCGTATTTTACCGCCGGGAGACAAATCGCTGTGACCTATCTGCGACTAATTCTAGCTGGTGAGGCGAGGCGAGGCGAGGCAGGCGAGGCTGAGTGCCACGCTAACTCCGGCTGACTAATGCCACAAACTTCCCCGTTGTTTGCCAAAGGGTAATGTCACGCCCGCCATATATTAACCCATTAGAAGTCACTGTACTCGATTGAGTACAGTCATATTCCTAAGTGCAAATAATAGATCTCGTAAAGTTAATGTAGTTAACTTGTTATTTTACTTGATTATAACACCCTTTTATGATATGAAAAATATTATGTGCGTAGTATGTTTTTTTTTTCGAAAAAAATCCAAATATTTTCCCAAAAAAAAAAAAAATTTTTCATATTTTTTTGTATTTTGTGTTTTTCTGTTCTATATTCTATATGAAAACAAAGAAAATTCTAAAATAACATAAGTACTTTTTGTTTGACCTCTAATGGGTTAACACAAGATGATAAAAAACTTTTTATTAACCGACTTCCCAAAAAGGAGGAGGTTCTCAATTCGTCGGGATCATTTTTTTTTTTTTTTTTTTTTTTTTTTTTTAATGTATGTTCACCGATTACTCGAAGACGCCTGGACCGATTTGCAAAATTCTTTTTTTGTTTGATAGGGTATACCTCACAGGTGGTCCCATAATCATCAGGTCAGGATCTGATGATGGAAACCCTGAGAAATCGAGAGCAACTTTCGAAAATTGTAGGCATGCATAGGTTAAAAACTTGACAATGAGGTGTACCTCTGATAGCACTATGCAACAGTGAAGGTTTGGAGCTGACCTGATGATGGAGACGAGAGAAGGTCGAGGGAACTCCGCAACTGAATATGTAAGCTACCTCGTGTTTGGGCTTATATTCTTTGTATTGACGAGACCTTTGTAACAGTGAAGGTTTGAAGCTGACCTGATGATGGAGACGAGAGAAGGTCGAGGGAACTCGACAACTGAATATGTAAACGACCTCGTGTTTGGGCTTATATTCTTTGTATTGATGAGACCTTTGTAACAGTGAAGGTTTGAAGCTGACCTGATGATGGAGACGAGAGAAGGTCGAGGGAACTCGACAACTGAATATGTAAACGACCTCGTGTTTGGGCTTATATTCTTTGTATTGATGAGACCTTTGTAACAGTGAAGGTTTGGAGCTGACCTGATGATGGAGACCAGAGAAGGTCGAGGGAACTCGTCAACTTAAATATAAACTACCTTGTGTTTGGGCTTATATTATTCGTATTGATAAGAACTTTCCACTAATGCGGATAGTGATAGGTAACTATAGTTGTCACTGAAAAGCCAAAAATAAAAAACTTTTTACAAAAAAATAAAACCGACTCCCAAAAACACTGAAAAGTAAAAAAAAAACTATTCTTAGGTGCATCGGCCTAGAAGTCGGTGGCGAAATAAACATATCATCATCCACTAGACACCGAATTCTAGGCCGATGCGCCTACGCATTCACGCCGCGCGCGCGTATGCGTACGGTTGGATATTGTGCGTGACGGTGTGGTATTACGGATTTAAAAATGTCCTCTGTGGTTAAATGTGCAAACTGCAATGTAGTGATCAACGAAGTTTTGGCCTTCGTCCATAATAAGATTGCTGTTATGGACGATGAAAGTATTAGCAGAATCTGTGTGAGCGCTTTCTCTGAGAGTGAAATAGTAGCGGCGAAGAATCTGTTGTTCGAATCGTTGCCGACAAAGAAACGTAAGATAACGAGGAGGAAGGCCGGTAAAAGTGTTCGAAACATAGACGACATCATCTGTGTTATTCGCGATACCGACTCCGAGGATATCCCCGTCTTCGTGGCCCGCGATCTTGAGAAGTTACCCCCGGTTCTGTTCGATCATGTTGACGTGACGAGGCTACTGAAAGATATTGTTAAGCTGCGGCAGGATCTCGACATGATGAAAGAAGATTATGCTACAGTTAAACAGATGAACCAGTTGAGAACTGAGGTGCAAAATCTTTCATCAGGATGGCGCAATGTAAACACCAAAAGAGGTGCAAATGTCGCAAGACTTGCAAACTTTGAGTGCGATAGTGGTCCCATCGGGTTGCCGCCAGAGTGCAATGAAGGCAGTAGTGAATGTTATCAACAACAATCTACGTTGGAATCAGCATTAAAAACCGTTATTATCGATAATAAAATATTGGAGGGTAATAGTCAAAGTCATCAAGGCGAGTCTACCGTCGAACGACGAGCAACGGCTACGATGACGCATGTCGCTGGTCAGCTGATCGAGTCGCTTGCGGCTCCGCACGCGCAGTCGGCGCCCGTTCTACCGCCCGCGCCGGTGCGCGAGGCGGTCGCTGGGGCATGGCCCCTGACGCCGTCCCCCGCGGCGACCGGCGGCCGCGGTCCCCTGTCCCCCGCTCAGCTGCCGACATTATCTAGTCCGGCCACCAGTACTGCGCCGCTACCACCACCAGTCGATAGAAATGGATCCAGCCCTATGGCGCCTAAATCCTTAGCGGAGATTGTTAAAGAAGGGAATTGGAAGACACAGGCCCCGAGTGAACAGTGGATTCGTGTTCAAAACAAAAGGTTTCGAAACCGTTTCGTTGGGAAGCGAGGAAAAGCGGAGCCTGAGCCTGGATGTAATTTTATGGCAGCGGAAACTAAGGTTCCCATGTACATTTATAATGTGGCAAAGGGCGTGTCTGTGTGTGATATCCATACCTACATAAAGAAAAAAACTAACATGGATGTTAAAATTGAAAAAATGGACATGAAGTTAGCGAAGGATTACGAATCATACAAAATATTCGTACCAAAACATTCCTTAATAAATTTCCTTAATGATGACTTCTGGCCAAAGGGGGTAGCCTATCGTCGATTTGTTAACATTATCAAACGTGATAAGGAAAATGTCCGTGTGACTAGCGAGAATATAGGCAAATCGAATAATTTATGAATAATATCAACTTGATAAGTTTTAACTGCAAAAATGTGACGAGGTCAGTGGAATGCGTGCGGCAGCTTTGTCGCTCGGCAGATGTTGTGGCGCTGCAGGAGACGTGGCTTATGCCGCACGACCTTGGATACCTGGCCACGATAGACAACGACTTCGCCTGCACGGGTACCTCTGCAGTGGATACAGCGGCAGGAGTGTTACGCGGCAGGCCCTATGGCGGAGTTGCCCTACTGTGGAGAAAGGTTGCGTTTCCGACGGTAACCGTAGTAAAGTGCGATAGTGTGCGTCTCGCCGCGATAAAAATCGAGCTCAGTGATCGTTCCATCTTAATATTTTCTGTGTATATGCCTACCGAATCCAATGATAACTTAGTGGAATTCACAGAGTGTCTTAGTGAAATGACAGCTATAATTGACAGTCACAATGTACAGTCAGTGTTCATGTTAGGGGACTACAATGCGCACCCCGGTGAGTCATTTGCTACCGAACTTTTATCTTTTTGTGCAGAACAATCGTGGTACTGTGTAGACCTAGAACTTATGCCGTCGGACAGTCATACGTTTGTCAGTGATGCGCACGGTTGTCGGCGCTGGCTCGATCACTGTCTTGTGACAGGTGATGCGCGGCAGTCCGTGTCCGCAGCCTGCGTGTTATATAATACTTATTGGTCTGATCATTACCCCATATCTATACGTTGTAATTTTAATTTGATTAAGCCTAAGATTTGTATACCCACTGTTTGTATAAATAGAATAGTCTGGGGCGAACGTGACTCGACTCAAATAGCGAAATATAATAGTGTATGTCACTCTAGACTTCGTGAAATTGATTTTCCCTCAGAATTAAGAAGTTGCTCAGATAATATGTGTTGTAACAAAAGTCATAAAATCCTGTTAGATAACATGTATGACGAGATTATTTGTATAATGTCGGAGGCCGCTTTAAGTAGTTATAATGTTACTGAAAAGCGTAGAGGTAAACACATTACTGGGTGGAATAGGCATGTCCGAGGCGCTCATGAGAGGGCTCGGATATGTTTTCTGGCTTGGCTGTATGGGGGTAAGCCTGGGGCGGGACGTCTTTATGATGATATGTGTGCAACAAGGCGCGCTTTTAAATCAAAATTAAAGTGGTGTCAAAAGAACCAAGAACAGATAAAAATGGATATTATTGCCGAACTTCACTCAAATAAAAAATTCGGTCAGTTCTGGAAAAATACCAATAAAATGAATCATAAGCCGGGCCTCCCCGTCAGCGTGGCGGGAATGCACGAGCCTAGTGAGATCGCCACTATGTTCTCCCACCATTTCAGAGTGGTCTCGCCTCTGGGGCCAGCGCGGCAGGAGCCCGATGCTGAGGAAGGTGGTGAACGTAGTGTTTATTTTACTGCGAAGGAAGTGCGTTCGGTGATCAAAGGCATGGTGAGGGGTAAATCCCCGGGTCACGACAGCCTCAGCATCGAGCACCTGCAGCACGCAGGTGTACACTTACCCAGAGTGCTTGCTATGTTTTTTACTCTGTGTTTAGGCCACGCTCATCTGCCTGAAAATCTAATGCGCACTATAGTTGTACCTGTCATTAAAAATAAAACTGGTGATACATCGGATGTAAACAACTATAGACCGATCTCACTAGCCACAGTGATAGCCAAAGTGTTGGACAGTCTGCTTGGTCAGCACCTGGATAAACACGTCTCGCTAAATGATGCGCAGTTTGGATTCAGGCCTGGGCTTTCCACCGAGAGTGCTATCCTGTGCCTCAAGCAGACTGTACAATACTACACGAGTAGAAAGACCCCAGTCTATGCATGCTACCTAGATTTATCGAAAGCATTCGATCTAGTATCGTACGATATTCTATGGGATAAATTAAAGGACGAAACTTGTTTACCTAGGGAATTTGTGCTATTATTTATGTATTGGTATAATAAGCAAAAGAATTGTGTAAGATGGGCAGGCTCTCTTTCGGAGGAATATAGGCTGGATTGCGGGGTGAGGCAGGGGGGGCTGACCTCTCCCACGTTGTTCAGCCTGTACGTCAATGGGCTGATCGATGAGCTCAGCAGCACCGGCATAGGGTGTCATATAGATGGAGTATGCGTGAATAACATCAGCTACGCAGACGATATGGTGCTGCTGAGTCCATCGATTGGTGCCTTACGAAAGCTCCTAAAAATTTGTGAGTCCTATGCGGTGGCTCATGGGCTCAAATATAACGCAAAAAAGAGTGAAATAATGATTTTCAGACCGGACAACAAGCGATACACATTCGTTCCGAAGTTCACTCTAAGTGGAACAGCTCTAAATAAAGTTGAAAAATTTAAGTATTTGGGCCACTGGGTCACCGAGGATCTTAAGGACAGTGAGGATATTGAAAGGGAGCGCAGAGCGCTGTCCGTCCGTTGTAACATGTTGGCCCGCAGGTTTTCACGGTGCACAGGGACTGTCAAAGTTGCGCTTTTTAAAGCATACTGTCAGTCCTTTTACACCTGTACCCTGTGGGTTAACTATACGCAGCGGACGTACAGCGATCTGCGCGTTCAATACAATAACGCGTTCCGGGTGCTGATGGGGCTGCCGCGCCACTGCAGCGCCTCCGCGATGTTTGCGGCGGCTGGCACAGACGGCTTTGCTGCCATTATGCGCAAGCGGTGCGCTTCTATCATGCGCCGCACGCGCGACAGTCCCAACAGCATTCTGCGCGCGCTGGTGGATCGGTGGGACTCTCCGATACTGGCACGCTGGATACGGTTGCATGCAATCGTCTAGCTGTCCAACCGAACCTGCCAGTTCATTATTTATTGTGATTTAAATGTTTTAGGTATTAGTAGTTACTAACACTAGTTTATAAGCTTGTAATTTTACTAACAAATATGGATGTAATTTTAGGATGAATCCGAAATAAATGATTTATTATTTATTATTATTATTATTATTAAATAAAGACCTGAATTTGAAATTAGGCAAAGGTTTACACAGAATTTTGTATTGTTGACTAAGCCTTTTGTCCTGTTTCATTTTTAATCTGAATAACGAGAGAAGTTAGTGTTTAGAGCACTATTAGAAGCTTTTGTCCCTTCAAATGAAACCTTTTTAATTGTGAATTCTAAATTCTAGAAAATTTCAATAGAGGGGAAAAAATGCTCTCAAGAAGTTATTGATTGAATTAAGGTAAATTGATTTCTGCGTTGGAGGTCGGGCCTGGTGGGGGACTACAGACGAAGGCCGTACATTTGCTGGCGAGTCTGCGCGATGTTTCAACACAATTTCCTTCAAAGCGACGCGATGGAACTCGATTGAGCGACGTTTTCCGCTCGATGGCAGCCGGCTTGATTTTATTACTGCGCTGCCTTCGGCTAAAGCTCTTTAGTGGCTTTTAAAAAATACTCGCGATTGGAAGGAAATGAGGTCCGCGGCTTGCAAAATAGTTGGAATTGGTTTACTTGGCTTACAGTCGTCCCTCGGGCGTGGCGCAATATTCTCAGCTCTCCCTCGGAGCTGCCGCCAGATTTATCTAGTTATACTAACTAGTGAATCTGTTCAGGGAAATTATTCATTTAAATAAACTGGGTTAGTTTGCTGCTAGATTGTTTATCACGTCGAACTGTTGATGAAAGCAATGGTTTTCCTGTAACATGCTTTTAAAGGACTATCTATAACTAGCTTCTGCCAGCGGTTTCACCCGCATCCCGTGGGAACTACTTCCCGTACCGTGATAAAAAGTAGCCTATAGCCTTCCTCGATAAATGGGCTATCTAACACTGAAAGAAATTTTCAAATCGGACTAGTAGTTCCTGAGATTAGCGCGTTCAAACAAACAAACAAACTCTTCAGCTTTATAATATTAGTAAGTATAGTATAGATTTTACCTACGACATCTTCAAATTAGATTTGCTTATCGGATTACTACACATGTCTCGTACATCATTAGGTATAATTCAATTTTGTCGTAAAAGAGTAACAAGGAAGTAAGGTAAAATCCCACACTTCATTCACACACAAACTGTAAGCACAAGCACACACACTATATTCGCACTCGGTTGATAAAACGATCAAGTTAGGTGTGCACCACAGAATAAGTCCGTCGACGCATGAAATATGAATATTACACAGCCGGGTACAGCCGGGTACAGCCGGGTAGCCGGGTATTGAGACCGGTGCGAGAAGCTCAGTTGACCGTGTTACGCTGTGATTGACAGGGTGGTTTTTCCATCAACTTTAGTCACAAACAGATATTACTTACTTGCTTACAATTTTTTTTTTACGGAGAGATTGAAGGATGTTTTGATTTTCTAGCTTTGCAAATAAAAACAGAAATGCCTGAAAATCCTTGTCTCCACCCTGCCCTCAGCTACAAATTGTATGAAAATTCGTTCAGTATTTTCTGAGTGGTCCTGGTGATGTATTTGTAATTCTTCTTCGTTTATAGAAATAGTAGTGGGTAATTTATTATTTGTATTGACGTAACTATACATCTACTCATTATTCAAATCAGTATATCAATAAATCAAAGCGTAGTAATTACTATAGTGAATCAATTCGAGATAATATCTTATTTAGGTGTACATATTATCGTATCCTGATCTATTGCAGATTAAAATTGAGTAAATATGTACATCAATGACTATCATAGGTTCAAAATCATTATCTCAGTATCAGCAGTTTACTGCAGTAGTACGCTTTCAACAAAGAGCATTTAATAATACAATCTTTTAACATGTTCATTAACTCATGTAGTTGCAAATAAATATTTATTTACCCACCTAAAAAAGTAATGAAAATTTTAAATGAAAAAATAGCATTTTGTTAAATGAACTCAAAATAAACAGACAAACAGAATTGTTGTAAAAACAAAGGTACAATAAAAAGTTATTCTTAGTTTTACAAACAATTGAATGAAAAGACAATGTTTTTTCTCGTTATGAATTAGTTTCGCAAAATAATTAGCTTAATTAACAAACGGCTTTGAAGTTTATAACGAGACCGCCATTTATTAGATTCACTTCTTAAATTAGTTTTTAGATATTGTTTAGTTTGTTCATTAACTTCTCGTGGGATTAAAATGCTATTAATGTAGTTACTTGATAGAGTAATTAATTATTTGCAATTAAAAATTATTTAGTTTTTTTACAATAGTTGCAAATAATACATGTTTTATTAGAAACTGCTCTATTTCTGAACTGATGATATAAGGTCATAATCCATACTTCCAAACTAATATTATAAAGCTGAAGCTGATTGTTTGTTTGCTCGAACGCACTTATCTCGGGAACTACTAGCCCGACAGTAAAAATCTGTGTCACACAACGTTAGGCGAGTTACGATTCTTACGGGACTGGGGTAAAAGTACTGGCCAAAGCTAGTTATTTCATAATTGACGACAATATTACTTTTCCTCTTATAGCACCAAGAAAATAAATCTAAGCATGTAAAATTAAATTAAAGTTTCAAGTATCGTGTTTCATTTTCAACAACTAGGTAAGTACCCAAATAAATATTTTAAACTTGACTACCTATTTCGTACATTATTTATTTATTTATTAACAATTTATGTACACACACATAATAAGAAAGAAGACAGGAAAGAAAGAATTTACAAAGGTAATGTTTATTTCTAAAGAAATCTCTTCCAGCATACCTACCTGCGAAAGGAAAATGTGAATAAAAGAGATGTAGACAGTGAAATTATTAAAATTCAGTCAAAAAGTAATCCATTTTGGACAGGTTGCTTAACAACGACATTCTAAAAACAACAAGAAAAGATCCTGTTAAATATACCCGTATTCCTTATCTGTTTTTTCGTTTGGTCACGATTCCTACCCAACCCTCCGCCGCGAACGGTGCACTCCAGCGGACCGATGGAATCGAATTAGTTGGGGACGAATCGTACCCCATTGTTTTGTGGCCACTACACTTACTGTTTATTCAGCGGGTCCCTTCGACCCGCGGCATTGACGGGTTACTTTCTTGTTCGCTTCAATGCAACTTGTGGATGAGGGTTATCTTACTTTACGATAGTTTTGTGTTCCGTTAATTGTGTTTTGTTGTTTGTTTCAGCTGTTTGGTTCTCTTTTGAGGACACGTGAATTTGTCACGTGACCAGATCTTTCATCATCTTAACATTTCTAAATAGAGATTAAAAAACCGTTTGTAATATTGATATAAAAATAATAACTACTAATTCAGTTGAAAATAAACTAATTGTTACCCTAGCTTTTCAGGGAAAATCCATATTAATAAAAAATTATCTTAGCCAATACCTATTCGTTTAGCAATGCAACGTTTTTCTGTAGTTCGATTCAGACGCCAACAGTAACTAATGTACACAGTTGTGCTACATAATACATTTTGATGTTTTCGGAGGCAACATGCACTTTTCTAATTAAAATCGTAATGTGTTGCAACTCTTTCCATTTTGGGATTTTTCAGCGTTTCATTATGCTGAAACAGCGACACAGGCGCTCTCTAGTAAAAGTAATTATTTTAAAATGCCACTCCTAAGCGAATCATATTTTGTAGACTACATTATTTTTGAAACACTCTTCTCAGAAATTTGCATAATGAAAGCTGCTGTTATGTATTAAAAAATAAAGAAATAAAACACTGAGGGTTGTGGTTGGCTGACTTTTGTAGTACATCAAAAATAAAGAATAACGCAGAGAAGGATTTGGTCAGATTTCCTTGAAAATACAGAAAATATTGTGGGAATAGGTAGCATGGAAAACATTTTCACAACTTTTATAAAAGTGACGTTATCACAAAAGGGGCAACGCACACTTTTGCTTTACATTTTTCCTTAAACCCTGATGTCATTATAAAAGTGCCCTTAATTATGAAGAAATTACAAAGAGTGACAATGTACAGGTGAGTGCAGAAGGTTTACTGGAAAACCAATGCTTTTCACTTGTCAAAGTTCGTTTTTTTGTATTTAAAACCACCATTGTCTTTTAATTTTTGAACTTAGAAAGGCTGGATATTTTTAGGAATTTAAGGTGAACTTTAGGTTATGTCATCCAGATTCCTTTAATATGGAAAACGTAGACTACTTTAAGATTTTTTTACACACAGAAATATACCATTTCAGTCTGCTAAACATGTTTAAATTGCTAATCCACTTGAGATGAATGTAATGTTGCAGGAAGTAGTCTCCTCAAAATGCGTACCTATGCAGTTGGAGGCATTTAGTTTTACCGATTTTAGGCAACTAGATCTTCTGTATGTAACTAGCCACTGGTTCATCGGTTGTAGGCGGGCAGCGAAGCCAGTTTAAAGCAGACTGTCTGGTGGAAGGCGAGACCTCGACCGATTATATTAACGGATAGGTTAATTAACTCGGAACCCTTGGTGGTTATTTAAAAGTATGGTTAAGTAAACCGGCGTTTACGAGAAGTACGGGAGTTTCATTTCACCTACCTATCTACCTACGGCTTTCTTGACTTTAAAAAAGTTAATGATTAAACATTAATTTCAAATGAGTGATTCAGATTTTTTTGACTTCAAATTAAGTGTGTAATTTGACTGTTATTTTCTACTTGAGAAAACGAAAACCAACCCAGTTTCTAGCTTCAAAACACAATAGCAGTTTTAACGTGTGTAGGTAGCTTAGGTAGCCCAAGATTTTAACTAAGATCTGAACAGTTTTCATCTCAACATTAATAATCTAGATCCTTCTATATTATGACAAAAACTCGCTAAAGTGACCCCGACGTAATGACAAGATATTTCTTAAAGACTCAATTTATTTCTTGCCAACTAAATTAGTTTTACTCAGCAGTTTTGCTGTGGTTTTTTTGTTGCGAAAATTTAATAAAGTACTTATGTAGGTAGGTACATACGTTGTCTCTTAACTAGAAAAGTAAATCCTTTGAAGTATTTCAATATTAAAACGAATTTTGTATATGAATGTTTGCGGACGATATTTATAAAATATTTATATGCAACATAGCTTATGACTGTAATAAAAGATTTGTCCCAAATATTAATCAAGGATTACGATAAAAGCCTATTTGGAACATTCGAAACCATAAACAATACGACACACTTCCATTTAAATCCCAAATGTTTCGACAATACAATTAAAGCGACATAATAACAGTTGTTCGCGATATAAATGAACAAATAAATCATATGACAAAAGCTGCGTGTTGTATTCATGCGAGCGGATATATCTGCGGACTTGTCGCCGCGCCGCCGTGCTGCTGTAGCACTGGGGGACTCACAAGGATCTATTTCAACTGGTTACTGATAATCTTGAGCTTCTATAAGATAAACGTAGCCACATCTTGAGAAAATTATACGGCAAAACAAAATTATTTGAGTGAGGAGTAGATTGTTAACCCAACTCAGGTGTGATACCTGCCAGGCAAATAACCATAATAACCACCTAAACTAAATCCTAGCTTAATGAAATAAGACATTGTGTGCATAGTACATGGACTGTACATATGCGACTGAACTGAATTTCAAATTCAATCCCGTGATTCAACACCAAAAAAAACACGATCACCCCAAAAAGTACTTTCTGTCTTCCTATATACAAAAAAAAATCACCAGTCCCTTACATCAAAAGTACTCAACAATTATACACTTTGTAACAATCGCAGTCATCCCGGTGTCGTGCCGGCGTCGCCCCGGTGTCGTGCCGGCGTCGCCCCGGTGTCGTTACACAACAATGTCGGCTGAATGACGTCATTAGCAAGATGGCGGCAAATTAACTTGTCCGACATTCAGCGGAAGATTACTGTAATCGCTATTAATAGCTGTTGTCATAATTCAGTTAGGATTTCTTATTAAGCAAGGAATTAGATTTCCTTGAGTTCATTGTAGGACGGTCGGTACTGACCCACATTTTTATCGCAGGTCAGGTGTAGAGGTATAATGCTTGCAAGAGAAAAATAATATGAATGAAACAAAAGAAGGAATTAACATCAGATTTACAAAGACAGCGTAAGTACCTATTACATATTATGCTGTGCATATTAATGCAAGAACATAATTATTATTAACATAATTATCGTATACTGAAGTGAAAATTGATTTTGCAGTTCAAAACCAAACTTTCTATTAATTTAGGATTTAAATGCATTTTGGCCTATTAGGTGGGTGTGGTCAGATAGCTAATTCATAACATTACTAAATTTGTTACAACGTAACTGTCAAAAAATTGTATTAAACCTAGCCTCAGGCCTGCTCATCATTCAAGAAAAGTCGTGATATTCCACAAATATTAAAACAACCAATTACAAGAAGAGTGATGCAGCTGAGTCAACGTGTCAAATGTAGTTTATTCAGCAATAACTTACAGAGCAATCATATTTCAGCTGCATTAAATATTCAATCACTAATATAGATCACCATTATTACATCGTACCTTCGAATAGTGAATTGGATTACTTTTTTTATATAAATATGACTTTGAAGGTCTGACCTGACCTCAAGGTGAATGGTAAATTGCAAGAAAAGATAAAGATGGTCTAAGAAAATTGGTAAGATTAAAAAAAAGTAAGTAAATCGTGTGTGACCGAATGGAGAAGGGTTCTAGTAGATGATTACAAAAAGGGGTAAGGTTACACAAAGTTAAGGTAACCTTTACCAGGTAACTTTTCCAGTTTAATCTACGTATAAGACAAAAAGCAATTGCAGCTACAGCAATATTAATAAATTGATGATGTGTGTGAAAGCGAATAGTTACATTTTAATAACTATGCTGATAAACTACTAAATGACTGTTGCTATTTCACATCTTAATCATTTAACTTACATAGCCGTAGGCACTTGCTGAACTCAGTTTCCTCACTTAACCTTAATTTAAACAAGTTTAACGTTCAATTAACAACCACTCAAGTCGCTACTTCATCTCGGCATAACAGACAACTTCTCAAGATAACTAATGTTAATATTTCTCTGTGAACTCAACAATTATATAAATGGTTATCGAGATTAACAAATAGAACGCTTGGAATGATCGTTAAACTTCAGATTTGTATCGGAATGTTCGAGAATTAGTTGCTTTTGTTTGCTATCGTTATCTCTGAGTGATGCGGAGACAGTTATTAATTGTTCGACTGATAGATTTATTGAACTCTACAGCTATTGTGCGCGGTTTTACCCGCCAAGTCAATAGGCACCCAATCGATCTCTCTAGCTTACAGTAGCTGTCTCCGCACCCCGAATAAAAATTGGCTTTCAAAGTAGGTGGCTATCGCTCCTTGTGAACCACTGGTACTCAGCTGTATCTGGTTAAACTGGAAGCCGACCCCAACATAGTTGGGAAAAGGCTAGGCGGGTGATGATGTGAGTAATTTATCGCGAAGTTTCATTTAAATTCGTTCAGCAGTTTTCTCGTGAAGCATCCACACATTCAAACATTCAAAGATAGGTATATTCATTTGTGTGTGTGTGTGTGTGGCTGTGTTGTGTAAATCGGTTCATATTACCACGGAAGCGAAACAAACTGACATTTAAATTAACAATACTCGGATTAACGTGTAATCGAGCCGATGACACAGGAAAACTCCAAAATAACAAAGTACTTACTTATTTGAGTTACAGTCGCCCACGGGTTGTAACTGAGACGACTTTTCAGTTGCTCGTCTGCCCACGCACTCTAGAATAAGGCGGTAGGTATGCGTTTTCAATCTATCTATACTAATATTTTAAAGCTGAAGGGTTTGTTTGTTTGAATCTAGAGAACTACTGATCCGATTCGAAAAATACTATCAGTGTTAGATAAACCATTTATCGAGGAACGCTATAGGCTACTTTATATCCGGGTTTGTGCAGAGGTTCCCACGAGATGCAAGTGAATCCGCTGGCAGAAGCTAGTAAATTGTGTAATTTGATACCTAATTCTTTTTCTATGACTATCTTTCATTGTGCTTTGTTTAGACAAAATTATCTCTTTACATAATTTTGAAGTTTTCTGAGCATTTACTGGAGATAGCTACTTGTGGAGTTTCCTTTTGTAATTCAGGCGTTCATGTAGGTAACTATAATTGGTAGTGTTTATAATTGTCATTAGGAGTTCTTTTCCAATTTACTTATAACTAGCCTTTTCAATAATAATAA